>CM055116.1:1065540144-1065940175 GCA_029206835.1 Rana muscosa
ATCTTTAAAAAAATTTTTTTTATAGGGACAGAAAACTATAGGTAGGGAGAGTGTCAGTGTGTTTTACCGTGCTAATCCTTGTTTGTAGGGACAGGGAAGGACAGTGAGGGAAATTCTCCTTGTGCTATACTGTGCTAAAGCATTGATCATCAACCATCTTTAAAAAAACATTTTTTATAGGGACAGAAAACTATAGGTAGGGAGAGTGTCAGTGTGTTTTACTGTGCTAATCCTTGTTTGTAGGGACAGGGAAGGACAGTGAGGGAAATTCTCCTTGTGCTATAGTGTGCTAAAGCATTGATCATCAACCATCTTTAAAAAAAAAATTTTTATAGGGACAGAAAACTATAGGTAGGGAGAGTGTCAGTGTGTTTTACTGTGCTAATCCTTGTTTGTAGGGACAGGGAAGGACAGTGAGGGAAATTCTCCTTGTGCTATACTGTGCTATAGCATTGATCATCAACCATCTTTAAAAAAACATTTTTTATAGGGACAGAAAACTATAGGTAGGGAGAGTGTCAGTGTGTTTTACTGTGCTAATCCTTGTTTGTAGGGACAGGGAAGGACAGTGAGGGAAATTCTCCTTGTGCTATAGTGTGCTAAAGCATTGATCATCAACCATCTTTAAAAAAAAAAAAAATTATAGGGACAGAAAACTATAGGTAGGGAGAGTGTCAGTGTGTTTTACTGTGCTAATCCTTGTTTGTAGGGACAGGGAAGGACAGTGAGGGAAATTCTCCTTGTGCTATACTGTGCTAAAGCATTGATCATCAACCATCTTTAAAAAAACATTTTTTATAGGGACAGAAAACTATAGGTAGGGAGAGTGTCAGTGTGTTTTACTGTGCTAATCCTTGTTTGTAGGGACAGGGAAGGACAGTGAGGGAAATTCTCCTTGTGCTATAGTGTGCTAAAGCATTGATCATCAACCATCTTTAAAAAAACATTTTTTATAGGGACAGAAAACTATAGGTAGGGAGAGTGTCAGTGTGTTTTACTGTGCTAATCCTTGTTTGTAGGGACAGGGAAGGACAGTGAGGGAAATTCTCCTTGTGCTATAGTGTGCTAAAGCATTGATCATCAACCATCTTTAAAAAAACATTTTTTATAGGGACAGAAAACTATAGGTAGGGAGAGTGTCAGTGTGTTTTACTGTGCTAATCCTTGTTTGTAGGGACAGGGAAGGACAGTGAGGGAAATTCTCCTTGTGCTATACTGTGCTAAAGCATTGATCATCAACCATCTTTAAAAAAACATTTTTTATAGGGACAGAAAACTATAGGTAGGGAGAGTGTCAGTGTGTTTTACTGTGCTAATCCTTGTTTGTAGGGACAGGGAAGGACAGTGAGGGAAATTCTCCTTGTGCTATACTGTGCTAAAGCATTCCTCATCAACCATCTTTGAAATCCTTGTTTTTTGGACAGTCAGGGAAATTGTCGTTGTGCTATTCTGTGCGAAAGCAATCATCCTCAACCATATTTAGAAATCCTTAAGTAAAGGGACAGAGAAGGACACCTGAAGGTAGACCTTATTGCTTTTTTCCCATCTCCCTGCAGGCCATCCATTAGAATGTCTGGAAGGCAAACAAGGAGAGGCAGACAGTCAGGAGGCAATAAAAGAGGGCAAGCAGGCTCTGTGTCTGGGGGCAACAGTGCTGGTCATGGACGCGGTGCATTGTCATCAGCACATGGCCATGGGACACGCTTGTCCTTCTTTTCGGCAGCTGGACATGTTGAGCCACATCATGCCGAAGACTTGGTAGAGTGGATGACCAAGCCCTCCTCCTCCTCCTCATCCTCTCTCACCCAGGCTCAGGGTACTGGCAAAGCAGCTGCCAAAGCGTCCTCTTCCCTGGTATCAATGTCAGACTCATCATCAGTCACTCCTTCCCTAGACCCACCATGTCCTCCTCCTGAGGAGTTCCCCGAAATGTTTGAGCACAGTGTTGGGTACATGCTCCAGGAGGATGCCCAGCGTTTCAAAGGGTCTGATGATGAAACACAGCTACAGGAAGGCAGTAGCGTGAGAGCAGACAGAGGGGATGCTCAAGAAGGACACCAATCTGGCAGTCATGTTCCAGCAGCTGCAGCATACTGCCAGATTGGCTCCAGTGATGAGGAGGGAGGGGATGATGAGGTCACTGACTCCACGTGGGTGCCTAATAGGAGAGAGGAGGAGGAGGAGGATGAGGAGGAGGCACATCTCCAACGAGGCAGGATGCCCTTTGGTGGCCAGCGTAAGGGCAGTACACCGACGGAATCACACCGCAGAGCTCCGCCTGTGCAGGGCGCTGCCTCTGCCCGTCATTCAAAAAGTTCTTTGGTGTGGGCCTTTTTTGAGGCTAGTGCATCAGATCGCACAGCTGCTGTTTGCAACATATGTCTCAAGCGTATATCGCGTGGCCAAAACATCAGCCGCTTGGGTACCACATGCCTGACCAGACATATGTTGACCTGCCATGCAGCTCGTTGGCAAGCCTACCTCAAAGACCCACACCAAAGAACAAAGCGGACCTCTCCTTGCACCGCATCAGCTGGGATCTCCAACCCCACTATAACTTCAGTCCTCTCTGAAACATGCACTGAGAGGAATGAAGGTGTAGAATTAGGTGTGTCACAGCCAAGTACTTGCGGCCACTCTGCTAGCAGTACACCGACGTCCGATTCTAGCAGGCAAATTTCCCTGCCCCAGCTGCTGGACCGTCGAAAGAAGTTCACTCCCAGCCATCCACATGCCCAGCGGTTGAATGCTAGCTTGGCTAAATTGCTAGCGCTTCAACTGCTGCCTTTTCAGTTGGTAGACTCGGCCCCCTTCTGTGAGTTTGTGCAATGTGCGGTTCCTCAGTGGCAGGTTCCCAAACGCCACTTTTTCTCACGGAAGGCTATTCCGGCTCTCTACCGGCATGTGGAAGGCAATGTCTTGGCCTCGCTGGACAGGGCGGTCAGCGGTAAGGTGCATATTACCGCTGACTCATGGTCCAGCAGGCATGGACAGGGACGTTACCTTTCTTTCACGGCCCATTGGGTCACTCTTTTGGCAGCTGGGAAGGATGCAGGACAAGGTGCAGTAGTGTTGGAGGTTGTTCCACCGCCACGCCTCCAAAATGCTACTACTGGTTGTGACACACCTCTCTCCTCCACCCCCTCCTCTTCTTCTTCCTCCATGGCCTCTTCCTGTGCTTTGTCCTCTGAACCAGCGGTGCTCCGTAGCCGTTCAAGGGGCTACGCAAGTACGCAGGCAAAAAGATGCCATGCCGTGCTTGCGCTGGTGTGTTTGGGGGACAGAAGCCACACTGGGGCAGAGGTCCTGTCTGCTCTGCAGGGCCAGGCCGAGAGGTGGTTGACGCCATGCCAGCTTAAGCCAGGAATGGTGGTTTGCGACAATGGCACCAACCTCCTCTCCGCCCTCCGACAGGGACAACTGACCCATGTGCCCTGTGTGGCTCATGTCCTTAACCTGGTGGTGCAGCGGTTCTTGGGCAGGTACCCGGGCTTACAGGATGTCCTGAGGCAGGCCAGGAAAGTCTGTGTGCATTTCCGCAGATCTTATAATGCCAGTGCTCGCCTGGCTGAGCTGCAAAAGGAGTTGAACCTGCCCAAGAACCGCCTTATATGTGACATGCCCACCAGGTGGAACTCAACGTTGGCCATGCTGCAGCGGCTGCACACGCAGCAGAGGGCCATCAATGAGTACCTGTGCGACTACGGCACCAGGACAGGGTCAGGGAAGCTTGTTTTTTTTTTCTCCACGCCAGTGGGGCATGATCAGGGATGCATGCACTGTCCTGGCACCATTTGAGGAGGCCATGAGGATGGTGAGCAGTGACAGTGCATGCATCAGTGACACTGTACCTCTTGTCCACCTGTTGGAGCACACGCTGCGTGGAATAATGGACAGGGCACTTGAGGCAGAACAGAGGCAGGAAGAGGAGGACTTCCTTGCCTCTCAAGGCCCCCTTTACCCAGACAGTGTTCCTTCTGTCCCACCCATCGCACAGGAAGAGGAGGAGGAGGAGGAGGAGGAGGATTGTGTCAGCATGGAGGTGGAGGCTGGCACTCAGCATCATCAGCAGCAGTCTTTTAGGGATGATTTACAGTCCCAAGAAACCAGTGGACTTGTACGTGGCTGGGAGGAGGTGGCTGCGGATCATGTCGTCCTTAGTGACCCAGAGGACTCCGGACCGAATGCCTCAGCTAACCTACGCTGCATGGCCTCCCTGATCCTGCAAAGTCTGCGGAAGGATCCTCGTATTCTTCGGATCAAGGAGAGGGACCATTACTGGCTGGCCACTCTCCTTGATCCACGGTACAAGGGTAAGGTTGCGGACCTTATGTTACCGTCGCAGAGGGAGCAGAGGATGAGACAACTCCGGGAGGCCTTGCAGAAAGGTCTGTGCAACGCGTTCCCAGAGACTGGGAGGTTACAAACTCCTGGTCCTGGACAACGAGTTGCTGAGGCTTCGGCCAGTCAAAGAAGGAGCGGTGGGGAAGGTGGCCGTCTGACCGATGCGTTCAGACAATTCTTTAGTCCGCAGCCCCAAAGTATGATCGGTTCCAGCAACCATCGCCAGCGTCTGATAAACATGGTGCAGGAATATCTAGGGGCAAGGTCAGACTTGGACACCTTCCCCACCGAAAATCCTCTGGCTTACTGGGTCTTGAGGATGGATCACTGGCCAGAGCTTGCACAGTATGCAATTGAGCTACTGGCCTGTCCTGCATCCAGCGTTCTTTCGGAACGCACATTCAGTGCTGCTGGAGGATTTGTCACGGATCACAGGGTGCGCCTGTCCACCGACTCGGTTGATCGACTGACTTTCATCAAGATGAACCAGTCTTGGATCACCACCAGCTACCACACACCTGATGCTGATATAACAGACTAATTGATTTTAACATGTCACATCCCTTCAAGACTGATGCTGATGCTGAGTGCCTGTGCTGTTATGTTGACTGGCTATCCTCCTCCTCCGAGTCCTCAATGATACGATTGATGATGATAGCTTGGAAGATCATTTTTGTTTATGGGTGCCGCCACCAGTGGCTAAGGCCCAATTTTTCAGCCCCTGTTTAACAGGGGCGTGTAATTACAATTTTTGAAGCAATACTTTGCAATAGGGCTCATTGCTGTGCTCCAAGTACAGTATCTGTGAGGGGTTGGAGTGTTTTGCCACCAGTGCCTAAGGCCCAATTTTTCAGCTCCTGTTTAACAGGGGCGTGTCATTACAATTTTTGAAGCAATACTTTGCAACTGGGCTCATTGCTGTGCTCCAAGTACAGTATCTGTGAGGGGTTGCAGTGTTGTGCCACCAGTGCCTAAGGCCCAATTTTTCAGCCCCTGTTCAACAGGGGCATGTAATCACAATTCTTGATCTAATAATTCACAGCAGGGCCCATTGCTGCACCCACCAAGAGTAACTCTGAGGGCTTACAGTGTTGTGGCAACGCCACCACCACCACCACGAAAGGCCCAATTTTTCAGCCCCTGTTCAAAAGGGACATGTAATTACAATTCTTGATCTAATAATTCACAGCAGGGCCCATTCCTGCACCCACCAAGAGTAACTCTGAGGGCTTACAGTGTTGTGGCAACACCACCACCACCACGAAAGGCCCAATTTTTCAGCCCCTGTTCAACAGGGGCATGCAATTACAATTCTTGATCTAATAATTCACAGCAGGGCCCATTGCTGCACCCACCAAGAGTAACTATCAGGGCTTACAGTGTTGTGGCACCAGCACCACCATCAAAGGCCCAATTTTTACTACCACTGTTCAACAATTATATGTAATTACAATTCCTGATATAATAGTTGACAGCAGGGCGTTCCAGCACCAACCAAGAGTAACTGTGAGTGCTTACAGTGTTGTGCCAACACCAACAACTAAGGGGCCTATTTCTGCAGAGTATATACGGCAGGTCCCTACTTTCAAACATCCAACTTACAAACGACTCCTACTTGCAAACGCAAGAAGACAACAGGAAGTGAGAGGAAATCTACCCCTAGGAAGGAAAATTCTCTCCTGTAAGAATTAATATGGGAGAAAGGTGTCTCCTCTGTACTGATGCTTTATCACCAATCCTTGTTTGAAGAAAAACACCACATTTCAAAAACAGTTGTCATTGGGACGGAAAGTGAGGTGAAATGTTCTGAATAGGGGCACAGACAGCAAAACAAATGTTACAGGGGTGATAACCCTTACCTATGTTTTCCAAAAAGTTTAAAAATAGATTTTTGGGCTGGAGCTACACTTAAACAATGTACCTGTTCAAAATTACAAACACATTCTACATAAGAACAAACCTACAGTCCCTGTCTTGTATGCACCGCCTGTATACGGCTGTTCAGAGTATATAGGGCCTTTTTTATTTTGTGTGCGGTGTTCCCCTTAATATCCATACAAGACCCAAAGGGGCTGGTAATGGGCTTGGGTAGGGGGGGGGGGGGTCATGGGGTAGCTATGCCATTTTTCTTAAAGATTTTCATCTATATTACCGGGACCAGACATTACATTAAAGCCGCAAGCAGTTTTAAATGTTTTTTTTTTCCTTTAGAAGTGTCATTTTGTGCAGGGACAGTTCTAAACATGGGAAACACGTGGCACTTCACAGGCATACTTTAGACACCCCCCAGGTACGATATTTAAAGGAATATTTGACATTTTTTTTTTCACTTTATGCATCATTAAAATGACTGCTCCCGAAAAACGACCGTTTTTAAAACTTATTTTTGCATTGATACATGTCCCCTGGTGCACAACCCGGGTTCCCAAACCCTTTTTAGGACAATAACATGCATAATAGACGTTATAATTAGCACTTTAGAATTCGAACGTTCGCATCCATTGTATTTAATAGGGTTCTAATGTTCGTACGAACGTTCGGTCCGTTCGCGGGTTCTGGTGCGAACCGAACCCGGGGGTGTTCGGCTCATCACTAATGGCCACCAAGGACTAGCACCTACTTAACCAAGCACATAAAGCTATAATTATTATAATGACAACTGTCCTTATTATTGTTTTAGTCAGGCAAACTAAACTAGACATTATATCTAACCAACAATTTAATTCCCTTTGAGGGGAAAGGGGGTGCTGGATATACACCAATATGTTTATTATATTGATTTAAATTTATATTAGAGATTTATTTTACCTGTAAACCATAATTATATATTTTATTGTAGGATTCTAATTGAAAAAAAGTGACCTGGACCAGCAGAGTAGATAAGGTGGGTGCAACATGCTGGTTTAAATTCAGGGAGCATTCAGGAACCTTTGTCCCTCAGTGACTATTGGGTGGATTTTTCTTATAGATTTGTGTGAGTCTAAAACTGGAAATATACTAGTAGAATCATATTAGAAGCTTCCCATTTAAAGAATATTTGTTTGCTTTTCTAGTGTTTAATGCAGTCAAATCAATGTTTGTTTTCAATCACAGTGAAAATAAATTTCCAAGGAGCAGGATGGAAAATTATTCTTGAATAAACAATGTTCTAACAGTTTATATAGCTTTCATTTGGGAAATTACATTCATTCCAAATTTAAATGTTAAGTGCTTTTGAATGACATTTATCCAGTCATCCAGTGTGCAAAAGATTTTCGTATAGCTGTTTGTACATTAGTTTGAAAATCTACTAGTGTATGACCAGCTTAACACATTGTACAGCTCAGAAGTGATTGCAGGCTGATATACACTATTAAGGTTGAACATGGCATGTATGCTTAAAGCACTATAAAAGCAACAAAGTGACAAATAATTTGAGTATTTATTATTGAAACTGATCTAAAGCTACATTTTGAATAAGGTGTTGAAGGATTGTCCTAGTGATTAGTCACTCACCAGGACAGAAAGTGAGGAAGATTTAAAAAGAAGATGGGGGAAATCTGGCAATGGGGCACTTTCTATAGCTATGATTAAGCACTGTTTGTTAGTGTGAAACGCGTCAGCTCTTCTGTCCGTTCTAATCTGCCGTGGCATGTATTTTTTAATACATTTTTTGAATAAAGGCAAAAACTTTTTTTGGAGTGCGCCTGTCCAGAATTTCTTCCCCTTTTCATTGTTACATGCATTGCCAGCACCTGGGGCTTCTAATCTGGAGGAGAGGCTTTTACCTTTGTTTGACCTGCCTGGAGCGGTGATATCCCTTTCTCTAAAGCCACACAGTAAACTAGAGTTCCCTGGAGGCTAAAGTTCAATATACCTCTCATTAATTCTGAACCCTTACCAAGCCTTACCGTGATATTTGATCTTCATCAATAAGAAGCATCTCATTATATATGGCACTATTAATAGATAAAACTCCGTAGGGTTTATCATTAGGTTCAATGGTAACATAGACAACACTGGGATGTTGTAATACAGCATCGCCTTGTAAGGTATCTTCTATTAACACAACATGAAAGGACTCTGCTATTTCTGGGCTTTGATCATCGATGATTTGAAATTTCAGAGTTATCTCTTGGACTTTTGGAGGAAAGACAATAGTATTGTTTTGCTGACAGTCTAGGAAATCACTTTGAAGCTGAGCACTAGATGTTGCGTTTCCTGTTACAATCCTATAAGTGACCGACACTTCAGAGTCATCAGAACCAACAACCATGCCGGAGATAGTCTTTCCTCGGAGGACTGGAATGGTAATAACATCATTTGTCTCCGGCACCATGTATGAGCTCTGAAAAAAGCGCACTGGGCTATCATTTTTTTTTATAGTCAACTGAAGCGTGTCCCTTGTGGCGTTGATCTCGGCACCTCCATAGACATTTGTAAGTTTCAAAGTAAAATTTTCATCATTTTCAGGAATCTTAAGAAAACAGAAAAAAGTCATTTTAATACAAGCTGTGTATATGTTTATGGGTGTCCTAATCTGCATAGGGTTTAAAGTTTTTTTTACTCACCTGATCATCTAATACTGTCAAATTGTAAACCAAGGTAGACCTGCCAGCAGAAAAAGTAATGTTTCCTTTAGCTGGATATATGTCTTCTTCAGCTGGATTTGGCCCTCCATCTATCTGCAAGATCAGATACATTATAAAAATGCTGAACACTACTAGTGTAAATACCATTATGAGCCTGTTTAACATTTTATGTTTAATCACTAGGATTGATTTACTAAAGGCATATAGACTGTGCACTTTGCAAGTGCAGTTGCATTCATTTTTTACAAAGCTCAGAAATGTAGAAAAGGCTCTGCTGATTTCCATCATCCAATCTCATGCAAGCAAATATGCTTTTTTTTTTTTTTCGTGCAACTGATTGGATATTTTATACAAAGTTAAAGTGGTTCCAAAGCCTAAATGTTTGCATTAGGGTAAAAAAACGTTTGTGCTGCAGGATCCCCCCTCAACCCACCATGTACCTACCTGATCCCAATCTCAATCTCAACACAGTGCTGTGCATTAGAGCAGTGGTTCTCTCTGCTCTACCCCTCCTCACTGGGCAAATTGATAGCAGTGGGATACTGTAACAAGAGAGTGGGGCAGGGCCAAACCATGCTGTCTGTGTTAATAGACACAGACAGAGCAGCTCGGGAGTAGGGTTGCCACCTGTACGGAAATGACCTGGACAGTCCGGGTTTGACACTCATCAGTGGGGAATTAATACCTCCAGTTCACGCCAAATCCCCTGTATGTCTTCAATGCAGAGCCGCTAATGAATGCTGCAGGCTGCAGCTTCACTACTGAGCGATCTCTCCACTCCACCCCAAAGGGGCATTCAGTACCGATGCGGCTGTATGGAGGAGGCACTTGTCAAGTCCATGCTCGTAATGTCAGACATCCTGTGTCAGCTACCTTGAGGGCTGATTCTCCAGAGTGTGCAGGAACAGAGATGCTGATGGAATTTCCCTGCCGTTGACTTTGCTGGAGGATTTCGTAGGAAGAAGGAAGATGTGCTGCTGATGGGAGGAGGGGGATGGGGGCTCTGTCTTGTCAAGTGAGTGTCTTGCTTGGAGCTGTCAAACTTTTCACCCGCAGGACCAGTGACTGATAACTGTGAGGTCCGCACAGGGCTGGACTGGGACAAAAATGTGGCCCTGGACTTCATCCAGACCGGCCCAGGATACAGTGCACATCAGGGCACGGTACAGAGCTCAGCACATCAGGGGACAGCACATCAGGGTACAGCACATCAGAGTACAGGGCCCAGCACATCGGGGCACAACACGTACAGGGCACATCATATCAGGGTACAGGGTAAAGCACATCAGGGCCCATCACAGCACATCAGGGCAGACCACTTTGAGGCACAGCACATCGGGCACGGGGCACATCAGGGCACGGGGCACTTCATATCACATCAGGGCACATAGCACATCAGGGCACATCTGGGCACAGGGCACATAGCACATCAGGGCACGGGGCACATAGCACATCAGGGCATGGGGCACATAGCACATCAGGGCACATAGCACATCAGGACAGGGGGCACATAGCACATCAGGGAACATAGCACCACAGGGCACATAGCACATCAGGGCACATAGCACACCAGGGCACATAGCACACCAGGGCATGGGGCACATAGCACATCAGGGCACATAGCACATCAGGGCATGGGGCACATAGCACATCAGGGCACACAGCACATCAGGGCGCACAGCACCTCAGGGCACATAGCACATCAGGGCACATAGCACATCAGGGCACATGGCACATAGCACATCAGGGCACGGGGCACATAGCACATCAGGGCACATAGCACATAAGGGCAGGGCACATAGCACATTGTTTACCAGCCAACATGCAGAGTAGCGCAGGAAGAGTGTGTAATAAGTTCTCTCTCATGTCACGGCACTGACGGCAGTCACGCTGCTCCCCAGGGGGCCCCTCCACTCTTCTCGTCCATCCCAGATGATGTCATAAGCAAATGGGGATGGACGAGAAGAGAGGAGGGGCCGCGGGGAGCAGCGTGACTGCCGTCAGTGCCGTGACATGAGAGAGAACTTATTACACACGCTTCCTGCGCTACTCTGCATGCTATCTAAATCTCGATCTACCCGTCAGGCGCCAGCTGTGGGCGATTGACAGGTAGATCACCGCGGACCTCCGACCAGCCCACTGAGCCATCGGCCCACCGGGAATCTCCCGGTAGTCCCGATGGCCAGTCTATCACTGGGTCCGCAGTAGCAGCAGCATTGCTCCTCCACTGAACTTAGGCTCATGTACAGTATCATGCACAGCTTAACTATCCTCAGCCAATGCCTTACAGGAGGACTCTCCTGTCCCCCCCATACTACACCAGGAGACCCCCACTAAACATTACACACCACATATACACTATATTGTACATTAAACACACCTGCACTATATACACTATATTGTACATTACACACACCTGCACTATATACACTATATTGTACATTACACACGCCTGCACTAATTACAATTGACTACACCCAATCGTGTGCCACATTACTACTCCCCTAGGGCACACAGAGTGTTCCAGGTATTTTAAAATCTCAAAGTGTATGCTACAAATAAAATGCCAAGCCCCACTGAAGTGTTTCGGATTTGGCTTGAAGAACAGGTGGCAACCCTACTCGAGAGCGAGCTTGCATGATAGAGAAAACATCTTTCTATTGGGGCACTCGGCAGTGGGGAGGAGCCAGGAGCACTGGCAGGGGATCCCAGAAGAGGAGGATTGGGACTACTCTGTGCAAACCCATTGCACAGAGCAGGAATGTATAACATTTATTATTAAAAAATACAATCACTTGAAGCTTTACCACATTACATTTACTAAGGAAAATGAGTGAGTGAATAACTTGTATAGTGCTACAAATGTGAATTAAAACGCCTCAAGGTGCTTTGTATCTATTGTTGGAGTGAGTGAGTGAATAACTTATATAGCGCTACAAATGCAACCACACTTAACTTGCAAAGTAAATCAACCCCACAGTGTACACAGTGTACACAGCTTGTTTTTATCAGAACTTGCACACTCTATTTTAACTGTTACTAACTTAGGGGTTGATTTATAAAGAATTTGCATGGTCATTTACCCAGCATAAGTGCATGTACATTCTTTCCGTGGAAATAGGGCAAAAATTATTTGTAAAATGTAAATAAGCTGTACTCTGTGCTGTTCAAATGCAGATCATTGATTTAAAATGGAAAATACTGCACTTGGTGACTAGCTGGAGGTATTATTGGAGATACCTATGATACATAGCTCCATCTAGTGGCCAAATGCTGCAAGACAGATATTACCTTATACTGAAGATATTGATTGAATTGTGTAGTGGTCATTCATGTATAATAGTGTATGTACTGTACTGTATATTTGCTGGATTGCACAACATGTTGATATTTTATAGAAAGCAATGATACCAAAGTAAGGGGTAAAAATGTCACTGTGAATACGTATGATTGTGGCTTTTGGTATTATGGAAAGACATGGGCCAGCAGCCATCCCTCTGTCTTATGAGCCCTGTAAATACATGAATCTTATAGATGGACTTTCTTCATAAACTTAATTGGGGTATGGCGCTGCTCCCTAACCTTAATGAAAGGGTCAGTAATCCTAAGTGATTGCTAAATGCTCAAAAGTAAATTGTAAATAATATATACTACAAAAAGTGAACAATTATAATCAGTCCACCTTTCAACAATGGTGTTGACACTAGATGCATGAAACCAACATCACCATCAGATACACCATGGTGAACATAGAGACACCCAGAAACAAAGTGTAGTGTCAAACTAATTATATGTTAGTATACAAAAAATACAAGACTGTATCATTAAGACCACAGTTTAGTGCAATACATCTATACACATTGATAAGATCCAAATGTGATAAGTGCACGTTAGCTCCAGATAGAAGCTCCAATCTGCAGCTGCAGATACCTATCTCTGCCAGATAGCAACACAGTCCAAAATTAGTATGCACACAGACAGTAAAAAACAGTCTTCTTCATAAAATTCAAAAGTAAACGTTCTGCTCTTCATTTAGATGTCAGTGTCCCCCACATGTGTCCCCACTCACCAGATCCTTTAACCCCTACAGCGGTAAACAGCTCAAAGGGATATCCGGATCACACGTCCACAGGGGAGATATCAGCTGGGCTAGTTCTTCCTATAATTTGTGAAGTTCCATGGAAGGGAGGATTCCCAATTACCTCATAGGTGCAGACAAAAAGAGAGAGAGGCTTCCATAGTGCAGATGAAAAAAACTTCCGGCTTTATTAAAAAAATATATTTAAAAACATACAATGCAGCAAAGTCTGCAATAGACAAGCTACACGCCAAAGGAACAAACAAAAATAAAAATGAACAGCACAGCAGTCCTCAATTTGGTCAGTACCAGCTGGTAACGCTGCATGCGTTGCAAATACGTTCCAGCAGTACTTCCGGATCAGCGTGGTATGCGTATGACGTAGCTCCGCCTTACGCGTTTCGTCATAGGACTTCGTCTAGACGAAGTCCTATGACGAAACGCGTAAGGCGGAGCTACGTCATACGCATACCACGCTGATCCGGAAGTACTGCTGGAACGTATTTGCAACGCATGCAGCGTTACCAGCTGGTACTGACCAAATTGAGGACTGCTGTGCTGTTCATTTTTATTTTTGTTTGTTCCTTTGGCGTGTAGCTTGTCTATTGCAGACTTTGCTGCATTGTATGTTTTTAAATATATTTTTTTAATAAAGCCGGAAGTTTTTTTCATCTGCACTATGGAAGCCTCTCTCTCTTTTTGTCTGCACCTATGAGGTAATTGGGAATCCTCCCTTCCATGGAACTTCACAAATTATAGGAAGAACTAGCCCAGCTGATATCTCCCCTGTGGACGTGTGATCCGGATATCCCTTTGAGCTGTTTACCCCTGTAGGGGTTAAAGGATCTGGTGAGTGGGGACACATGTGGGGGACACTGACATCTAAATGAAGAGCAGAACGTTTACTTTTGAATTTTATGAAGAAGACTGTTTTTTACTGTCTGTGTGCATACTAATTTTGGACTGTGTTGCTATCTGGCAGAGATAGGTATCTGCAGCTGCAGATTGGAGCTTCTATCTGGAGCTAACGTGCATTTATCACATTTGGATCTTATCAATGTGTATAGATGTATTGCACTAAACTGTGGTCTTAATGATACAGTCTTGTATTTTTTGTATACTAACATATAATTAGTTTGACACTACACTTTGTTTCTGGGTGTCTCTATGTTCACCGTGGTGTATCTGATGGTGATGTTGGTTTCATGCATCTAGTGTCAACACCATTGTTGAAAGGTGGACTGATTATAATTGTTCACTTTTTGTAGTATATATTATTTACAATTTACTTTTGAGCATTTAGCAATCACTTAGGATTACTGACCCTTTCATTAAGGTTAGGGAGCAGCGCCATACCCCAATTAAATATACTTCTTTACTGTTAGGATCTTTTTTAAAGGTCCCATTAGGGGGGCTGCAGCTCTTCACATTTATTTATTTTGTTCACTGCGAGGTGTCACACCCTTGCACTACATCTTAAGCGCAGGTACACTATTTTTATTTTATTTCTTCATAAACTGTCATCTTTTTATTTTATTGTAATTATTTTGTAACATTTAATTTGTTTGATTATATAATTGTTGGTAATTTTTATTCCTTTATAAATAAATGTATCTTTGCTTGAGTTAGCATTTTTTGTTCTTGTTGTTGTTATTATTATTATGATTATTATCATCATTTTTATCAACGCTCTAGAAAACTGGAGCTTTTGCAAAAAAAAGGGGCATCTCTCTAGCTTGGATGAATTTACATAAGAAAAGTGCCACATGGCCTATTTTTCTGCAGGTGTCCGAGTATATGCCAGAGTAAGTGACAATAATTTAGTAACTGGGGAGACTCAGAAGGGTGGAGTTTGGAATCCCTGACCAAGAGAATCACACTTTTGGGATTAGATGTTCTCAGAACACCAAGTAAATTGCTGAGCAGGGCGATTGTAAACAGGATGGTGCACTTCAGCAATGAAAAACAAAAAAGTGCCATATGTGTTGTATGCATCATTAACAAAATATAGCACATAGAATAGAGCTCACCTCAAAAGTCACAGTCACGCTTTCGTAGGTGCCTTTCTCTCTCAGCAGAAGGAGGGCCAGCGTCTGGTTTCTACCCCGTGGCTCACTTACTGTCATGTAGGATGTCTAAAGGAAGATAGAATAAAGTCTCAATCAGAAACTGTGCCAACATCACAAGGAAGAAAGGGAACAATGAAGCCAAAAGATCTCCCATAGAGAGATCAATCCAGGGTCCAAGCTGGCTTTTCATGTTACAGTTCAAAGAAACTACGGTAATCGGCTCAGAAACTAAAATAAAATCAGAGAAATACTTTGGGAAAAATATTTTATATGTACACCCGCTAATGCTTCTCATATCAGTTACAGAAATGACTAATTAAAGACCTATATGAGAACTAGTATGCTTAAAATTTATTTTAAATAACCCAAAAAAATGCTTGTAAATAAGGCATACAAGCAAGTAGGCTAGAGAGCACGTCACAAGATACGAACACCTGTTTAAGAGAATGTGATGGTAGCTGCCATTCCTTGGCTGATTCCTTGTAAAGCAGATTAGTGTGCTAGCATAGACTTCATTCACAGGAGCGCTGAACACATTAAATTTCACTGTTCTAGAACTATCTTTGGCAAAAACGGGAAGAGAATGATTGCTTCCATCAGAGAATTCTTACACAAGTGTTTTGCATATTGGACAAATTTTTCAGCAAATTCTAATAAGCACATTCATGATGTCCTAAGTGAACTGAATGTGGGCCGAGTCAATGACATCCCCAGAGGAACGCAGACAACAGGGGGTTTTGTTATTAGCAGCATGGCCTATTCAGAAGAATGCCTAGAGTGCATTTACCCATGCAATTTCTTATTGGTCTCCATTAACGTAAAATTTTAGCAGATTGTGTGATATTTTTTGGCAATAGGCTACACTGCTATGTCAGATAAGGAGGGAGAAGTGTTTATTGAAAAAGACATCTTACTGAGTAAATGGGTCTTGTCATACCAACAGAAACCAATATTTAGTTTTAAATTACTATAATTTAGGTAAAGCTTTTGAACCGAAAGGGAAAAAAACAACAGGGCCATCTTAAATCAGTATGTTAAGAGAGCAACTCCTAACTATTGATCAGTAAAAGACTAATACTATCTTGAAAAAAATCTGAAATGCTAAATCTGAACTTTATCTGTTGTCAGGCTCAGCAAGACTTTCATAAATATATTGGATGGGCCTGAAGCCTCTGGTCAAATGAATCTTTGATGGGCTGTCTCCCTCTAGTGGGAGCTAGAAGGTACAGTAGGTGCCGCCGATATTGTGTCAATCTCGCCTCTTCTAGCGGCGAGATTGACACCCTAAGAGCTCCGTCGCGAGAGCCAGCGCCGAACTGTCTCGTCATCGGGAAAGGAAAAATTTTGTTTTTCCTTTCACAATGAGCGACACGCATTGCCGGTAGACGGAGATCCGCCGTGTATTCCCGCCAATACCAGGCACTGTTTGGTATGAATCCTGAGCGGGAACTCTACGCCAATTTTTAAATAAAAAACTGGCATGGGTTCTCCCTCCAGGAGCATACCAGGCCCTTGGGTCTGGTATGGATTTGAAGGGGACTCCCCTAAGCCGAAAAATCGGCGTGGGGGTCCCCCTCAAGGTCCAAACCAGACCCTTATCCGAGCACACAACCTGGCAGGCCGCAGGGGAAGAGGGGAGGACGAGAGAGCAGCCCCCCTCCCTCCTGAACCGTACCAGGCCGCATGCCCTCAACATGGGGGGGTTTGGTGCTCTGGGGCAGGGGGGCAACCTGCGGCCCCCCCACCCCAGAGAACCCTGTAACCATGTTGATGAGGACAGGGCCTCTTCCCGACAACCTTGGCCGTTGGTTGTCTGGGTCTGCGGGCGGGGGCTGATCGGAATCCGGGAGCCCCCTTTAATAAGGGGCCCCCAGATGCCGGCCCACCACCCTATGTGAATGAGTATGGGGTACCCATTCATCTGGTGGAAAAAAATGGCAATAAAAAAAACACACAGCTTTTTAAAGTAATTTATTGCACAGTGACGTCATGAGAAGCCTATATAAATTGCTGCGGACCGAAGATTTAGCATTACTGCGATAGGAATCGACGAGTCAACATCGATGAGGAGAAGAGGGAAGAAGACGCCGACGGCGACGACGGGAAGACCGGCCCCTCCACTAGCGAAAGAGCTGGAAGAAGATAGTGGAGGGGCCGGCAGAAGAACAACGGAGAGCCGGACGAGACGACGGGGAAGACCGGGCCTCCGCTAGCAAAAGAGCTGGAAGAAGATAGCGGAGGCCCGGCGGAAGGAAGAAAGAACCGGAGAGGAGAAGATGGAAGAAGGTGACAGAGAAGACCGGGCCCCGCTAGCAAAAGAGCTGGAAGAAGATAGCGGTGGCCCGGCAGAAGGAAGAAAGAACTGGAGAGCGCGGCGACGTTACCGGAGACCCCCGGAGTCGGAAGAAGACCCCCGGAGCTGTACAATAAATTACTTTAAAAAGCTGTGTGTCTTTTTTTTATTGCCATTTTTTTCCACCAGGTCAATGGGTAGGGGTACGATGTACCCCATACTCATTCACATAGGGTGGTGGGCCGGCACCTGGGGGACCCCTTATTAAAGGGGGCTCCCGGATTCCGATCAGCCCCCGCCCGCAGACCCCAACAACCAACGGCCAGGGTTGTCGGGAAGAGGCCCTGTCCTCATCAACATGGGGACAGGGTGCTCTGGGGTGGGGGGGCCGCAGGTCGCCCCCCTGCCCCAGAGCACCAAACCCCCCCATGTTGAGGGCCTGCCAGGTTGTGTGCTCGGATAAGGGTCTGGTTTGGACCTTGAGGGGGACCCCCACGCTGATTTTTCGGCTTAGGGGAGTCCCCTTCAAATCCATACCAGACCCAAGGGCCTGGTATGCTCCTGGAGGGGGAACCCATGCCAGTTTTTTATTTTAAAATTGGCGTGGTATTGGCGGGAATCCACGTCGGATCCCTGTTCAATACAGTGCCGCGTCTCCTCGCTATTGCAGCGAGCGCGAGATGTGTCGCCACCCTGTCGCCGAGATGTCGGCACCCCTGTCGCCGAGAATCTCTGTGATAGGATCGCGATGAATATACAATGTCGGCGGCACCTACTGTAGTTTTTACAGATAGGAAACATACAGTCTGGCATTAGGAAAATTAAGAAACTTGCAGCCTTAGGAAGGAAGACAGCCACCAGCACTGAAAACATTCTAGGAGAAAAAAAATCACCTGAGCTAGTCATGTCTGAGTAGAATATGTGGGATAGACACCAAGGAAGCAGAGGGCTGCTGGTACTCAAGGGAGAGGTGGACTAAAAGAAACTAAAACCCCTTTATCGGAGTGCTAAGAATGCAATTGTGTATTAAAGAGAGCTGTAAGTATCATGGGAATGGATCATGCTTATGAGAATAAAATTGTGTGGTGCTGGTAGGAAAATCTAATATATACTGTACCATGTTTAGTGATATAATTCCAAAGGCATTATCATTTGAAAGTATAGTGACAGAGGCTATTTTCTGTACTCCAAGACTTGTATTTGGTGGCGGGTTCTGTAAGCAAAGACAACAAAGGTTACATACCATATAGAGGGATTCTCACTTTCCCTGGACACATTAAGGCTTAGGCCTCGTACACACGACCGATTTTCTCGTCGTAAACAGTCAAGAAAAGTGCCGCGAGAGTTTTTTTGTCTAGAAAAACGTTCGTGTGTATGGTTTTACGACGAGAAACTTGACGAGAATCTCGACGAGAAAATAGAGAACCTGCTCTCTATTTTCTCGTCAGGAGTCCAGATTTCCTCGTCGTGTTTCTCGTCGGCCTGTTTTGTGACGAGAAAATGGTTCGTGTGTATGCTTTTACGACTCTTCAAAAAGCGCGCATGCTCAGAATCAAGTATGAGACGGGAGCGCATCTTCTGGTAAAACAAGCCTTCGTAATGGAAATAGCACATTCGTCACGCTAAAACGAACTGAAAGCACGAAGACTGAAAAGCGCGAATCGTCTCTTCCCAAACTTTTACTTCACACGCGGTAACACGAGATCAGCAAAAGCAGCCCAAGGGGTGGCGCCAAGAAAAAAGATCTTCCCCTTTATAGTGCCGTCGTACGTGCTGGACGTGAGCGCAGAGAACCACAAGGAAATTGGGAAATGCCAGTGTGTACGCATAGAAAGCTTGACGAGAAAATCGACAAGCTTAACAAGAATCTCGTTGAAAAAAACGACGTGTTTTTTACGACGAGAAAATCGGTCGTGTGTACGAGGCCTTAGACATAACACAGACAGTCCAAAGGGAACATAGTAATGGACTAATGTCATGTGGTCTGGCCAGACCTGCATGAGGACATTTAAGGGAGCATTAATCATAGGCTGACAGTCTATTAATGACACCACAGAAATAGGAAATAAAATATTCAGAGGATGTATGACATTAAAGGATTCTAGGAATGAGCTCAGTGTACCATCTGTGGTTCTGTCTTTTGTTCTTATAATCTGTTCTCATGGAGCAAAAAGTAACGCACAGAATTTCATATTTGCCAGCATAAACATCACATGTCATACACGATAATCTGACTAAATATTGATTTAACCGCAGTGAGAGAAATTAGAAAAGGCCAAATATTAAGATATAAAGAGTAACTCCTTAAAGAAAACACAGTGAGAAGACCAGGAGGTGTGGAAGGATCCATAAATTTATGTGTAGCGGGGTGCTATATTTAAGGGAAATATCTGAGTGGTAATAAGGCTCAGATACACAAATTGTTAGGGTTCTTGGAACATTTCTGTCCCTGGGAGATAGTATTGATGTACAGTTCCCTGGGGCCTATAGGTGGCGCTGTTGCCATGGGCCCGGGTTGAACCACAGTACAGGGTTGTGCCTTTTCTTATCCCCTCTTGACAGCAATGCGGCGGGGCGGGGAACCTGCTGTGCCTGTCGGGAGAGGGTATAAAAAGGGGCGGCCATCTTCCAGTGGGGGTCGCGCCCAGGCACCTTAGGCCTGTGTGTGTGTCGCCTCCGGGTGCCCTAGGCCCGGAGGCCTGGTGGTTCATGGTCGACGTTGTTGTGGGGTCGCGCCCAGGCACCTTAGGCCTGGGTGTGTCGCCTCCGGGTGCCCTAGGCCCGGAGGCGGAGTTGCTGTTCCATCCCAGACACCTTCAGTCTGGGGTGAGGTACTAAATAGGAGGCCCGGGGCCCAGCAACCTTCGGCTGGGGTCCGCTCAGGATCAAGAGCTCCCAGGGTACCGCCTTGCGAGGGGACCCGTATCTTGGATCGAGGAGGCCAGGGAGGTAACCCTTTCTGAAGACCCAGCGCAGAGTCGTGGTGACAGTAAGGGCCTCTGGTAACTCTCTGGAGGGACGTTTTTCTCTTTGACATGGGCCAAGTTCTCCAAGAAGGCAGTGCATGTTCTGTAGGTCATAGTGGAAGTGACTCTACGCACACCAGGTCAGTGGCAGTGACCAAATAGGGCAAGGCCCTATTCACCCGGTCAGTGGCAGTGACCATCCTCAACAAGTCAGTGGCAGTGACTTTCATATTCATTAGGTCTGTGACAAAGATTGTACGCCAAACCTGTTCGTGCATATCAGAACAGTAAGAGAACCAAGATTAAGTTTGTGCCTGGACCTCCCTCCCACCTTATCTGACCTGTGTCTCATCTCAACCTGTCTGCTCTTAAAGGGACTATTTATTATCCTTGTGAAATAAATACAGAAGTTGGACTTTCAGTTGGTGTGAACAGTTACTTTACTGGGGAGAATTAAGGACTTGTTTCTGGCCAAGGCAGAAGCGAGGTCAGCTCGGGAGGATTCTAACACCAGAAGCAGGCAGGCCCGAGAAAACTAATACCGTTCAACCTCCCCATTCAGGAGGGTACGGGCTTGTAGTGCGGTGTGCCTCAGTCTTTCCTGTGGAGGAGCCAAATTAAGAAAAGCAGGTAAAGTCTGGGGTGGGTGCGCTATATATGAATAACATTTTTTTTTTCAGTGAATTTGTTATCAAACTCAAGGTGAAGGAGCAAAAAAAATAAAAATGGTATTAGTGTAGCGGTTGGTTGCTACAAGTTACAACATCCACACATTCCACCCTGCTGCCAGACATTCATTAGACACACTCCTTTAGTCAATGAACAGTCTCTTGCTTGTTTTTGTTATTTTATTAGGGGATTGAACTTGGGTGGGGAAAGGGACATGGGATGCGTATAGAACAAATTAGTACTTTGAAGATTATAGTAACTGCGTCACACTTCTCAGAAAGGACAAGATGGCTGACCCTAAACTTGACAGTCTTTTACCTCAGAACATTTCTTTCTCCAGCACACTGCTTGACAGACTTTTACCTCAGAACACTTCTTCCTGTCACAGTCTTAGTAATCCTGTCACACCATCAGAACTTGACTAGGCCTCACTCAGTTAATTTACTTGATGACCCTTCGTAGGCCGGGGCCTGCAGTACCCCTCTATGGCAGCAACCGTTTACTTGAGAAGATTAAATGGTGATTGACTACTGATCCCAGCAAGTCCGACTTGCAAATCCTGCCTGCCCTCATGGCTGCATGAATTTGACACAAACTCCACAGTCTCTCCCTCTGGCTCTGCATCCAGCTCCCCTGGCATGCCTCTTCCAGATCTCTCCACTGTGCTTTCACTCACCGACACATGTCCTGGATCCTTCCTGAAGGACTTACTCTGGACGTGCGGACCAACTGCCTCTTCCAGCTCCTGTTCCAGGACACCTTTCCATGACCGTGTAAGGAGAGGCTCCCTCCCAGCTCCCGAGCTCCTCCGCCTGAGTTACACCCCCAGATGGGGGTGTCCCTCCTGCACGACAGATGAGCACTCCAAACTTCAGTTCACCCAGCCGACAACTCCTCCCCCAGCAGGCTGACCATGGGTAAATGTAGGAGGCCTGCCCCGTGCCAATCCTAGTTGGGGATTGGTCAGAGCTTCTCACATGTACCCCATGTCCCTCTAGCTCTCAGCCCTGCCCCCGTTCCAGAACCTTCTCCCTGGAAAGAGAGGAGGCGCCCAAGAACCAAAGTACATGTCGGTCACCTACTGCTACACTAAACCACTCCACTGCCCCCAGATCAAAAACAAACAGGCCTAGCTCGCAGCATAGGTCTGCTTAAATTTACCTGCACTGGCAGCTTACACAAAAACCATTCACCTAGCACCTACCTAAAGTAGAGGGTGCTACATTAGTAATAATAACAATAATATATGTAGTACTAAGGAATAAAGGTGTACCGCGTTATAAAAAATGATATAATGATAAACCTATCACCATTTTTTGTAGCTCCTACCTGCAAGCCAATTGCCCTAAACATACCTACCAATTTTAATAGATAAGAAAGAGGGTCACCTATTAGCAAAAAGTATGTAGGCACAGGACACATCCCTGCCACAATCCCATTACATGGAGTATAATACACAAAAATTAAAACCTAACTTAAACCCACAAATGCTTTTTTACCATTATTATTCTCTTATACTGGCTTTTAAAATTAAAAATGCAATAATTTAGAAATCAGATGAAAGGTTTAGCATTGTAAAACACTGATAGATAAACAGTGCATTTTATATACAGGTATATACAGTACATCAGATCAAAATGAGGGACAAATGAGGAGGAAAGAAGGACAGAGGGATGATGATCCATAAGAAGGAAACTCCTTCCAACTCAGAGACAGTTGGAAGCTATGTTCTAACTTCTAAGAAGTCCATGCAAATACTGGTTGGAATTGACCACAGGATCAAAAGAATATTAATCACCTAAACCCTTGTGCAAGTATAGTGTAGGCCGGCATGTTTGACAACATACAATGTATAATTCCTCTGTGTGTGTAGCAATGCTTATTAAACAAAGGCACACATTCTATAGAACTTATCAGCCACTACTTTCTCTGTCATTAAGACTCCTTAAAGGGGTTGTAAAGGTTTGTTTATTATTTTCTAAATAGGTCCCTTTAAGCTATTGCATTGTTGGTTCACTTACCTTTTCCTTCGATTTCCCTTCTAAATGTTTTTTTTCTTTGTCTGAATATCTCACTTCCTGTTCCTGTTCCTCCTCAGTAAGCTTGCCCCCATCATCCGAGCTGTTCTGGCTGGGGGTTAGTCAGCGTGCTCGCCCCCTCCCTTGGGACTACATCCCTGCGGGGAGACGCATCTGAGATGTTCTGGCTGGGGGTTAGTCAGCGTGCTCGCCCCCTCCCTTGGGACTACATCCCTGCGAGAGGACATTCGTGATAGGCGGAACACTGAACACAGGCTCTGCTGGGAAACTGAGTGTTCCGCCTATCACGGAACAGCACGAGAGGGGTTGCGGCTTTTGAACAATTTACGCCCGCAGTCTGACTGAGACTCTGCATGTCAGGGATAAGGTATGGGATCGTCGAGGTGAGGTATGCAATGGCACAGTGAGGCATGCAATGGCACAGTGAGGTATGCAATGGCACTGTGAGGCATGTAATGGCACAGTGAGGTATGCAATGGCACAGTGAGGCATGCAATGGCACAGTGAGGTATGCAATGGCACAGTGAGGCATGCAATGGCACAGTGAGGCATGCAATGGCACAGTGAGGCATGCAATGGCACAGTGAGGTATGCAATGGCACAGTGAGGTGAGGCATGCAATGACACAGTGAGGTGAGGCACGCAATGGCATGGTGAGGTGAGGCATGCAATGACACAGTGAGGTGAGGCATGCAATGGCACAGTGAGATTTGAAAAAAGCTGAATAAAGCCTGTTCCTGTCAGGGATAAGGTATGGGATCGTCAAGGTGAGGTATGCAATGGCACAGTGAGGCATGTAATGGCACAGTGAGGTATGCAATGGCACAGTGAGGCATGTAATGGCACAGTGAGGCATGCAATGGCACAGTGAGGCATGCAATGGCACAGTGAGGCATGCAATGGCACAGTGAGGTATGCAATGGCACAGTGAGGTGAGGCATGCAATGACACAGTGAGTTGAGGCATGCAATGGCACAGTGAGGTGAGGCATGCAATGGCACAGTGAGATTTGAAAAAAGCGAATAAAGCCTCTTCCTGTCAGCGGTTGTTCCTGTCAGCGGTTGTTCCGGCTACCCCTCAGCTTCCAGACTAGTCGGAAGGGGGTCGTCTTATACGGCGAGTATATCCCAAAACCAACATTTTACCTGGAAAATTAGGGGGTCGTCTTATAAGCCCAGTCGACTTATACGCCGGCAAATATGGTATACATTTTTTACCTTTAGTTTTAGGATGAAATGAAATGTCTCATCTGCCTCTGGGAAATCATCATCACACACAGAGATGTAGACAGTACGGTTGGACTCCCAGTCGGGTACGAAAGCAGCAGTAGCAGTAGCTATAAAATCTCCGGTGTCACTTTCCACCAACTAGAACAACACAATTAGTATTAACAAGACGTGAATGAAAATCATTATGATTCAATCATTTGAGAATTAGTAAAAAATATATATTTTTTAAATTTAGCTGTATATTTCTTGCTATTACAATAACCTACCACCAAAGAAAAGCCAATTTTTGTGTACCCATAGTAGGGCCCAGAAACAATAGTGCACATTTTGCTTTTTTTTCCCTACCTAAAACACTGACACTAACTGACACTGGTACTAATTTTTTTTTTAATCCTACCTAAAATACACTGACCATGACCTTTGGCCCCAACCTTGGACTCTGATCATGACCTTTGACCCTAACCTTGACACTAACTCAGGCACTGATCCATATCAAACCCTGATATAGCTAATTTGGCCACTGTGTCCTTAACAACGGATGAGTCATTAGCTATCAACGGGCTTCCTCGCTGACAGCGGAATGAAAAATAAAATATTGCCAGCAATACATGCGGCCCGGCAGGTCAGGAAAGGGGAAGACGAGCGATCCAACAGTTTAACTTTACCATGCTGCATTCTCCATTGCATACATTTATGGTAAAATACAATAAAATAAATGTAAAAAGCCAATACGAAAGCAAGACTACCTTGCTCTTGGGTCGATTAAAAAAATATGGCGGTAAGTTATATGAAATATCAGTTTTGAATAGGTTGTCCTTATAATAATGCAACATCTCAGCAACAAACACATAGTGCAGATTTCCTGTACCAGTAACCCAAACATTGCCAAAATCTGATATAAGATTACTCATGGAGTTAAAATGTTCTACAAAGTCTCTCAGTGTCCCAATCACAGAGTTTCTGACATACTGTAAAACCTCTTGTTAACAAGCCTTTCTGATGGTGGAAAAGAGTTGTCACTGTTCTAGCTAGCATGTGAACAGGGACGGCATTACCATAAGACGAGATAAGCAACCGCCTAAGGGCGCTAGGAAGGGGGGGGGGCGGATTATTACTGTGCTGCAGACGTATTTTATTTACACACTCCCAGCCTCTTTAGCGGTTGGGAGTGTGTGTACTTTAGCAAAGCGACTGTCAGCTTTCATGTGGCAAGTAATACAAGCGGCTGTGAAGCCGCCTATCACTTCCACCACCGCCACAATGTGCCGCTTCTCCCCACGTGCGTGCGACTGCCGCCATGTTCACCGGACTCCGCTGTCCCACCTACAGGCCCATTGCTGTCATGGTGGGTGTCACTGGTAAGGGCGGCGGGAGCTCAGCAGACTTCTGTCTGCTCAGCTTCCCTCCTGTACACAGGCCAGGAAGTGACAAGTATGATGTCACTTCCTGGACCAGAGCTTTGTCTAAGTAGAAAAAAATCCTTGCCCCGGCCCTGCATGTGGAAGGCTAATTGTGCCAAATATCTGTCACATTGTTTGGTTTTATAGAGTTAGGTATGCCCACCCTAGGAACCAGGAGTAAAACCAGGACCAGACATGGTGCTAAACACTATATTTCATGTCTAAAAACCAGCAAACTAAAAAGTTTAGCAATATCATTTCCTTACCTCGACGACTGCAGTGATGTTCACAGGCACTCCTGTCCGTTCTATCACAAAGCGTATCACTGTGGTGGCAGTTTCGTTTACAAAAAATTCAGTTTGACCAGCAAACTGCACTTGCGTTTCCCCAGATATGCCAATGGCTAATAATGCAAACAAAATAAGGGTAGGGGAGAAAACAGAGGGCATCCCTGTGAAAAAGAAACAACAGTTATTAGACATACTGAGATAGTGAGGGAATACTTAAAATTAAATAAGTGACTGGCATGCAGTGACATACAGTGCAAGTAACTTCAGGCAGAGTGGTGCATTGTAAACAGAAGGTTTACCAGTCATGATAAATGACCCCTATTCATACGGAGTTCTATTTTTGTAGAACACTCTTTGTACAAGACTTTCTATCCTAGAGTCTAGACTAGGGATGAGCTCGGTGTTCGAGTCGAACATACGTTCGACTCGAACATCGGCTGTTCGATCGTTCGACGAAGATCGAACGATTTGGGCCGTTCGCGCCTAATTCGAGTGACGCGAACAGCCCACAATGCACTACGCCATCGCAGTGTCATCCAGGCGCTGTGATTGGCCAAGCATGCACTGTGACCCCGCATGCTTGGCCAATCACAGCGCCGGCAGCGAGGAGAGCAATGATTGGCCACAGGCAGGATGCCTGTGGCCAATTATTGCTGAGGGTGTTTAATACACGCCCCACACTATAAAAGGCCGCCAGCACGGCGGCCTAGTGTAGTGTGTTCCGGAGCAGGGAAAGAGAAGCATAGGCAGGGACAGTGACATTTATTTTTTCTTGCTTAACCTGGATTCCTTTAGATTAGGGAAAGAGAAGGATAGGTAGGGAGAGTGTCAGTGTGTTTTACTGTGCGAATCCTTGTTTCTAGGGACAGGGAAGGACAGTGAGGGAAATTCTCCTTGTGCTATAGTGTGCTTTAAAAAAACATTTTTTCTAGGGACAGAAAACTATAGGTAGGAAGAGTGTCAGTTTCTTTCACTGTGATAATCCTTGTTTCTAGGGACAGGGAAGGACAGTGAGGGAAATTCTCCTTGTGCTATAGTGTGCTTTAAAAAAACATTTTTTCTAGGGACAGAAAACTATAGGTAGGAAGAGTGTTAGTTTCTTTCACTGTGATAATCCTTGTTTCTAGGGACAGGGAAGGACAGTGAGGGAAATTCTCCTTGTGCTATAGTGTGCTTTAAAAAAAACTTTTTTCTAGGGACAGAAAACTATAGGTAGGAAGAGTGTCAGTTTCTTTCACTGTGATAATCCTTGTTTCTAGGGACAGGGAAGGACAGTGAGGGAAATTCTCCTTGTGCTATAGTGTGCTTTAAAAAAACATTTTTTCTAGGGACAGAAAACTATAGGTAGGAAGAGTGTCAGTTTCTTTCACTGTGATAATCCTTGTTTCTAGGGACAGGGAAGGACAGTGAGGGAAATTCTCCTTGTGCTATAGTGTGCTTTAAAAAAACATTTTTTCTAGGGACAGAAAACTATAGGTAGGAAGAGTGTCAGTTTCTTTCACTGTGATAATCCTTGTTTCTAGGGACAGGGAAGGACAGTGAGGGAAATTCTCCTTGTGCTATAGTGTGCTTTAAAAAAACATTTTTTCTAGGGACAGAAAACTATAGGTAGGAAGAGTGTCAGTTTCTTTCACTGTGATAATCCTTGTTTCTAGGGACAGGGAAGGACAGTGAGGGAAATTCTTCTTGTGCTATAGTGTGCTTTAAAAAAAAAAATTTCTAGGGACAGAAAACTATAGGTAGGAAGAGTGTCAGTTTCTTTCACTGTGATAATCCTTGTTTCTAGGGACAGGGAAGGACAGTGAGGGAAATTCTCCTTGTGCTATAGTGTGCTTTAAAAAAACATTTTTTCTAGGGACAGAAAACTATAGGTAGGAAGAGTGTCAGTTTCTTTCACTGTGATAATCCTTGTTTCTAGGGACAGGGAAGGACAGTGAGGGAAATTCTCCTTGTGCTATAGTGTGCTTTAAAAAAACATTTTTTCTAGGGACAGAAAACTATAGGTAGGAAGAGTGTCAGTTTCTTTCACTGTGATAATCCTTGTTTGTAGGGACAGGGAAGGACAGTGAGGGAAATTCTCCTTGTGCTATAGTGTGCTTTAAAAAAACATTTTTTCTAGGGACAGAAAACTATAGGTAGGAAGAGTGTCAGTTTCTTTCACTGTGATAATCCTTGTTTCTAGGGACAGGGAAGGACAGTGAGGGAAATTCTCCTTGTGCTATAGTGTGCTTTAAAAAAACATTTTTTCTAGGGACAGAAAACTATAGGTAGGAAGAGTGTCAGTTTCTTTCACTGTGATAATCCTTGTTTCTAGGGACAGGGAAGGACAGTGAGGGAAATTCTCCTTGTGCTATAGTGTGCTTTAAAAAAACATTTTTTCTAGGGACAGAAAACTATAGGTAGGAAGAGTGTCAGTTTCTTTCACTGTGATAATCCTTGTTTCTAGGGACAGGGAAGGACAGTGAGGGAAATTCTCCTTGTGCTATAGTGTGCTTTAAAAAAACATTTTTTCTAGGGACAGAAAACTATAGGTAGGAAGAGTGTCAGTTTCTTTCACTGTGATAATCCTTGTTTCTAGGGACAGGGAAGGACAGTGAGGGAAATTCTCCTTGTGCTATAGTGTGCTTTAAAAAAACATTTTTTCTAGGGACAGAAAACTATAGGTAGGAAGAGTGTCAGTTTCTTTCACTGTGATAATCCTTGTTTCTAGGGACAGGGAAGGACAGTGAGGGAAATTCTCCTTGTGCTATAGTGTGCTTTAAAAAAACATTTTTTCTAGGGACAGAAAACTATAGGTAGGAAGAGTGTCAGTTTCTTTCACTGTGATAATCCTTGTTTCTAGGGACAGGGAAGGACAGTGAGGGAAATTCTCCTTGTGCTATAGTGTGCTTTAAAAAAACATTTTTTCTAGGGACAGAAAACTATAGGTAGGAAGAGTGTCAGTTTCTTTCACTGTGATAATCCTTGTTTCTAGGGACAGGGAAGGACAGTGAGGGAAATTCTCCTTGTGCTATAGTGTGCTTTAAAAAAACATTTTTTCTAGGGACAGAAAACTATAGGTAGGAAGAGTGTCAGTTTCTTTCACTGTGATAATCCTTGTTTCTAGGGACAGGGAAGGACAGTGAGGGAAATTCTCCTTGTGCTATAGTGTGCTTTAAAAAAACATTTTTTCTAGGGACAGAAAACTATAGGTAGGAAGAGTGTCAGTTTCTTTCACTGTGATAATCCTTGTTTCTAGGGACAGGGAAGGACAGTGAGGGAAATTCTCCTTGTGCTATAGTGTGCTTTAAAAAAAACATTTTTTCTAGGGACAGAAAACTATAGGTAGGAAGAGTGTCAGTTTCTTTCACTGTGATAATCCTTGTTTCTAGGGACAGGGAAGGACAGTGAGGGAAATTCTCCTTGTGCTATAGTGTGCTTTAAAAAAACATTTTTTCTAGGGACAGAAAACTATAGGTAGGAAGAGTGTCAGTTTCTTTCACTGTGATAATCCTTGTTTCTAGGGACAGGGAAGGACAGTGAGGGAAATTCTCCTTGTGCTATAGTGTGCTTTAAAAAAAAAATTTTCTAGGGACAGAAAACTATAGGTAGGAAGAGTGTCAGTTTCTTTCACTGTGATAATCCTTGTTTCTAGGGACAGGGAAGGACAGTGAGGGAAATTCTCCTTGTGCTATAGTGTGCTTTAAAAAAACATTTTTTCTAGGGACATAAAACTATAGGTAGGAAGAGTGTCAGTTTCTTTCACTGTGATAATCCTTGTTTGTAGGGACAGGGAAGGACAGTGAGGGAAATTCTCCTTGTGCTATAGTGTGCTTTAAAAAACATTTTTTCTAGGGACAGAAAACTATAGGTAGGAAGAGTGTCAGTTTCTTTCACTGTGATAATCCTTGTTTCTAGGGACAGGGAAGGACAGTGAGGGAAATTCTCCTTGTGCTATAGTGTGCTTTAAAAAAACATTTTTTCTAGGGACAGAAAACTATAGGTAGGAAGAGTGTCAGTTTCTTTCACTGTGATAATCCTTGTTTCTAGGGACAGGGAAGGACAGTGAGGGAAATTCTCCTTGTGCTATAGTGTGCTTTAAAAAAACATTTTTTCTAGGGACAGAAAACTATAGGTAGGAAGAGTGTCAGTTTCTTTCACTGTGATAATCCTTGTTTCTAGGGACAGGGAAGGACAGTGAGGGAAATTCTCCTTGTGCTATAGTGTGCTTTAAAAAAACATTTTTTCTAGGGACAGAAAACTATAGGTAGGAAGAGTGTCAGTTTCTTTCACTGTGATAATCCTTGTTTCTAGGGACAGGGAAGGACAGTGAGGGAAATTCTCCTTGTGCTATAGTGTGCTTTAAAAAAACATTTTTTCTAGGGACAGAAAACTATAGGTAGGAAGAGTGTCAGTTTCTTTCACTGTGATAATCCTTGTTTCTAGGGACAGGGAAGGACAGTGAGGGAAATTCTCCTTGTGCTATAGTGTGCTTTAAAAAAAACATTTTTTCTAGGGACAGAAAACTATAGGTAGGAAGAGTGTCAGTTTCTTTCACTGTGATAATCCTTGTTTCTAGGGACAGGGAAGGACAGTGAGGGAAATTCTCCTTGTGCTATAGTGTGCTTTAAAAAAACATTTTTTCTAGGGACAGAAAACTATAGGTAGGAAGAGTGTCAGTTTCTTTCACTGTGATAATCCTTGTTTCTAGGGACAGGGAAGGACAGTGAGGGAAATTCTCCTTGTGCTATAGTGTGCTTTAAAAAAACATTTTTTCTAGGGACAGAAAACTATAGGTAGGAAGAGTGTCAGTTTCTTTCACTGTGATAATCCTTGTTTCTAGGGACAGGGAAGGACAGTGAGGGAAATTCTCCTTGTGCTATAGTGTGCTTTAAAAAAAACATTTTTTCTAGGGACAGAAAACTATAGGTAGGAAGAGTGTCAGTTTCTTTCACTGTGATAATCCTTGTTTCTAGGGACAGGGAAGGACAGTGAGGGAAATTCTTCTTGTGCTATAGTGTGCTTTAAAAAAATTTTTTTCTAGGGACAGAAAACTATAGGTAGGAAGAGTGTCAGTTTCTTTCACTGTGATAATCCTTGTTTCTAGGGACAGGGAAGGACAGTGAGGGAAATTCTCCTTGTGCTATAGTGTGCTTTAAAAAAACATTTTTTCTAGGGACAGAAAACTATAGGTAGGAAGAGTGTCAGTTTCTTTCACTGTGATAATCCTTGTTTCTAGGGACAGGGAAGGACAGTGAGGGAAATTCTCCTTGTGCTATAGTGTGCTTTAAAAAAACATTTTTTCTAGGGACAGAAAACTATAGGTAGGAAGAGTGTCAGTTTCTTTCACTGTGATAATCCTTGTTTCTAGGGACAGGGAAGGACAGTGAGGGAAATTCTCCTTGTGCTATAGTGTGCTTTAAAAAAACATTTTTTCTAGGGACAGAAAACTATAGGTAGGAAGAGTGTCAGTTTCTTTCACTGTGATAATCCTTGTTTCTAGGGACAGGGAAGGACAGTGAGGGAAATTCTCCTTGTGCTATAGTGTGCTTTAAAAAAACATTTTTTCTAGGGACAGAAAACTATAGGTAGGAAGAGTGTCAGTTTCTTTCACTGTGATAATCCTTGTTTCTAGGGACAGGGAAGGACAGTGAGGGAAATTCTCCTTGTGCTATAGTGTGCTTTAAAAAAACATTTTTTCTAGGGACAGAAAACTATAGGTAGGAAGAGTGTCAGTTTCTTTCACTGTGATAATCCTTGTTTCTAGGGACAGGGAAGGACAGTGAGGGAAATTCTCCTTGTGCTATAGTGTGCTTTAAAAAAACATTTTTTCTAGGGACAGAAAACTATAGGTAGGAAGAGTGTCAGTTTCTTTCACTGTGATAATCCTTGTTTCTAGGGACAGGGAAGGACAGTGAGGGAAATTCTCCTTGTGCTATAGTGTGCTTTAAAAAAACATTTTTTCTAGGGACAGAAAACTATAGGTAGGAAGAGTGTCAGTTTCTTTCACTGTGATAATCCTTGTTTCTAGGGACAGGGAAGGACAGTGAGGGAAATTCTCCTTGTGCTATAGTGTGCTTTAAAAAAACATTTTTTCTAGGGACAGAAAACTATAGGTAGGAAGAGTGTCAGTTTCTTTCACTGTGATAATCCTTGTTTCTAGGGACAGGGAAGGACAGTGAGGGAAATTCTCCTTGTGCTATAGTGTGCTTTAAAAAAAACATTTTTTCTAGGGACAGAAAACTATAGGTAGGAAGAGTGTCAGTTTCTTTCACTGTGATAATCCTTGTTTCTAGGGACAGGGAAGGACAGTGAGGGAAATTCTCCTTGTGCTATAGTGTGCTTTAAAAAAACATTTTTTCTAGGGACAGAAAACTATAGGTAGGAAGAGTGTCAGTTTCTTTCACTGTGATAATCCTTGTTTCTAGGGACAGGGAAGGACAGTGAGGGAAATTCTCCTTGTGCTATAGTGTGCTTTAAAAAAAAATTTTTCTAGGGACAGAAAACTATAGGTAGGAAGAGTGTCAGTTTCTTTCACTGTGATAATCCTTGTTTCTAGGGACAGGGAAGGACAGTGAGGGAAATTCTCCTTGTGCTATAGTGTGCTTTAAAAAAACATTTTTTCTAGGGACATAAAACTATAGGTAGGAAGAGTGTCAGTTTCTTTCACTGTGATAATCCTTGTTTGTAGGGACAGGGAAGGACAGTGAGGGAAATTCTCCTTGTGCTATAGTGTGCTTTAAAAAACATTTTTTCTAGGGACAGAAAACTATAGGTAGGAAGAGTGTCAGTTTCTTTCACTGTGATAATCCTTGTTTCTAGGGACAGGGAAGGACAGTGAGGGAAATTCTCCTTGTGCTATAGTGTGCTTTAAAAAAACATTTTTTCTAGGGACAGAAAACTATAGGTAGGAAGAGTGTCAGTTTCTTTCACTGTGATAATCCTTGTTTCTAGGGACAGGGAAGGACAGTGAGGGAAATTCTCCTTGTGCTATAGTGTGCTTTAAAAAAACATTTTTTCTAGGGACAGAAAACTATAGGTAGGAAGAGTGTCAGTTTCTTTCACTGTGATAATCCTTGTTTCTAGGGACAGGGAAGGACAGTGAGGGAAATTCTCCTTGTGCTATAGTGTGCTTTAAAAAAACATTTTTTCTAGGGACAGAAAACTATAGGTAGGAAGAGTGTCAGTTTCTTTCACTGTGATAATCCTTGTTTCTAGGGACAGGGAAGGACAGTGAGGGAAATTCTCCTTGTGCTATAGTGTGCTTTAAAAAAACATTTTTTCTAGGGACAGAAAACTATAGGTAGGAAGAGTGTCAGTTTCTTTCACTGTGATAATCCTTGTTTCTAGGGACAGGGAAGGACAGTGAGGGAAATTCTCCTTGTGCTATAGTGTGCTTTAAAAAAAACATTTTTTCTAGGGACAGAAAACTATAGGTAGGAAGAGTGTCAGTTTCTTTCACTGTGATAATCCTTGTTTCTAGGGACAGGGAAGGACAGTGAGGGAAATTCTCCTTGTGCTATAGTGTGCTTTAAAAAAACATTTTTTCTAGGGACAGAAAACTATAGGTAGGAAGAGTGTCAGTTTCTTTCACTGTGATAATCCTTGTTTCTAGGGACAGGGAAGGACAGTGAGGGAAATTCTCCTTGTGCTATAGTGTGCTTTAAAAAAACATTTTTTCTAGGGACAGAAAACTATAGGTAGGAAGAGTGTCAGTTTCTTTCACTGTGATAATCCTTGTTTCTAGGGACAGGGAAGGACAGTGAGGGAAATTCTCCTTGTGCTATAGTGTGCTTTAAAAAAAACATTTTTTCTAGGGACAGAAAACTATAGGTAGGAAGAGTGTCAGTTTCTTTCACTGTGATAATCCTTGTTTCTAGGGACAGGGAAGGACAGTGAGGGAAATTCTTCTTGTGCTATAGTGTGCTTTAAAAAAATTTTTTTCTAGGGACAGAAAACTATAGGTAGGAAGAGTGTCAGTTTCTTTCACTGTGATAATCCTTGTTTCTAGGGACAGGGAAGGACAGTGAGGGAAATTCTCCTTGTGCTATAGTGTGCTTTAAAAAAACATTTTTTCTAGGGACAGAAAACTATAGGTAGGAAGAGTGTCAGTTTCTTTCACTGTGATAATCCTTGTTTCTAGGGACAGGGAAGGACAGTGAGGGAAATTCTCCTTGTGCTATAGTGTGCTTTAAAAAAACATTTTTTCTAGGGACAGAAAACTATAGGTAGGAAGAGTGTCAGTTTCTTTCACTGTGATAATCCTTGTTTCTAGGGACAGGGAAGGACAGTGAGGGAAATTCTCCTTGTGCTATAGTGTGCTTTAAAAAAACATTTTTTCTAGGGACAGAAAACTATAGGTAGGAAGAGTGTCAGTTTCTTTCACTGTGATAATCCTTGTTTCTAGGGACAGGGAAGGACAGTGAGGGAAATTCTCCTTGTGCTATAGTGTGCTTTAAAAAAACATTTTTTCTAGGGACAGAAAACTATAGGTAGGAAGAGTGTCAGTTTCTTTCACTGTGATAATCCTTGTTTCTAGGGACAGGGAAGGACAGTGAGGGAAATTCTCCTTGTGCTATAGTGTGCTTTAAAAAAACATTTTTTCTAGGGACAGAAAACTATAGGTAGGAAGAGTGTCAGTTTCTTTCACTGTGATAATCCTTGTTTCTAGGGACAGGGAAGGACAGTGAGGGAAATTCTCCTTGTGCTATAGTGTGCTTTAAAAAAACATTTTTTCTAGGGACAGAAAACTATAGGTAGGAAGAGTGTCAGTTTCTTTCACTGTGATAATCCTTGTTTCTAGGGACAGGGAAGGACAGTGAGGGAAATTCTCCTTGTGCTATAGTGTGCTTTAAAAAAACATTTTTTCTAGGGACAGAAAACTATAGGTAGGAAGAGTGTCAGTTTCTTTCACTGTGATAATCCTTGTTTCTAGGGACAGGGAAGGACAGTGAGGGAAATTCTCCTTGTGCTATAGTGTGCTTTAAAAAAACATTTTTTCTAGGGACAGAAAACTATAGGTAGGAAGAGTGTCAGTTTCTTTCACTGTGATAATCCTTGTTTCTAGGGACAGGGAAGGACAGTGAGGGAAATTCTCCTTGTGCTATAGTGTGCTTTAAAAAAACATTTTTTCTAGGGACAGAAAACTATAGGTAGGAAGAGTGTCAGTTTCTTTCACTGTGATAATCCTTGTTTCTAGGGACAGGGAAGGACAGTGAGGGAAATTCTCCTTGTGCTATAGTGTGCTTTAAAAAAACATTTTTTCTAGGGACAGAAAACTATAGGTAGGAAGAGTGTCAGTTTCTTTCACTGTGATAATCCTTGTTTCTAGGGACAGGGAAGGACAGTGAGGGAAATTCTCCTTGTGCTATAGTGTGCTTTAAAAAAACATTTTTTCTAGGGACAGAAAACTATAGGTAGGAAGAGTGTCAGTTTCTTTCACTGTGATAATCCTTGTTTCTAGGGACAGGGAAGGACAGTGAGGGAAATTCTCCTTGTGCTATAGTGTGCTTTAAAAAAAACATTTTTTCTAGGGACAGAAAACTATAGGTAGGAAGAGTGTCAGTTTCTTTCACTGTGATAATCCTTGTTTCTAGGGACAGGGAAGGACAGTGAGGGAAATTCTCCTTGTGCTATAGTGTGCTTTAAAAAAACATTTTTTCTAGGGACAGAAAACTATAGGTAGGAAGAGTGTCAGTTTCTTTCACTGTGATAATCCTTGTTTCTAGGGACAGGGAAGGACAGTGAGGGAAATTCTCCTTGTGCTATAGTGTGCTTTAAAAAAAATTTTTTCTAGGGACAGAAAACTATAGGTAGGAAGAGTGTCAGTTTCTTTCACTGTGATAATCCTTGTTTCTAGGGACAGGGAAGGACAGTGAGGGAAATTCTCCTTGTGCTATAGTGTGCTTTAAAAAAACATTTTTTCTAGGGACAGAAAACTATAGGTAGGAAGAGTGTCAGTTTCTTTCACTGTGATAATCCTTGTTTGTAGGGACAGGGAAGGACAGTGAGGGAAATTCTCCTTGTGCTATAGTGTGCTTTAAAAAACATTTTTTCTAGGGACAGAAAACTATAGGTAGGAAGAGTGTCAGTTTCTTTCACTGTGATAATCCTTGTTTCTAGGGACAGGGAAGGACAGTGAGGGAAATTCTCCTTGTGCTATAGTGTGCTTTAAAAAAACATTTTTTCTAGGGACAGAAAACTATAGGTAGGAAGAGTGTCAGTTTCTTTCACTGTGATAATCCTTGTTTCTAGGGACAGGGAAGGACAGTGAGGGAAATTCTCCTTGTGCTATAGTGTGCTTTAAAAAAACATTTTTTCTAGGGACAGAAAAGTATAGGTAGGAAGAGTGTCAGTTTCTTTCACTGTGATAATCCTTGTTTCTAGGGACAGGGAAGGACAGTGAGGGAAATTCTCCTTGTGCTATAGTGTGCTTTAAAAAAACATTTTTTCTAGGGACAGAAAACTATAGGTAGGAAGAGTGTCAGTTTCTTTCACTGTGATAATCCTTGTTTCTAGGGACAGGGAAGGACAGTGAGGGAAATTCTCCTTGTGCTATAGTGTGCTTTAAAAAAACATTTTTTCTAGGGACAGAAAACTATAGGTAGGAAGAGTGTCAGTTTCTTTCACTGTGATAATCCTTGTTTCTAGGGACAGGGAAGGACAGTGAGGGAAATTCTCCTTGTGCTATAGTGTGCTTTAAAAAAACATTTTTTCTAGGGACAGAAAACTATAGGTAGGAAGAGTGTCAGTTTCTTTCACTGTGATAATCCTTGTTTCTAGGGACAGGGAAGGACAGTGAGGGAAATTCTCCTTGTGCTATAGTGTGCTTTAAAAAAACATTTTTTCTAGGGACAGAAAACTATAGGTAGGAAGAGTGTCAGTTTCTTTCACTGTGATAATCCTTGTTTCTAGGGACAGGGAAGGACAGTGAGGGAAATTCTCCTTGTGCTATAGTGTGCTTTAAAAAAAACATTTTTTCTAGGGACAGAAAACTATAGGTAGGAAGAGTGTCAGTTTCTTTCACTGTGATAATCCTTGTTTCTAGGGACAGGGAAGGACAGTGAGGGAAATTCTTCTTGTGCTATAGTGTGCTTTAAAAAAATTTTTTTCTAGGGACAGAAAACTATAGGTAGGAAGAGTGTCAGTTTCTTTCACTGTGATAATCCTTGTTTCTAGGGACAGGGAAGGACAGTGAGGGAAATTCTCCTTGTGCTATAGTGTGCTTTAAAAAAACATTTTTTCTAGGGACAGAAAACTATAGGTAGGAAGAGTGTCAGTTTCTTTCACTGTGATAATCCTTGTTTCTAGGGACAGGGAAGGACAGTGAGGGAAATTCTCCTTGTGCTATAGTGTGCTTTAAAAAAACATTTTTTCTAGGGACAGAAAACTATAGGTAGGAAGAGTGTCAGTTTCTTTCACTGTGATAATCCTTGTTTCTAGGGACAGGGAAGGACAGTGAGGGAAATTCTCCTTGTGCTATAGTGTGCTTTAAAAAAACATTTTTTCTAGGGACAGAAAACTATAGGTAGGAAGAGTGTCAGTTTCTTTCACTGTGATAATCCTTGTTTCTAGGGACAGGGAAGGACAGTGAGGGAAATTCTCCTTGTGCTATAGTGTGCTTTAAAAAAACATTTTTTCTAGGGACAGAAAACTATAGGTAGGAAGAGTGTCAGTTTCTTTCACTGTGATAATCCTTGTTTCTAGGGACAGGGAAGGACAGTGAGGGAAATTCTCCTTGTGCTATAGTGTGCTTTAAAAAAACATTTTTTCTAGGGACAGAAAACTATAGGTAGGAAGAGTGTCAGTTTCTTTCACTGTGATAATCCTTGTTTCTAGGGACAGGGAAGGACAGTGAGGGAAATTCTCCTTGTGCTATAGTGTGCTTTAAAAAAAAATTTTTCTAGGGACAGAAAACTATAGGTAGGAAGAGTGTCAGTTTCTTTCACTGTGATAATCCTTGTTTCTAGGGACAGGGAAGGACAGTGAGGGAAATTCTCCTTGTGCTATAGTGTGCTTTAAAAAAAAAAATTTTCTAGGGACAGAAAACTATAGGTAGGAAGAGTGTCAGTTTCTTTCACTGTGATAATCCTTGTTTGTAGGGACAGGGAAGGACAGTGAGGGAAATTCTCCTTGTGCTATAGTGTGCTTTAAAAAAACATTTTTTCTAGGGACAGAAAACTATAGGTAGGAAGAGTGTCAGTTTCTTTCACTGTGATAATCCTTGTTTCTAGGGACAGGGAAGGACAGTGAGGGAAATTCTCCTTGTGCTATAGTGTGCTTTAAAAAAACATTTTTTCTAGGGACAGAAAACTATAGGTAGGAAGAGTGTCAGTTTCTTTCACTGTGATAATCCTTGTTTGTAGGGACAGGGAAGGACAGTGAGGGAAATTCTCCTTGTGCTATAGTGTGCTTTAAAAAAACATTTTTTCTAGGGACAGAAAACTATAGGTAGGAAGAGTGTCAGTTTCTTTCACTGTGATAATCCTTGTTTCTAGGGACAGGGAAGGACAGTGAGGGAAATTCTCCTTGTGCTATAGTGTGCTTTAAAAAAACATTTTTTCTAGGGACAGAAAACTATAGGTAGGAAGAGTGTCAGTTTCTTTCACTGTGATAATCCTTGTTTCTAGGGACAGGGAAGGACAGTGAGGGAAATTCTCCTTGTGCTATAGTGTGCTTTAAAAAAACATTTTTTCTAGGGACAGAAAACTATAGGTAGGAAGAGTGTCAGTTTCTTTCACTGTGATAATCCTTGTTTCTAGGGACAGGGAAGGACAGTGAGGGAAATTCTCCTTGTGCTATAGTGTGCTAAAGCATTCCTCATCAACCATCTTTGAAATCCTTGTTTTTTGGACAGTCAGGGAAATTGTCGTTGTGCTATTCTGTGCAAAAGCAATCATCCTCAACCATATTTAGAAATCCTTAAGTAAAGGGACAGAGAAGGACACCTGAAGGTAGCCCTTATTGCTTTTTTCCCATCTCCCTGCAGGCCATCTATTAGAATGTCTGGAAGGCAAACAAGGAGAGGCAGACAGTCAGGAGGCAATAAAAGAGGGCAAGCAGGCTCTGTGTCTGGGGGCAACAGTGCTGGTCGTGGACGCGGTGCATTGTCATCAGCACATGGCCATGGGACACGCTTGTCCTTCTTTTCGGCAGCTGGACATGTTGAGCCACATCATGCCGAAGACTTGGTAGAGTGGATGACCAAGCCCTCCTCCTCCTCCTCATCCTCTCTCACCCAGGCTCAGGGTACTGGCAAAGCAGCTGCCAAAGCGTCCTCTTCCCTGGTATCAATGTCAGACTCATCATCAGTCACTCCTTCCCTAGACCCACCATGTCCTCCTCCTGAGGAGTCCCCCGAACTGTTTACTGTTGAGCACAGTTTTGGGTACATGCTCCAGGAGGATGCCCAGCGTTTCAAAGGGTCTGATGATGAAACACAGCTACAGGAAGGCAGTAGCGTGAGAGCAGACAGAGGGGATGCTCAAGAAGGACACCAATCTGGCAGTCATGTTCCAGCAGCTGCAGCATACTGCCAGATTGGCTCCAGTGATGAGGAGGGAGGGGATGATGAGGTCACTGACTCCACGTGGGTGCCTAATAGGAGAGAGGAGGAGGAGGAGGATGAGGAGGAGGCACATCTCCAACGAGGCAGGATGCCCTTTGGTGGCCAGCGTAAGGGCAGTACACCGACGGAATCACACCGCAGAGCTCCGCCTGTGCAGGGCGCTGCCTCTGCCCGTCATTCAAAAAGTTCTTTGGTGTGGGCCTTTTTTGAGGCTAGTGCATCAGATCGCACAGCTGCTGTTTGCAACATTTGTCTCAAGCGTATATCGCGTGGCCAAAACATCAGCCGCTTGGGTACCACATGCCTGACCAGACATATGTTGACCTGCCATGCAGCTCGTTGGCAAGCCTACCTCAAAGACCCACACCAAAGAACAAAGCGGACCTCTCCTTGCACCGCATCAGCTGGGATCTCCAACCCCACTATAACTTCAGTCCTCTCTGAAACATGCACTGAGAGGAATGAAGGTGTAGAATTAGGTGTGTCACAGCCAAGTACTTGCGGCCACTCTGCTAGCAGTACACCGACGTCCGATTCTAGCAGGCAAATTTCCCTGCCCCAGCTGCTGGACCGTCGAAAGAAGTTCACTCCCAGCCATCCACATGCCCAGCGGTTGAATGCTAGCTTGGCTAAATTGCTAGCGCTTCAACTGCTGCCTTTTCAGTTGGTAGACTCGGCCCCCTTCCGTGAGTTTGTGCAATGTGCGGTTCCTCAGTGGCAGGTTCCCAAACGCCACTTTTTCTCACGGAAGGCTATTCCGGCTCTCTACCGGCATGTGGAAGGCAATGTCTTGGCCTCGCTGGACAAGGCGGTCAGCGGTAAGGTGCATATTACCGCTGACTCATGGTCCAGCTGGCATGGACAGGGACGTTACCTTTCTTTCACGGCCCATTGGGTCACTCTTTTGGCAGCTGGGAAGGATGCAGGACAAGGTGCAGTAGTGTTGGAGGTTGTTCCACCGCCACGCCTCCAAAATGCTACTACTGGTTGTGACACACCTCTCTCCTCCACCCCCTCCTCTTCTTCTTCCTCCATGGCCTCTTCCTGTGGTTTGTCCTATGAACCAGCGGTGCTCCGTAGCCGTTTAAGGGGCTACGCAAGTACGCAGGCAAAAAGATGCCATGCCGTGCTTGCGCTGGTGTGTTTGGGGGACAGAAGCCACACTGGGGCAGAGGTCCTGTCTGCTCTGCAGGGCCAGGCCGAGAGGTGGTTGACGCCACGCCAGCTTAAGCCAGGAATGGTGGTTTGCGACAATGGCACCAACCTCCTCTCCGCCCTCCGACAGGGACAACTGACCCATGTGCCCTGTGTGGTTCACGTCCTTAACCTGGTGGTGCAGCGGTTCTTGGGCAGGTACCCGGGCTTACAGGATGTCCTGAGGCAGGCCAGGAAAGTCTGTGTGCATTTCCGCAGATCTTATAATGCCAGTGCTCGCCTGGCTGAGCTGCAAAAGGAGTTGAACCTGCCCAAGAACCGCCTTATATGTGACATGCCCACCAGGTGGAACTCAACGTTGGCCATGCTGCAGCGGCTGCACACGCAGCAGAGGGCCATCAATGAGTACCTGTGCGACTACGGCACCAGGACAGGGTCAGGGGAGCTTGGTTTTTTTTCTCCACGCCAGTGGGGCATGATCAGGGATGCATGCACTGTCCTGGCACCATTTGAGGAGGCCACGAGGATGGTGAGCAGTGACAGTGCATGCATCAGTGACACTGTACCTCTTGTCCACCTGTTGGAGCACACGCTGCGTGGAATAATGGACAGGGCACTTGAGGCAGAACAGAGGCAGGAAGAGGAGGACTTCCTTGCCTCTCAAGGCCCCCTTTACCCAGACAGTGTTCCTTCTGTCCCACCCATCGCACAGGAAGAGGAGGAGGAGGAGGAGGAGGAGGAGGATTGTGTCAGCATGGAGGTGGAGGCTGGCACTCAGCATCATCAGCAGCAGTCTTTTAGGGATGATTTACAGTCCCAAGAAACCAGTGGACTTGTACGTGGCTGGGAGGAGGTGGCTGCGGATCATGTCGTCCTTAGTGACCCAGAGGACTCCGGAGCGAATGCCTCAGCAAACCTACGCTGCATGGCCTCCCTGATCCTGCAAAGTCTGCGGAAGGATCCTCGTATTCTTCGGATCAAGGAGCGGGACCATTACTGGCTGGCCACTCTCCTTGATCCACGGTACAAGGGTAAGGTTGCGGACCTTATCGTACCATCGCAGAGGGAGCAGAGGATGAGACAACTCCGGGAGGCCTTGCAGAAAGGTCTGTGCAACACGTTCCCAGAGACTGGGAGGTTACAAACTCCTGGTCCTGGACAACGAGTTGCTGAGGCTTCGGCCAGTCAAAGAAGGAGCGGTGGGGAAGGTGGCCGTCTGACCGATGCGTTCAGACAATTCTTTAGTCCGCAGCCCCAAAGTATGATCGGTTCCAGCAACCATCGCCAGCGTCTGATAAACATGGTGCAGGAATATCTAGGGGCAAGGTCAGACTTGGACACCTTCCCCACCGAAAATCCTCTGGCTTACTGGGTCTTGAGGATGGATCACTGGCCAGAGCTTGCACAGTATGCAATTGAGCTACTGGCCTGTCCTGCATCCAGCGTTCTTTCGGAATGCACATTCAGTGCTGCTGGAGGATTTGTCACGGATCACAGGGTGCGCCTGTCCACCGACTCAGTTGATCGACTGACTTTCATCAAGATGAACCAGTCTTGGATCACCACCAGCTACCACACACCTGATGCTGATATAACAGACTAATTGATTTTAACATGTCACATCCCTTCAAGACTGATGCTGATGCTGAGTGCCTGTGCTGTTATGTTGACTGGCTATCCTCCTCCTCCGAGTCCTCAATGATACGATTGATGATGATAGCTTGGAAGATCATTTTTGTTTATGGGTGCCGCCACCAGTGGCTAAGGCCCAATTTTTCAGCCCCTGTTTTACAGGGGCGTGTAATTACAATTTTTTTAGCAATAATTTGCCATAGGGCTCATTGCTGTGCTCCAAGTACAGTATCTGTGAGGGGTTGGAGTGTTGTGGCACCAGTGCCTAAGGCCCAATTTTTCAAGCCCCTGTTTAACAGGGGCGTGTCATTACAATTTTTGAAGCAATACTTTGCAACAGGGCTCATTGCTGTGCTCCAAGTACAGTATCTGTGAGGGGTTGTAGTGTTGTGCCACCAGTGCCTAAGGCCCAATTTTTCAGCCCCTGTTCAACAGGGGCATGTAATTACAATTCTTGATCTAATAATTCACAGCAGGGCCCATTGCTGCACCCACCAAGAGTAACTCTGAGGGCTTACAGTGTTGTGGCAACGCCACCACCACCACCACCACGAAAGGCCCAATTTTTCAGCCCCTGTTCAAAAGGGGCATGTAATTACAATTCTTGATCTAATAATTCACAGCAGGGCCCATTCCTGCACCCACCAAGAGTAACTCTGAGGGCTTACAGTGTTGTGGCAACACCACCACCACCACCACCACCACCACGAAAGGCCCAATTTTTCAGCCCCTGTTCAACAGGGGCATGCAATTACAATTCTTGATCTAATAATTCACAGCAGGGCCCATTGCTGCACCCACCAAGAGTAACTGTCAGGGCTTACAGTGTTGTGGCACCAGCACCACCATCAAAGGCCCAATTTTTACTACCACTGTTCAACAATTATATGTAATTAAAATTCCTGATATAATAGTTGACAGCAGGGCGTTCCAGCACCAACCAAGAGTAACTGTGAGTGCTTACAGTGTTGTGCCAACACCAACAACTAAGGGGCCTATTTCTGCAGAGTATATACGGCAGGTCCCTACTTTCAAACATCCAACTTACAAACAACTCCTACTTGCAAACGCAAGAAGACAACAGGAAGTGAGAGGAAATCTACCCCTTGGAAGGAAAATTCTCTCCTGTAAGAATTAATATGGGAGAAAGGTGTCTCCTCTGTACTGATGCTTTATCACCAATCCTTGTTTCAAGAAAAACACCACATTTCAAAAACAGTTGTCATTGGGAAATAAAGTGAGGTGAAATGTTCTGAACAGGGGCACAGACAGCAAAACAAATGTTACAGGGGTGATAACCCTTACCTATATTTTCCAAAAAGTTTAAAAATAGATTTTTGGGCTGGAGCTACACTTAAACAATGTACCTGTTCAAAATTACAAACAGATTCTACATAAGAACAAACCTACAGTCCCTGTCTTGTATGCACCGCCTGTATACGGCTGTTCAGAGTATATAGGGCCTTTTTTATTTTATGTGCGGGGTTCCCCTTAATATCCATACAAGACCCAAAGGGGCTGGTAATGGGCTGGGGTGGGGGGGGGGGGTCATGGGGTAGCTATGCCATTTTTCTTAAAGATTTTCATCCATATTACCGGGACCAGACATTACATTAAAGCCGCAAGCAGTTTTAAATGGCTTTTTTTTCCTTTAGAAGTGTCATTTTGTGCAGGGACAGTTCTAAACACGGGAAACACGTGGCACTTCACAGGCATACTTTAGACACCCCCCAGGTACGATATTTAAAGGAATATTTGACTTTTTTTTTTTTCACTTTATGCATCATTAAAATGACTGCTCCCGAAAAACGACCGTTTTTAAAACTTCTTTTTGCATTGATACATGTCCCCTGGTGCACAACCCGGGTTCCCAAACCCTTTTTAGGACAATAACATGCATAATAGTTGTTATAATTAGCACTTTAGAATTCGAACGTTCGCATCCATTGTATTTAATAGGGTTCTAATGTTCGTACGAACTTTCGGTCCGTTCGCGGGTTCTGGTGCGAACCGAACCCGGGGGTGTTCGGCTCATCACTAGTCTAGACACCTGTCATGAGAAAATATGGAGGCTGCTGTCTAAAAAGGTTACTTGCCTGTCTGTCATGCTGCCTGTTGACTGCAGAGCTGATCAGTGTATTCTGACAGTGGAGTCCCCTCTACAAAAATATACCTCCCAACATTTTGGGAGTGTTTTTTTTTTACCACTATAATTCCTTTATACTGGCTTTTGACATTACAAATGCAGCTATTTAGAACATGGATGAAAGGTTTAGCACTGGGGAAACAATTTTTGATAGATAAATTGTGAATTTTATATACAACTATGTAGATTAGACCAAAATGAGGGACAAATGAGGAGGGACAGAGGGACTTTGTTATAAATCAGGGACAGTCCCTCAAAATCAGGTATAGTTGGGATCTATGTAATAACAAAGCAGGGAGGATTTCTCCATCCACCTCGCTTGTGTGAAATACGTTTATTTCGTGCCATCAGGCTGATCCAAAAAAACAAAAAAAACAAAAAGCTTTTTAAATATGCCCCTAAAAACAAATGTAGCGGCCTCACCCCATCTCCTTTTGCTAGGGGTATGTCACATGACAGGGTGAGATGCGCTACGGCCCATGTCCCCCCCTATGGCTGTGGGTGAGGTGAAGGCCAGTATCAGTATCTTCCTCTGGCCAATGTGCATTAGTCTTAAAACTCAGTCCTGCTATGCTGGAATCTCCCTTGCTCCCATTAACCAGAGTCCATACACCGATCACAGTCCAACTCTTGCTTTATTGTACGCTCCATAATAAACAATGTCTTAATAGTCAACTGGTTGGAACATTATTATAACTTGATACGATGGGATGAGCAGGCCGAGGCACTATCCTGATTTCAGTCTAAACCCCTGTGCTTTGACCAGGGGTTGTAGCAGCTTTGAATGGCATAGAACATAGAACTTGTGAGTCTCTACCATTGACTCCATAGAACATAGATGGGAGTACCTTCGCTGCGCTGCGGCCCCTATCAGGGGAAGATGTCCCTCTAAGAGAGTTACCAGAAGCCCATCCGTCACCGGGTTGATGCTGCTCCGGGTCTCCGGACGGGTAACCTCCCCAGCCTCCTCACCTCAGATGCGGGTCCCCTCGCAAGGCGGCACCCTGAGATCACTTCGCCCTTGCGGGACCCAGTCGAAGTTACTGGGCCCCAGGCCTACGATATAGTACCTCACCCCAGGCTGAAGGTGCCTGGGATGGACCCCAACTTCATTCCGGTCAGGCCTAGGGCGCCTGGGCCGGAACCTTGAACCGCCCGCACCCAGGCCTAAGGTGCCTGGGTGCGTGAAGAGAACTCCTCCGAGAAAGAACGAACGAACTTCGTGGCGAGGGCGTCTCCCCCTTTTATCTCCTTCCATCAACACCACGGCGGGTTCCCCGCCCCAGCCGTACCATCTCCGGAAAGGGACAAAAAGGGTAGCACTGTGGCAGTGATTTTACCTTGAGCCTGCGGGTACACCGCCACCCACAGGCCAAGGTGAGTAATACACCACTCAATCCTCCACGAATTACCAAAAAGGGGTCCAGAACCTTTCCTAATTATACACCTGGGTCACACTACCCCCAGGTGTACCCCAACTAAATTTAAAGACCCCGCTACACAAAAATCTTACGATCTGATATCGTGCGTAAAATTTCGGACGAAAACTGTGTACTAATTATTATCAGACTATCGTATGACCACTACAAAAGCGGAATTTTTTGTACGATTTTATGATCGTGTGTATAGGCCTTTAGAATATCTAAACTCCAAATTTTCAAACTATCATACCATTCCCTTTTCTATTATACTTATTGTGTGCCTTTATTTTATATTATCCCTTAATGTCTTCAACTTTAAATGTTGATCCTGCAAGAAAGAACCTTTCCCTTGATTTCCATGCAAAGATGAAAATACTCACTCACATAGTCTCACAGAAGATGCAGAGCTGTCGTGCTATAAGGTGTACTCCTGGTCCTAACCATAGGAATATGCATAGACTTACAGCATTCCTGCATGTTCAGCCTGACTGCCTGCACAGAACACTGTTGCAGAGCAAAACATCATGGGAAATGCAGCTCTCTGCTATCTGCCCACGGCACCACAAAGACCCGTAAAGTAGCAGATATGGCATGCAAGTTCATAAGTGTAACCTGCAAGTGATAGCTGCATGCACTGAAGAATACAATGAGGGAAAAAAGTATTTGATCCCCTGCTGAGTTTGTACGTTTGCCCACTGACAAAAAAATGATCAGTCTATCATTTTAATGGTAGGTTTATTTTAAGTGAGAGACAGAATAACAACAAAAATATCCATAAAAACATATTTCAAAAATGTTATAAATTGATTTGCATTTTAATGAGTGAAATAAGTATTTGATCCCCTATCAATCAGCAAGATTTCTGGCTCCCAGATGTCTTCCATACAGATAACAAGCTGAGATTAGGAGCACCCTCTTAAGCCGGCCATACACGGTTCGAATTTCGAAAGAATTTTCTTTAGCGAATCGTATCAAAGAATTTTCGTACAAATTTCGCACCGTTAGTGGGCTGCAGCAACAGCCGATTTTCGTGTCGCAATCAAATTTGAGGAATCGGACATGTTGGAAATTTTTTGAAAAACAAACGATTTTCTAATCAATGATGGGAAAATCGTGCGAGAAATGTAATAGAAAAAAAAATGCGCATGTGCAAGAAAAGAATATTCTCGGAGAGAAAAGAATATTCCCGGCCGAATTTCGAAAATCAATGGTAGCATCATCGGATCACAAAAAAACGAACTTTCTGATTTTGAAAAGAAAATTTGTTCGAAATTTGACCGTGTATGGCCTGCTTGTTATCTGTATAAACGACACCTGTCCATAGAAGCAATCAATTACCGTATTTATCCGCGTATAACACGCACTTTTTTCCCCTCAAAATCAGGGGGAAATCGTGGGTGCGTGTTATATGCCGATACCCACCTATCCCCGTCGATCTCCGCTGACTGTGAGCGGAGCGGAGCGATCGCCGCTGAGATACACATAGCCGAGTGTACTCTGCTTTTCTCGGCTCCGCTCACAGTCACGCCCAGTCCCGCCATTGGACCTGCGTTATGTCCATCATAGGGCGGGACTCGGCGTGACTGTGAGCGGATCCGAGAAGAGCCGAGTGCACTCGGCTATGTGTATCTCGGCTCCGCCCAGTCCCTGTGTTCCCTGCATTCTCTGCGGCGTTTGCCCCGCTCCGCCCAGTCTCGGCGGCGATCTCAGCGGCGCCAATTTTAAATTCCGGCAAGGCTGCAATAAACACTGGGGGCAAGGCGACACTGGGGCAAGGCTGCACGGCTGCACTGTGACAAGGCTGCAGTGGACACTGGGGCAAGGCTGCAATGGACACTGTGACAAGGCTGCAATGGACACTGTGACAAGGCTGCAATGGTTACTGTGACAAGGCTGCAATGGACACTGGGGCAAGGCTGCAATGGACACTGGGGCAAGGCTGCACTGTGACAAGGCTGCAATGGACACTGGGGCAAGGCTGCACTGTGACAAGGCTGCAAATTACACTGATAAGGCTGCATTTAAATGTAAGTTATTTTTCCTTAAACTTCCCTCCTAAACGTTTTTTTCCCTAAAATTCCCTCCTAAACTTGGGGTGCGTGTTATACGCCGGCGCGTGTTATACGCCGATAAATACGGTAATCAGATTCCAATCTGTCCACCATGGCCAAGATCAAAGAGCTGTCTAATGATGTCAGGGACAAGACTGTAGACCTACACAAGGCTGTAATGGGCTACAAGACCATCGTCAAGCAGCTTGGTGAGAGGGTGACAACAGTTGGTGCGATTATTGGCAAATGGAAGAAACACAAAATAACTGTCAATCTCCCTCAGTCTGGGGCTCCATGCAAGATCTCACCTTGTGGAGTTTCAATGATCATGAGAATGGTGAGGAATCAGTTCAGAACTACACGAGAGAATCTTGTCAATGATCTCAGCTGGGAGTGACTGGCTGTCCTCACCACACACTGCTCACTGACTGGATGTCCTCACCACACACTGCTCACTGACTGGATGTCCTCACCGCACACTACTCACTGGCTGGATGTCCCCACCGCACATTGCTAGGGATGAGCTTTATGTTCGACTCGAACATTGGCTGTTCGCCCATTCGGCGAACAATTTGGGGTGTTCGCGGCAAATTCAAAAAGCCGCGGAACACCCTTTAAAAGTCTATGGGAGAAATAAAAAGTGTTAATTTCAAAGGTTAATATGCAAGTTATTGTCATAAAAAGTGTTTGGGGACCCGGGTCCTGCACCAGGGGACATGTATCAATGCAAAAAAAGTTTTAAAAACTGCAGTTTTTTCGGGAGCAGTGATTTTAATAATGCTTAAAGTGAAACAATAAAAGTGAAATATTCCTTTAAATTTCATACCTGGGGGGTGTCTAAAGTATGCATTTAATGTAGCGCATGTTTCCCGTGTTTACAACTGTCTCTGCACAAAGTGTAATTTCTGAAGGAAAAAAAGTCATTTAAAACTACTCCGGCTATTAATGAATTGTCGGGTCCCGGCAATAGAGAGAAAAGTCATTGAAAAAAAAGACTTTTTTCAATGACTTTTGTCTGTATTGCCGGGACCCGACAATTCATTAATAGCGCGAGTAGTTTTAAATGCCTTTTTTTCCTTCAAAAATGACATTTTGTGCAGGGAACCAAAATGAAAACAAAATAAATAAATATGTGGGGGTCCCCCCAAATTCCATATCAGGCCCTTCAGGTCTGGTATGGATATTAAGGGAAGGTATAAAGGGCACAACAAGTGTAAATAATGTCTATAAACACCAATATATAAAAAAAAGTTTCAAGTTTAGTTTATTAATTTTTTTTGGCGCCACATTCCACTGTTTTATTATGTATATTAAGGGGAACCCCGCGTTATTAAAAAAAAAAAATCTGAGCACGCAACCTAGCAGGCAGCAGGAAAAGAGGGGGGGATGAGAGAGCGCCCCCTTCCTGAACCGTACCAGGCCACATGCCCTCAACATGGGGAGGGTGCTTTGGGGGTCTGTGACCCCTCAAAGCACCTTGTCCCCATGTTGATGGGGACAAGGGCCTCATCCCCACAACCCTTGCCCGGTGGTTGTGGAGGTCTGCGGGCGGGGGGCTTATCGTAATCTGGAAGCCCCTTTAACAAAGGGGTCCCCCAGATTCGCCCCCCCCCGTGTGAATTGGTAATGGGGTGCATTGCACCTCTACCATTTCACAAAAAAAAGTGTCAAAAAAGGTAAAAAAAACACACAGACAGCTTGAGACAAGTCCTTTAATAAAAAATAAAAATAATAATTCCAGCGATGTACATCCTTCCACGACCCGGACCCGCGCTACCCGCCGCTACCTGCCGCTACGAACGATACAGCCTCCTCCATAGAAGGCTCCTGGGCGAATGACGCGTGAGTCTTGTGACATTTATTTTATTACCGAGGGCGGGGCCACCCGTGACGTGGACGAGTGACCCCGTCCCGTTCTGACGTAACAGAGGTTTCCGGCGGCTTCCCCGTGGTTTCCCGTGACGCGCCAGAGGGGGGCAGGGTCACCCATGACACCACGGGGAAGGGAGGAGGGGGCGGGGTCATCTGTGACACCATGGGGAAGCCGCCGGAAACCCCCATTACGTCAGAACGGGGCGGGGTCACAGGTGGCCCCGCCCTCTGTAATAAAAATAACGTCACACGGCTCACGCGTCATTCGCCCGGGAGCCTTCTATGGAGGAGGCTGTATTGTTCGTAGCGGCGGGTATCGCGGGTAGCGGTGGGTAGCGCGTGTCCAGGTCATGGAAGGATGTACATCGCTGCAATTTATTTTTTATTTTTTTATTAAAGGACATTTCCCAAGCTGTCTGTGTGTTTTCTTACCTTTTTTGACACTTTTTTGTGAAATGGTAGAGGTACAATGTACCCCGTTACCAATTCACATAGGAGGGGGCGGAATCTGGGGGTCCCCTTTGTTAAAGGGGGCTTCCAGATTACGATAAGCCTCCTGCCCGTAGACCCCCACAACCACCGGGCAAGGGTTGTGGGGATGAGGCCCTTGTCCCCATCAACATGGGGACAAGGTGCTTTGAGGGGTCACAGACCCCCAAAGCACCCTCCCCATGTTAAGGGCATGTGGCCTGGTACGGTTCAGAAGGGGGGGCGCTCTCTCATCCTCCCCCCTATTTTCCTGCGGCTTGCCAGGTTGCGTGCTCAGATAAGGGTCTGGTATGGATTTTTGGGGGAACCCCGCGCCATTTTTTTTTTATTTTGGCGTGGAGTTCCCCTTAAAATCCATACCAGACCTGAAGGGTTTTGAAGGAAAAAAAAGTAATTTAAAACTACTCGTGCTTTTAATGAATTGTCAGGTCCCGGCAATACAGATTAAAGTAATTGAAAAAAATGGCAGGGGTTCCCCTTAATATTCATACCAGACCCAAAGGGCCTTGTAATGGACTGGGGGGGGGGGGGGCCTGTCATTTTTTTCAATGACTTTTCTCTGTATTGCCGGGACCGACAATTCATGAATAGCCGGAGTAGTTTAAAATTCCTTTTTTTCCTTCAAAAATGACACTTTGTCCAGAGACAGTTGTAAACACAAGAAACATGCGCTACTTTACAGGCATACTTTAGACACCCCCCAGGTATGAAATTTAAAGGAATATTTCACTTTTATTGTTTCACTTTAAGCATTATTAAAATCACTGCTCTCGAAAAAAACTGCAGTTTTTAAAACTTTTTTTTGCATTGATACATGTCCCCTGGAGCAGAACCCGGGTCCCCAAACACTTTTTATGACAATAACTTGCATATTAACCTTTAAAATTAGCACTTTTGATTTCTCATGTTCGTGTCCCATAGACTTTAATGGTGTTCGCGTGTTTGAACAAACTTTTTGCCTGTTCGCATGTTCTGGTGCAAACCGAACCGGGGGGTGTTCGGCTCATCCCTACACACTGCTCACTGACTGGATGTCCTCACCGCACACTGCTCACTGATTGGCTGTCCTAACCACACACTGCTCACTGACTGGATTTCCTCACCGCACACTGCTCACTGACTGGCTGTCCTCACCACAAACTGCTCACTAACTGTCTGTCCTCACCATGTACTAGTGGCGGCTGGTGTTTTTTTTTGGGGTGTTGACAAACAACCAACAATGCCCCGAGCAGCCTGCGGCACATTCCCCGCTGTTTGCAAGTGAGTCTGGGCCTTCCCTTATCAAGGCGGGTGGCGGGGAGCGTGCAGCGGCTCTGTGTCCTTTCCTCCATCTGCGGGTTCCAGCGTGGGGCTCCTCCCCTCCTCCTAGGCATCCAAAATGATCACCTGTCCTTTCAGCCAATCAGGTGACGGGTCTCAAATCCCGCTTCCTGATTGGCTGGGAGGAGGATTAGTGTTATAATAGCAAATAATCATTCGCTGTTGTAACACACCTGGGTTGGCTCCATTCTCATTCTCTGCGCCCCGAGCCCACCCTATCTTGAAGCCTATTGGAGCCTCTGGCTCTAATAAGGTGCTTCAAAAAAACACCCACTCCCCATTGGAATCCATGCATCCGGCGTCCTGCAAGGGGCCGGACGCATGGATAGGGGGAGTCGCTGATAAATAGGGGGGCGGTGCCCGTGTGCCCTTAATGGAAGAGCTTCCCCTGCCGCGCACTGCTCACTGACTGGATGTCCTCACCACACACTGATCACTGACTTGCTGTCCTCACCGTGCACCAGTGGCTGCTGGTGTTTTTTTTGGTGGGGCCGACAAACAACCACCACCCCCGGACGAGGCCAGCGGCACCTCCCCCCGCACTGTTTGTGGGTGGCTCCGGGACTTACTCCATCTAGGCGGGTGGCGGGCAGTGTGCAGCGGCTCTGTGTCCTCTCATCAGCGGCTTCCAGCGTGGGGCTTGTCCCCTCCTCCTAGGCGTCCAAAAGGATCGCCTGTCCTTTCAGCAAATCAGGTGACGGGTCTCAAAACCCACTTCCTGGTTGGCTGGGAGGAGGATCAGTGTTATAATAGCGAATAATCATTCGCTGTTGAAACACACCTGGGTGGGCTCCGTTCACATTCTCTGTGCCCCCCGAGCCCACCCTATTTTGAAGCCTACTAGAGCCTCTGGCTCTAATAAGGTGCTTCAAAAAAACACTCACTCTCCATTGGAATCCATGCATCTGGCGTCCTGCAAGGGGCCAGACGCATGGATAGGGGGAGGCGCTGATAAATTGGGGGGCGGTGCCTTATGCGCCCTTAATGGAAGAGCTGCCCCCACCGCGCACTGCTCACTGACTGGATGTCCTCACCACACACTGCTCACTGACTGGCTGTCCTCACCTCCTAATTAGAGTTGAGCGGACACCTGGATGTTCGGGTTCGACGGGTTCTGCCAAACTTCGCAAAAAGTTTGAGTTCGGGACCCGAACTTGACCCGAACTTGACCCCGAACCCGAACCCCATTGAAGTCAATGGGGACCAGAATTTTTGAGGACTAAAATGGCTCTAAAAAAGTAATGGAAAGGGCTAGAGGCCTGCAAATGGCAGAAAAATTTTGTTAAGAGCATGGCAAGTGCTCTGCAAACAAATGTGGATAGGGAAATAACTTAAAATAACATAAAATACATTAAAAAAAAAAAAAAAATCTTGACATAGGAGGACGAGGTCCATATGGAGTAGGAGATTGAGGTGGCGGTATAGATGTGGTGGTGTAGGTTGGTAGCGCAGGTGGAGGAGGACAAGGTAGGCAACACTGTTTTTTTTTTTTATTGAATTTTTTTTAAATTGGGGTACACCCCAAAAAATACAACATTTTAATGAACGTGAGCTTGTCCACTGGACAGGCGGCTGCGCTTGTCTGTGATAACGCCCCTGCCGTGCTAGATCACGCTTCAGTGAGGGAATTAAGGATGGTACGTTGTCCTTGTAACGGGGATCCAGCAGCGTGGCCACCCAGTAATCAGCACCAGTTAGAATGTGGGCAACTCGGCAGTCGTTGCGGAGACACTGCAGCATGTAATCGCTCATGTGTGCCAGGCTGCCCAGAGGCAACGAAAAGCTGTCCTCTGTGGGAGGTGTATCGTCTGTGTCCTCTGTATCCCCCCAGCCACGCACCAGTGATGGCCATGAGCTGGTCTGGGTGCCACCCTGCTGTGAACATGGTTCCTCCTCCTCCATCTCGTCATTCTCCACCTCGTCATCCTCCAGAACTGTGCCCTTGCTGGACAATTGTGTACCTGGCGTTTGTTGGTGCGTTTGTTGGTGCAGGAACCCACCCTCAGAGCCACTTGTGAATAACTGCCCTGAAAGCCTTGGAAATGATCCCTCTTCCTCTTCCTCCTCCTCCTCCTCCTCCTGTGCCACATCCTCTTCCATCATCGCCCGAAGCGTTTTTTCAAGGAGGCATAGAACTGGGATAGTAACGCTGAGAACAGCGTCATCGGCACTGGCCATGTTGGTGGAGTACTCGAAACAGTGCAACAAGGCACACAGGTCTCGCATGGAGGCCCAGTTACTGGTGGTGAAGTGGTGCTGTTCCGCAGAGCGACTCACGCGTGCGTGCTGCAGCTTAAACTCCACTATCGCCTGCTGCTGCTCGCACAGTCTGGCCAGCATGTGCAAGGTGGAGTTCCACCTTGTGGGCACGTCACATATGAGGCGGTGAGCGGGAAGGCCGAAGTTACGCTGCAGCGCTGACAGGCGAGCAGCAGCAGGGTGAGAATGCCGAAAGTGCGCACAGACGGCCCGCACTTTCTGCAGCAGCTCTGGCATATCGGGGTAATTTTTAAGGAACCTCTGCACCACCAAATTCAGCACATGCGCCAGGCAAGGGATGTGCGTCAAACCGGCTAGGCCCAGAGCTGCTACGAGATTTTGCCCATTATCGCACACCACCAGGCCGGGCTTGAGGCTCACTGCCACCAACCACCCATCGGTCTGTTGTTCCATGTCCCTCCACAACTCCTGCGCGGTGTGGGGTTTTTCCCCGAAAAAGGGAAAGTTTTAAAACTGCCTGCTGTCGTTTACCCATGGCTGTGCTGAAGTTAGTGGTGAAGGTGTTACGTTGACCGGATGAGGAGGCGATAGAGGATGAGGAAGCGGAGTAGGAGGAGTTAGCAACAGGAGGCAAACTGAAGCGCCCTGCAATCCTCGGTGGTGGAAGGACATGCGCCAAACTGCTATCCGCCTCAGGCCCAGCCGTCACTGCATTTACCCAGTGTGCTGTTAGGGAGATATAACGTCCCTGACTGTGCTTACTGGTCCACGTATCCGTACTTACAGTAGGTGGACCTTGCCACAGATTGCGTTGCGAAGTGCACACCTGATTTTGTCCCCCACTTGGTTGTGCAGGGAAGGGATGGCTCGCCTGGAAAAGTAGCGGCGGCTGGGCACGACGTACTGTGGGACAGCAAATGCCATCAGGCTTTTAAAACTCTGTGTCTCCACCAGACGGAATGACAGCATTTCAAAGGCCAGGAATTTTGAAATGCTCGCATTCAGGGCCAGGGATTGCGAGTGGGTAGGGGGGGTACTTCCTCTTCCGCTCCGGTGTTTGGGAGATAGAGAGCTGAATGCTTCCATGGGACATTGTGGAGACGGTTGGTGACCCAGATGGTAGTGTTGCTGGCAGATCCTCTGTTTGCGGGGTGGCCGGTGCCACTGTCACTACAGAGGTGGATGAAGAGGCCGAGACTGCAGCAGAAGAGGAAGTAGGAGGAGCCAGAGACCTTTCTTGGTTTTTGAGGTGTCTACTCCACTGCAGCTCGTGCTTTGCACTTAGATGCCTGGTCATGCAGGTTGTGCTCAGGTTGAGAACGTTTATGCCTCGCTTCAGGCTCTGATTGCACAGCGTGCAAACCACTCGTGTCTTGTCATCAGCACATTGTCTGAAGAACTGCCACGCTAGGGAACTCCTTGGACCTGGCTTTGGTGTGCTCGGCCCCTTGCTGCGTTGGGCAGTAGCAGATGTACTGTCTAGGGGACAGACGCTCCGCTTTTGCACCCTGCTCCCTCTTCTGCTGTGCTGGTGGCTCTGTGCGACCACCACCTCTTCCTCCGAACTACACAGGTCACCTGCATGACGTTGATTCCATGTGGGGTCGAGGACCTCCTCGTCCTCCACATCATCTTCCACCCAGTCTTCACCCCTGCCCTCCTTGTCGGTCTGCACAATTGCGAAAGCAGCAGCAGTTGGCACCTGTGTTTCTTCATCATCCGAGACCTGCTGCAATGGTCCTCCCATGTACTCATCTTGAAACATAAGTGGTTGAGCATCGGTGCACTCAATCTCTTCCACTTCTGGGGCAGGGCTAGGTATATGGCCCTGGGAAACCCTGCTAAGAGAGTCATCAAAAAGCAGAAGAGACTGCTGCATGACTTGGAGCTCAGACTGCTTGGCTGATTTGCAAGGGGGTGAGGTGAAAGACTGATGGACATCGGCTGCAGGTGCCAACTCTGATCTTTCAGCAGGAGACTGGGTGGGAGACAATGTGAAGGAACTGGAGGCACTGTCAGCAATCCAATCTACTATCGCCTGTACTTGTCCTGGCCTCAACATCCGTAGAGCCGCATTAGGCCCGACCAAATACCGCTGCAGGCTCTGTCGCCTACTCGCACCTGAGGAAGGTGTTTCACTTGTGCGTGTAGCCGGCACAGATCGACCACGTCCTCTCCCTGCAACAGGAGCTCCACCAGCAGCACCACGACCGGGGCCACATCCCTTATTTGACTTTCTCCTCATATTTTTGAAATTTAGGATCTTGCCCTAAATGGGTGTTTTTTGAATAGCAGAATAGAACAACAGTATCTAAAGGGTGTATCTCACATGTACAGATATGCAGCAAACGCTGCAAAATTTTTGCCCTAAATGGGTGTTTTTAGGATTGCAGAATAGAACAGTATCCAAAGGGTGTATCTCACACGTACAGATACAGACTAGGCCGCAATTTAAGATTTTTCACCTAAATGTGTTTTTTTTTAATAGCAAAATAGAGCAAAAGTATCTAAAGTGTGCAAAAATTGTGAGAAAACTTGGACTGCCGCACTCCCAAAAAATTTTTTGTTCTTTTATTAAAATAAAAGTAAAAACGACAAATACATGACACAGCAAAGGGAACAGCTAGTGTGAGCTGACGCGTTTCGCACTGAACTTCAGCGTTTAATCAGCTATGATTATACGCTGAAGTTCAGTGTGAAACGCGTAAGCTCACAATAGCTGTTCCCTTTGCTGTGTCATGTATTTGTCGTTTTTACTTTTATTTTAATAAAAGAACAAAAAAAATTTTTTTGGGAGTGCGGCAGTCCAAGTTTTCTCACTATTTTTGCATTGCTATATGCATTGGCTGCACCCACGGTTCTGGATCCTGTGAGGAGATCATTGGCTGCACCGGAGCGGTAACTGCCAGAGTATCTAAAGTGTGTATCTCACACGTACAGATATGCAGGAAACGCTGCAAATTTTTTTTGTTTTGCCCTAAATGTGTTTTTTTTTAATACCAGAATAGAGCAACAGTATCTAAAGGGTGTACCTCACACATACAGATACAGACTAGGCCGCAATTTAAGATTTGTCCCCTAAATGTGTTTTTTTTTAAAAGTGTGTATCTCTCATGTACAGATATGCAGGAAACACTGCAAAACATTTTTTTTTGCCCTAAATGGGTGTTTTTAGAATAGCAGAATAGAGCAACAGTATCTAAAGGGTGTATCTCACACGTACAGATATGCAAAAAACGCACCAAAATTTTTTTTTTTTGCCATAAATTATTATGTTTTTGAATAGCAGAATAGGAGAACAGTCTCTAAAGTGTGTATCTCACACGTACAGATATGCAGAAAACGTTGCCAAAAAGTATTTTTTGTCCTAAATTATTATTTTTTGAATAGCAGAATAAAACAACAGTATCTAAAGTGTGTATCTCACACGTACAGATATGCAGGAAACACTGCAAAATATTTTTTTTGCCCTAAATGTGTTTTTTTTGAATACCAGAATAGAGCAACAGTATCTAAAGGGTGTATCTCACAGGTACAGATATGCAAAAATCGCACCAAAAAAATATTTTTTGCCCTAAATTATTATTTTTTGAATAGCAGAATAAAACAAAGTGTGTATCTCTCACGTACAGATATGCAGGAAACACTGTATAATTTTTTTTTGCCCTAAATGGGTGTTTTTAGAATAGCAGAATAGAGCAACAGTATCTAAAGGGTGTATCTCACACGTACAGATATGCATATAACGCACCAAAAAAATGTTTTGCCCTAATTTTTTTTTTGAATAGCAGAATAGGAGAACAGTATCTAAAGTGTGTATCAGAAAACGTTGCCAAAAAATTTTTTTTGGCCAAAATAATTATTTTTTGAATAGCAGAATAAAACAACAGTATCTAAAGTGTGGATCTCACTAAATACAGATTAGCAGGAAACGCAGCAAAATATATATTTTTTGCCCTAAATGGGTGTTTTTAGAATAGCAGAATAGACCAACAGGATCTAAAGGGTGTATCTCACAGTAACATATGCAGTGCTGGTGCACTGAGCTTGAATAAAATAAACATGTGCAAAGAGAAAAAAATAGTTTTGTTTCGTTTTAATTTGTTAATTAATTTTGTTTAGTTGGATTCGTTAAATTCGATAAATTCGTTTTCGGAATTCATTTCGTTTTCGACCGAATTCGAAAAATCGGTCGTATTCGAAAATATTTCAACCAAATTCGAAAATATTTCTACTGGATTCGATAATATTTCATCTGCATTCATTAATATTTCAACCAAATTCGATAATATTTCAACCGGATTCAAAATTATTTCAAATTATTTCAACCGAATAGAAAGGATTATAATAAAATAGAAACACAGAGAATAGACTAGAAAAACAATAGAACAGAATAAAATATATTATATTTTATTCTATTCTGTTCTATTCTTTTATATTCTATTCAAATCTTTTCTATTAAAATCGAAATCATTATAGACTAAATTCGAATTTCGGAAGATGGTTATATATATTTATATATTTTTTTCCGACATTCAAATTTCGTATAGAATGAATTCGAATTTGAATAGAAATGATTAGAATAGAAATAGAAAATAGACTAGAAAAACAATAGAACAGAATAGAATATAGATACTATCTATTTCATTTTTTTTCTTGTTGCAGATTACTATTTGTTTCCATAAGATCTCCTGCAGACTATTAGCATTTATTTCATTTTTTGCAGATCTCCTGCAGACTATTAGTATCTATTTCGTTTTCTCACCAGATCTCCTGCAGACTATTAGCATCTATTTCTTTTTTAGCAGATCTCCTGTAGACTATTAACAGCCATTTCACTTTTTTTGCAGATCTCCTGCAGACTATTAGCATCTATTTCATTTTTAATTTTTTGCAGATTACTATTTATTTCCATCAGATCTCCTGCAGTATATTAACATCTATGTCATTTTTTTTGCAGATCTCCTGCAGACTATTAGCATCTATTTAATTTTCTTTTCTTTTTTGCATTAGAGCAGCCATTTCCTTTATTTCAGCAGATCTCCTGCAGACTATTAGCATTTATATAATTTTTTTGCAGATCTCCTGCAGACTATAAGCATCTATTTCATATTTTTTTGCAGGTCTCCTGCAAACTATTAGAAGCCATTTCCCTGTGTATAGGGATATAAGCGGTGATGATGCCTCTCTTGTTGTCTCTTCCTCAAACCGTTCCTCCATTCATAAATGAAATAGATGCTAATAGTCTGCAGGAGATCTTCTGGAAATAAAGGAAATGGATCGTAATCTGCAAAAAAATAATAATGAAATAGCAATTATAGCAATTAATAGACTACAGGAGATGTGCTAAAATAATGTGTGGGTATTAGTGAGTGTGGAGGAAGGATGGAGATGCTGAGCTGTGATTGGATGGTGTATGGAGGTGATTGTCTCTCTATAGATGGAGGAGGGGGGGAGGTGATGACATCACACGGTATTTATATATTTATAAAACCATCTTCCGAAATTCGAATTTTGTATAGAATGAGATTCGAATCGAAAAGATTAGAATAGAATCGAAAATATTGGAAAGAATCAAATAGAAAAACAATAGAACAGAATACAATAAAATTCAATGTATATATTATATTTTATTCTATTCTGTTCTATTGTTTTTCTAGTCTATTTTCTACTTCTATTCTAATCTTTTCTAACTGGTATTCAAATTCATTCTATACGAAATTCAAATGTCGGAACATGGTTTGGTTTTATATATATATATATATATATATATATATATATATATATATATATACCGTATATACTCGAGTATAAGCCGACCCGAGTATAAGCCGAGGTACCTAATGTTGCCACAAAAAACTGGGAAAACTTACTGAATCGAGTATAAGCCAAAGGGGTCAACAATGCCTCACTGTTCCCATCCTTACGGTTCCCATCCTTACTGTTCCCATCCTTACTGTTCCTATCCTCACTGTTCCTATCCTCACTGTTCCCTAGCTCACTGTTCCTATCCTCACTGTTCCTATCCTCACTGTTTCCTATCCTCACTGTTTCCTATCCTCACTGTTCCCTAGCTCACTGTTCCTATCCTCACTGTTTAAATTTAACATTGTAAATAGTACCTGAAAAAAAGTTGAGAGGCTGCGGCGTCCATCATTTAAATCCCGCGGTCTCTTCCTGGTCCCTTCCGTGATAGGCGATTCTCAGCAGACACTCTCCGCCTATCACGAACGTTCTCTCATCCTCAGTTTCCCAGCAGACACTGTGTTCGGTGTTCCGCCAATCACAGACGTCTGCTGGGAAACTGAGGATGAGAGAACGTTCGTGATAGGCGGAGAATGTCTGCTGAGAATCGCCTATCACGGAAGGGACCAGGAAGAGACCGCGGGATTTAAACGATGGACGCCGCAGCCTCTCAACTTTTTCTCAGGTACTATTTACAATGTAAGATTTCGCTGACTCGAGTATAAGCCATGGGGGGGACTTTCAGCCCAAAAAAAGGGCTGAAAATCTCGGCTTATACTCGAGTATATACGGTGTATATATATATATATATATATATATATATATATATATATATATATATATATATATATGTATATATTTTTTTCTGATTTGTCCTATTGTTTTTTTTTTTATGATATTGTTTTCTATTAGTTTTGAATATTTTCTATTCAAATTCCATTTAATCCTATATGAAATTCAAATTTCGGAAAATGGTTATATATATATATTCAAATTTCGTATAGAATGAATTCAAATTCGAATCGAACAGATTAGAATAGAATAGAAAATATTGGAAAGAATTGAATAGAAAAACAATAGAACAGAATAGAATAAAATACAATATATATATTATATATTATTCTATTCTGTTCTATTGTTTTTCTAGTCTATTTTCTATTTATATTCTAATCTTTTCTAATTGGAATTCAAATTCATTCTATACGAAATTCGAATGTTGGAACATATATATATTTTTTTATATATATATTTTTTTTCTGATTTGTTCTATTGTTTTTTTATGATATTTTTTTCTATTATTTTCGAATATTTTCTATTCAAATTCGATTTAGTTCTATATGAAATTCGAATTTTGGAAAATGGTTATTTATATGTATATATATAACCATCTCCCGAAATTCGAATTTAGTATAGAATGAATTCAAGTTTGAATAGAAAAGATTAGAATAGAAAAGAACAGAATAAAAAAATAAGAGAATACAATAGAACAGAATAGAAAACAAAACAAAAAATATATATATATATATATATATATATATATATATATATATATATATATAAAACCGTCCATCTTCCGAAATTCGAATTTAGTATAGAACGATTTAGATTAGAATAGAAAACAATAGACTAGAAAAACAATATAACATAATAAAATTAAATATAATATATTATATTTTATTCTATTCTGTTCTATTGTTTTTCTAGTCTATTCTTTTCTATTATTTTCTATTCTATTTTATTCTAATCTTTTCTATTCAAAATAATTTTATACGAAAATCGAATTTCAGAAGATGGTTATTTATATATATATATATCTATATCTATAGATATACATATATATTATATTTTTTATAGGGTTAGGGTGAGGGTGAGGGTTAGGGTTAGGGGGTTAGGGATAGGGGTTAGGGTTAGGGGGTTAGGGATAGGGTTAGGGTTAAGGGTAAGGGTTAGGGGGTTAGGGTTAGGGATAGGGTTATGGTTAGGGGTTAGGGTTGTGATTGGGGTTAGGGTTGGGATTGGAGTTAGGGTCAGGGTTTGGGTTAGGCTTAGGGTTAGGGTTTCCCCTTGAAGAATAAGGCTTGGACTCAGTGATTGGAATAGAATAAAATAATATTTTATACTATTCTGTTCAATTGTTTTTCTAGTCTATTCTTTTCTATTCAAATCTTTTCTATTCAAATTCATTCTATAGGAAATTTGAATTTCGGAAGATGGCTATATATATATATATATATATTTTTTATTTTTTCAGATCTGTTCTATTGTTTTTCTATGCAATTATTTTCTATTCTTTTCAATTTTATTGTAATCTTTTCTATTCAAATTCTATTTCATTCTATATGAAATTCGAATTTCGGAAAATGGTTTTATATATATATATATATATATATATATATGTATGTATATATATATAAAACCATATTCCAAAATTCGAATTTCGTATAGAATGAATTCAAGATTAGAATAGAATAGAAAATATTGGAAAGAATCGAATAGAAAAACAATAGAACAGAACAGAATAAACTATAATATATATATTATATTTTATTCTATTCTGTTCTATTGTTTTTCTAGTCTATTTTCTATTTCTATTCTAATCTTTTCTAATTGGAAATCAAATTCATTCTATACGAAATTCGAATGTCGGAACATGGTTTGGTTTTATATATATATATATATATATATATATATATATATATTTATATATATATGTATATACATATATATATGTATATATATTTTTTCTGATTTGTTCTATTGTTTTTTTATGATATTTTATTCTATTAGTTTTGAATATTTTCTATTCAAATTCGATTTAATTCTATATGAAATTAGAATTTCGGAATATATATATATATATATATATATATATATATATATATATAATAGTTATATATATAACCATCTTCTGAAATTCGAAATTCATATAGAATGAACTCAAATTCGAATAAAAAAATCTTAGAATAATGGTAACATATATTCTTTTATTTTCATTCTATTGTGTTATTATTTTATATTCTATTTTATTGTATTCTTTTTTAGAAATCGATTTATAAATTTTCGATTCAAATTTGTTTTCGTTTTAGATTCAAATTGTTTTCAAATTCGATTCAAATAGGTTTTTTTTTGGAATTCGATTTGAATTTCGTCCGTGGTTTTTCGATTCTAAGCTTTATTTCGGATTCGGTTAAATTAGTTCATATTGTAATTCGGTAATTCGGATGCATCCGAACGTCCGAATAATGAAAAATTTGTCCGAATTTCAATTCAGAACGAAACGAAATGCACATGTCTAGCATAAAATGCCCGCCGACGCCAACCTAACTAACAGACAGATAAAAGTTATCTTTTCTCTGGCACTGGGCTCAGGGCAGGATAAAAAGATTGTGCACTGCACCCACACAACAAAATCAAGGTAGATCGCTGAGTAATTTGATTTCTGAATCAGGACTCCTATCTAATTCTCTACCTCAAAGCAGCAGAAGCAACCTTTCCCTACACTATCTAAAGCAGAGTGACGTGCTGTGCTATGTGCCTCTAGCTTATATAGAGGCTGGGTCACATGCTGCACTGGCCAATCACAGCCATGCCATTAGTAGGCATGGCTGTGATGTATTCTAAGGGCACACGAGTTAAACGAATGTTGATTGACTGCCCTGCAGCTTTTAAAAATGCGCAAATACATTGCCGAACACCGAACTCGAACCCGAACATACAGTAAATTGTTCGGGTTCGGGTCCGGGTACCAAAAACCCAAAAGTCCGGTATGAACCTGAACTTTACAGTTCGGGTTCGCTCAACCCTACTCCTAATATCTTAGTCCAGTCCATCTAACACTACCCTCTCTACAGGTTGACAATGCTGCTGTCCAAGGGTATCTATGTTGCTCATCCAGTGTTACTGCCTGGATCACCATGTGAAAATAAAGAAGAAAACCTTAAAAAAGAAAATGAATGCAGCCACAATATTTAAAGATTGGTAATCTGAAACGTATTTAATATAGTCAATCCTGAAGTTCTCATTTGCGAATACTTCCAAATGTTCAAGGTGAATTGCTTCCAATTGTCAAAATGTGCCTAGATGTGCATGTTTTTAACAAATGTGGACTTTAAGCGTAACTAAACCCACACATTTCCTAAAACAGTTACATTCAAGGCATGCCATGAAAGACAACTGTCACAATGACTTTCAATTGAACTGTCATATGGCTGTTGTCATAACTGATCACATGTGCTGCATCTGGCCAACAGCAGATCAAACAGAAGCTGAGAAGGCAGCTTCCCTTACTGTAGTGTAAAGTATAGAATGGTTTAGCTCAGTTTTAAGACCTGCATTATGCTCCAATATTGGTACTATATTTAAAAACACCAGAAGGATTACAAAGTTAAACATGGAAGTAAAATATGTTTGTGTGTATACTGGTTTAAATATATTCTTATTAAATTCTTCATAGGAAGACCTTTTTGTTTTCTGATCTGTTATATGCAACTTTGCTGAGAAATATTGCATTATTGGAAAAAATATGGCAGCTTCAGGTTGCAAGAAGTGGACACTTGGGACAAAATTAACACATTTTTAATTATGAGCAACATTTTAAAGTATTTTTGATCAAACTGATCATTATTGAATTGGTAAATACCCGGATTTAAAATTAGAAAATATATATATATATATATATATATATATATATATATATATATATATATATATATATATAAATATATATTTAAATATATATATATATAAATATTATATATATATATACGTTTAATGAACATGCCATCTATTTGGTAAATGCGCACTGCTTTATGTGAAATAAAGGGCTTTATTAAAAATATTATAATAAGAACCATTATTTGCAGTAATCCACAGAGTAGATGCAGAGTCTGATCAGCAAAAACTGAATTCTATTTCATATACATGCAGTCATACATACAGATAAAGACACACACACACAAATGTATTTTTACATTTTGGCAATATATTTTATCATTTTAAATACAAAATAATATAACAATAGAAAAAATGATAAGTTAAATAAGGAAACAACTTCCAGAACAAATAATTAAGTTACAGATATACTCTAATGTTTTTTAATTATCAGTTAGCATCATCAGAAGGCATTGGAAAAACAGTCATTATTTATCAATATTTCTTTAAAGGTAAAAATCCAGTGCAATCCCTTATTTAAAAACAACAATAAGACATGTAAAGAAATGTAGAGTATACTTACTCTATACCGGTGTCTTCCTTCAGTGTGCACAGAAAGTAATTAATACCAGCAATAGGACCTTTTCCAAGCATGCTTACAGGGGTTCATGTTACCAGTCTTGTATTTCGAAGACTAATGGATGTTTCTATGCAATTACTCTTGTGGACCAAGAGCAGTTTCATAATAATATTATCAATAATTAAATATACCCTTCTCTTGCAGATTAGCCACCATGATTTTAACATATGAATAATTTGCAAATGCTAAGAGAACTTACAATATTAAATGTGAAGTAATTCATAGTATACATTCCTATTTTATTTTCTATGAATGTAAAACAGTTAAAAATAATATGGATTGGTTGCTAAAGATTTTATCATATTCCTAACAACTGTTAGCTTTCATCTGCTCATTGGCTCTAGAAGGTGGACAGTCTAAAAAGGTGTGATCAGACTTTTCTTAGAGCAAGCTTTCAACACAGCACTGCAAGTTGTTCTGTTACATACGAAATCCAGGTTCGCCTGCCTCTGTCCCACATGCCTCTTCCTCTACAATATAAAACGCCAAATTTCTAGGCAAAATAATGTACTGCTTTGAGACGCAAAATCTGACATAATCATACCACCAGCGTGGCTACAGTGTCACTAATCCCAGGACCCTGCATTCATTATATCTGGTGTCCTACAGTACACAGAACATGGAAATGCAATTATTTTAGTAAATATAAACTGCTCAATACCTTTTCAGTGGATTCTGAACATATAAAATCGGGTATAAAATTATACCTGTACCTTCCCTTTATTTACTTACTGCGTGCCTGTTTTATATTCTATGCAGAATAGAATACAGAACAGTGCATGATTTCTGAAGAATACCAAACTATACCTAATTTTATTAAAGCTAAGCTCCAGACAAACAGATAAATACATAGATTATATATATATATATATATATATATATATATATATATATATATATGTAGCGGCCTCCTCACTCCCCTCTTTCTCTCGTCTCGTCTTTCTCTTGTCTAGGGGTATCTTAGAGGGGAGGGAGCGGGGACACCATGCCTGGCTTCCACCACATGTGTCAGTGCGGTATAAGCAACGTTCTTGTATTACCTTCGGGTCAGTGCTGTGCACCTGGATCCTCCCTCCAAGAGTCACCTTGAACAATGACTGTCAGGAAATGAGCCCCACACCATTAAAGTTCAACACTCCTTTATTCTTTTACGAATGAACACAATCAGTTGAACTCCCTTGATAGGAACAGAACAGAAAAGGAGGTGTGGATGCGAATAGGCCCAGACACAATGTAGTTCTCCACTTTCCTTCCTGAAAGTGGGTTACGGTCTCCGCACGAGGGGGGGTTTCCTTCCAGGCGGTCTCCGACGAGAGGCTCACCTGTCACCGGCAATATGCTGCACCTGGTCTTCAAGTGAGGAGCTCCCCCCGGTCCATTGCGCCTTCCGGACTGGGGTACCCACTCCCGGGGTTCCCTAGGATCTCTTTCCCTCGCGGAACTCAGTGTTGGGCACTGAGCTCCGGACCTCCATCCGAGTACCTCACCCCAGGCTAAAGGTGCCTGGGATGGAACACGACCTCTGATTGTCCTCTAGGCCTAGGCCACCCAGAGGACCGACACGAACCACCGTCCACAAGCTGAAGGTGCTTGGGACTCCGACCCCATGACAAAGATGGCCGGCCCCTTTATACCCTCTCCCAGCAAGCATGGCGGGTTCCCCGCCCCACCATACCGCTGCCGAGGGAGGACAAAAAGGAGGCACAGCACGCAGCAATGATTCAACCCCAGCCCAGGGCGACAGCGCCACCTGCTGGACTGCAGGGAATTTCACATCACCAATGTCTCTGTCAGGTTCAAATTTACACCCGGGAAAGTACATACCCGCTACACTCTCCCCCCGGTCATTTGACACTGGTCCCCAGTGTCTGGAGTAAATCATGCCCTCAACGGCTGACATAATCCAATCCGGAAACCGACTAACAATTGTACAAAAATATAAAATTTTGGAAAAACTATTCAACTGAAACATTGTGTCTGAGCCCTGTAAAGAAAAAGGAATAAAGACAAGAGAAAAACAACAGCACTGATTCATAACTTTGAATCACATATTCACATTTGACTTCCCCCCCCCATCCTGACTAAGACCCACCCCATACTCAGTGGACTTGATGGGATGTTCTCCTGCAGAGGGAAAAGAAAGGATTAACACATATAACCCTGACACCTGTATTCGTGTAATGGAAAAGAAACTTCTCCGGGAAGAAATCCCTTTTCTCCAAGGAGTGAGTGCATGAAAAGTGTCTTAACATTGCGCAACACTGCCAACCTGGTGACAGCACCGCGGTAACTGCACTCGTGGAACTTTCCTCTTTTCTTTTGGCCCTATCTACCCCAGAGTCCATAATCTCTTTCAGGAAAAGTGAAGAACAAAACAGGAACAGTTCTTCATTCCTCTGGGCACAAAAGCAACGGGCCCCAGAAAGTTCAGCAGCATGATAAGAACGGAGTCTCTTTTCTCCTACAGGTAAAAGCGGGGATGCGGCAGAACAAGTGGTTTCAAGTGCTGATCCATAGTTTCCAGATGATACTCCACATCTTCTCCTTCTTTGCTCTGGATCAACACTTTATCTGCATGGATGTGTTGTCCCAACATCCATTCTGCCTTGCAGTCTTTAAAATGTTGAGAGGCCTTTGGAGAGCATGCCAGGTACCTGCGGGCGTGGGGAACCTGAAGGTGGGTCCACACAAAGTCATTGTACCAGCGCTCCCGGCACACTTCCACCTCATACAGCAGTTCCTTTGACAAGTACGGATACTCCCATCCGTAGTCTGCAGCAACCTTCTGGCCAAATAGGCATTGTAATCTCACCAAAGGAGGCATGGTGGCTTTGTCCCCTTCACCAGACAACACTATCGAGTCCGGGTGGCGAGGGACCTTGATCACATCTGATCTGGGCATAGGCGCCCGCAGCAACAGTCTCTTTTCCCCGGCCTTCGGTACAGATGGCACCGGGGATGTAGAAGCAGGCTGGGGATGGGACCTCTCTTCAGGCGCTGGTGTCTCCACCCGGGGTGTACTTTCCCCTGTTGACATGGGTGGATCTCTGATCCTCCGAGATGAAGCGAGAGGTACTTTGTCCCAGCCCTTCCCGGCAAACAAATCGTCTATGGCAACGTCGTCTCCCATGTCCGAGAGCGACTCCAGGTCAGAGGTGTCACACTCCTCCGCGGGTATGTAGCCGGTTGTAGAAACGGAGCCACCACCTCCCGCGGATTCGCTAGGCCATGACTTCCCGACACCTCCGCCCACACACCAAATCTCTCCGCCTGGCTTACCTCGGCCTTTACTTGAAGCGGGACGTCCGGAACTCTTGTCGACGGATCCATCCAGGCTGGGCGTAAGCGGGCGAGACGGTCCACCACAACCGCTGGTCGGGGCTACCATGTCGGTCTTTCTCTTCGGTGGTGGACACTGCGAGACAGTGGTGACCGAGTCAGCATCCTCGGATTTCTCCCGTTGGGCTTTTACGACCTCCTCCGCAGTCGTTGCAGTGTGCGTAGGGATGGCTCTCACAGCAGTGATTCCTCCTCTCTGAGTGGTGTTGTCCGCAGCACGGCCGGGGTATATGGTTCTCGGCCTCTCAACCGCCGTATCCACTTCGAACAGGAACTCCCCACAGGCCTCACATCGCCCGAATGGCTTCAGCCGGCACACCAGTCCCGAACAGCCGGGACAAATCACACCCAGGGCCTCAACGTCCATGCACGAGTACAGAGCGAATCGACCCCTTGGCTTTAGCCGGATCCCCGTATCTGATACCGGAGCAGCAGCAGTCAATGTCGTAGTGGAAGGGTGAACTGGAATCCACGATGTATGTCCGAACATGGCGACCTGTTGCTGATCCATCGCACACTGCAAAGTTTTTGCGCCAACGTCCCACGTGTAGTCCTTCACATGTATTGGACTCCTCCCCTTTGCTCCAGTTCGCAGGCTTTTCTTCTTTTCTGTTTCTGAGTCACGCCCACGAACTAAGCGATGGGGGTGTGCCTGGTGGCGCAGTGCAATAGAAGCCCCCACGTGTAGTACTTCACACGGCTAAACTTCCCCCTCTTTCCACTCTTCTGCTCGGGCCTTTCCCTTCATTGGGTCATGTCCACGACTTCGAGCAGGGATGCACTTCGGCCAATGAAGGCCTGCCTATTCGCTTAACTCTTCCAACAGACACGTTCAATACTGTGGTGCACACACACTATACCGGACCCGAGCCCCCACGTGTAGCGGCCTCCTCACTCCCCTCTTTCTCTCATCTCGTCTTTCTCTTGTCTAGGGGTATCTTAGAGGAGAGGGAGCAGGGACACCACGCCTGGCTTCCACCACATGTGTCAGTGCGGTATAAGCAACATTCTTGTATTACCTACGGGTCAGTGCTGTGCACCTGGATCCTCCCTCCAAGAGTCACCTTGAACAATGTCTGTCAGGAAATGAGCCCCACACCATTAAAGTTCAACACTCCTTTATTCTTCTACGAATGAACACAATCAGTTGAACTCCCTTGATAGGAACAGAACAGAAAAGGAGGTGTGGATGCGAATAGGCCCAGACACAATGTAGTTCTCCACTTTCCTTCCTGAAAGTGGGTTACCGTCTCCGCACGAGGGGGGGTTTCCTTCCAGGCGGTCTCCGACGAGAGGCTCACCTGTCACCGGCAATATGCTGCACCGGGTCTTCAAGTGAGGAGCTCCCCCCGGTCCATTGTGCCTTCCGGATTCGGGTACCCACTCCCGGGGTTCCTTAGGATCTCCTTCCCTCGCGGAACTCAGTGTTGGGCACTGAGCTCCGGACCTCCATCCGAGTACCTCACCCCAGGCTAAAGGTGCCTGGGATGGAACACGACCTCCGATTGTCTTCTAGGCCTAGGCCACCCAGAGGACCGACACAAACCACCGTCCACAAGCTGAAGGTGCTTGGGACTCCGACCCCATGACAAAGATGGCCGGCCCCTTTATACCCTCTCCCAGCAAGCACAGCGGGTTCCCCGCCCCACCATACCGCTGCCGAGGGAGGACAAAAGGAGGCACAACACACAGCAATGATTCAACCCCAGCCCAGGGCGACAGCGCCACCTGCTGGGCTGCAGGGAATTTCACATCACCAATGTCTCTGTCAGGTTCAAATTTACACCCGGGAAAGTACATACCCGCTACATATATATATATTTATATATATATATATATATATATATATATATATATATATATAGATATATACACATACCGTATATATATACAGTGGTTACAGAAAGTATTCAGACCCCCTTAAATTTTTCACTCTTTGTTATATTGCAGCCATTTGCTAAAATCATTTAAGTTCAATTTTTTCCTCATTAATGTACACACAGCACCCCATATTGACAGAAAAACACAGAATTGTTGACATTTTTGCAGATTTAATAAAAAAGAAAAACTGAAATATCACATGGTCCTAAGTATTCAGACCCTTTGCTCAGTATTTAGTAGAAGCACCCTTTTGATCTAATACAGCCATGAGTCTTTCTGGGAAAGATGCAACAAGTTTTTCAGACTTGATTTGGGGATTCTCTGCCATTCATCCTTGCAGATCCTCTCCAGTTCTGTCAGGTTGGATGGTAAACGTTGGTGGACAGCCATTTTTAGGTCTCTCCAGAGATGCTCAATTGGGTTTAAGTCAGGGCTCTGGCTGGGCCATTCAAGAACAGTCACGGAGTTGTTGTGAAGCCACTCCTTTGTTATTTTAGCTGTGTGCTTAGGGTCATTGTCTTGTTGGAAAGTAAACCTTCAGCCCAGTCTGAGGTCCTGAGCACTCTGGAGAAGGCTTTCGTCCAGGATATCCCTGTACTTGGCTGCATTCATCTTTCCCTCGATTGCAACCAGTCATCCTGTCCATGCAGCTGAAAAACACCCCCACAGCATGATGCTGCCACCACCATGCTTCACTGTTGGGTCTGTATTGGACAGGTGATGAGCAGTGCCTGGTTTTCTCCACACATACCACTTATAATTAAGGCCAAAAAGTTCTATCTTGGTCTCATCAGACCAGAGAATCGTATTTCTCACCATCTTTGAGTCCTTCGGGTGTTTTTTAGCAAACTCCATGCGGGCTTTCATGTGTCTTTCACTGAGGAGAGGCTTCCGTCTGGCCACTCTGCCATAAAGCCCCGACTGGTGGAGGGCTGCAGTGATGGTTGACTTTCTACAACTTTCTCCCATCTCCCGACTGCATCTCTGGAGCTCAGCCACAGTAATCTTTGGGTTCTTCTTTACCTCTCTCACCAAGGCTCTTCTCCCCCGATAGCTCAGTTTGGCCGGACGGCCAGCTCTAGGAAGGGTTCTGGTCATCCCAAACGTCTTCCATTTAAGGATCATGGAGGCCACTGTGCAGCAGAAATTTTTTTGTAACCTTGGCCAGATCTGTGCCTTGCCACAATTCTGTCTCTGAGCTCTTCCTTTGACCTCATGATTCTCATTTTCTCTGACATGCACTGTGAGCTGTAAGGTCTTATATAGACAGGTGTGTGGCTTTCCTAATCAAGTCCAATCAGTATAATCAAACACAGCTGGACTCAAATGAAGGTGTAGAACCATCTCAAGGATGATCAGAAGAAATGGACAGCACTAGTTAAATATATGAGTTTCACAGCAAAGGGTCTGAATACTTAGGACCATGTGATATTTCAGTTTTTCTTTTTTAATAAATCTGCAAAAATGTCAACAATTCTGTGTTTTTCTGTCAATATGGGGTGCTGTGTGTGCATTAATGAGGAAAAAAATGAACTTAAATGATTTTAGCAAATGGCTGCAATATAACATAGAGTGAAAAATTTAAGGGGGTCTGAAAACTTTCCGTACCCACTGTATATATATATATATATATATATATATATATATATATATATATATATGGGAGGCATTTTACCTGTCAAAAATAGAAATTTTTTGTCTGTCCAGTTTTAAGATTTGCACAGCTCTGTTCCACAGTTTAGCCCTACCTGGCAGAGAAGGGGACCTAATAGTTCTATGCTGCAGTTTCACTTTTACTTACAGGTTACCCCACACCTCCACCCTGTGGCTGGACATTGAATGAAAAAGTACACAGATGAGCTCATCTTTCTGCCAGTCAGCTTTCTCCTCCTAATAACATGAATCCTGAACTGCAACATGCCTGTGCTTCTTCACCCTCCCCCATCTCTGAGCCCTGTTTTATAGGGTTTGCAAGAGACTGATAACAATTAGGCCTCATGCCCACGAACGTTTTTACAGCCGTGTTTTTGAGCGTTTTTTACAGCTTAAAAACGCCTGTCCATGTTAGTCTATAGCTTCAAGCCCACCTAGACGTTTTTGAGCTGCAAATAGCATAGACGTTTTTAAGCTGTAAAAAAAACCCAGGACCAGTGCGTTCCTCAGCGTCGGAGTTAGGCAGAAAAAAACGCTCAAAAACACGCACTAACGCGTTTTTTAGTTTTGACGGGTTTTTTTGGGGAGTTTTTTCTCCAAAAAAAAAAAATTGACAATAACATGGACAGGCGTTTTTAACCACTTAAGCCCCGGACCATTTCGGGCCATTAGGACCAGGCCTGTTTTGGGATTCGGCACTGCGCTGCTTTAACTGTAAATTGTGCGGACATGCAATGTTGTACCCAAATGAAATTTGCGTCCTTTTCTTCCCACAAATAGAGCTTTCTTTTAATGGTATTTGATTGCCTCTGCGATTTTTATTTTTTGCGATATAAACAGAAAAAGACCGAAAATTTTGAAAAAAAATGATATTTTCTACTTTTTGTTATAAGAAAAATCGAATAAACTCAATTTTAGTCATACATTTAGGCCAAAATGTATTCAGCCACATGTCTTTAGTAAAAAAAATGTCAATAAGCGTATATTTATTGGTTTGCGCAAAAGTTATAGCGTTTACAAACTAGGGTACATTTTCTGAAATTTACACAGCTTTAAATTTATGACTGCCTATCTCATTTCTTGAGGTGCTAAAATGGCAGGGCAGTACAAAACCCCCCCAAATGACCCCATTTTGGAAAGTAGACACCCAAAGGGAAATTGCTGAGAGGCATGTTGAGCCCATTGAATATTTTTTTTTTTTGTCCCAAGTGATTGAATAATGACAAAAAAAAATAAAAAATTACAAAAAGTTGTCACTAAATGATATATTGCTCACACATGCCATGGTTATATGTGGAATTGCACCCCAAAATACATTCTGCTGCTTCTCCTGAGTACGGGGATACCACATGTGTGGGACTTTTTAGGAGCCTAGCCACGTACGGGACCCCGGAAACCAAGCACCGCCTTCAGGATTTCTAAGGGCGCAAATTTTTAATTTCACTCCTCACTACCTATCACAGTTTTGAAGGCCATAAAATGCCAAAATAGCACAAAACCCCCCCAAATGACCCCATTTTGGAAAGTAGACACCCCAAGCTATTTACTGAGAGGCATGTTCAGTCCATGGAATATTTTATATTTTGCCACAAGTTGCGGGAATATGACAAACTTTTTTTTTTTTGCACAAAGTTGTCACTAAATGATATATTGCTCACACATGCCATGGGCATATGTGAAATTACACCCCAAAATACATTCTGCTGCTTCTCCTGAGTACGGGGATACCACATGTGTGGGACTTTTTGGGAGCCTAGCCGCGTACGGGACCCCAAAAACCAAGCACCGCCTTCAAGGTTTCTAAGGGCATAAATTTTTGATTTCACTCCTCACTACCTATCACAGTTTTGAAGGCCATAAAATGCCAAGATGGCACAAAACCCCCCCAAATGACCCCATTTTGGAAAGCAGACACCCCAAGCTATTTGCTGAGAGGCATGTTGACCCCATTGAATATTTTTTTTTTTGTCCCAAATGATTGAATAATGACAAAAAGAAAAAAAAAATGTACAAAAAGTTGTCACTAAATGATATATTGCTCACACATGCCATGGTTATATGTGGAATTGCACCCCAAAATACATTCTGCTGCTTTTCCTGAGTACGGGGATACCACATGTGTGGGATTTTTTGGGAGCCTAGCCGCGTACAGGGCCCCAAAAACCAAGCACTGCGAACGCTGCAGTTATGTGTGTTGTGTTTGGTAAGTGACAGTGATCGATCGATACTGCACTTGGGTGGGCTGGGCTGGGCTGGGCTGGGCGGAGGGGCTAAACGCAGGCGCTAGCAGGTATCTGGGCTGATCCCGCTAACACTGCGTTTTTGGGAACCCTAAACCGCTGGGGATGCTAGTATAGATCTGATCAGATCTGATCAGATACTATACCACTAAGGGGGGTGTATGCTTTGCGCGTGGGTGTTAGCGTTACTGTCACTAACCTAACACTGCCTGGGGCGACGCAGACCCTCTCTGGCGCTAAAACCTAATTGATCTCACCCGCCGGGCGATCAGGGGGGTTAAACCTTTATTGGGTTATATACGGCGGGTGCCCTGATGCTATAAAAAGCAAACTAATCAACCAGCGTCACCCGTAACCTTTATATGGTGATCACTGGTGAAAGGGTTAACTAGGGGCAATCAGGGGGTTAAAACCTTTATTAGGTTAAATATGGGGGTACCTGACACTATATAAAAACCTGACGGGTAACCTAAATAACTAAATAACTTACTGGCTAACCAGTGACACCAGTGACGCTTATACGGCGATCACTGGTGAAAGGGTTAACTCTAGGGGCAATCAGGGGGTTAAAATAATATATGGGGGTACCTGACACTAATAAAAACCTGCGGCGAACCTAAAAAAAAATAACTGCCTATCTAAAACACCAGCGACACGAATACAGCGATCGGAAAAACAATCGCTTAGTGACGCTGAAGTTAGGGGGTGAAAGGGTTACCTGGGGGGTGATCAAGGGGTTAAACCTTTATTAGGGGGGGTTAGGGGGCTACCCTGGACCTAAAGGGGCCTAATCCTAACTGCCCTGCAACTTTTTACAATCACAGATGACACTAAATGCAGTGATCAGTAAAATAAATGATCACTGCAATCAGTGACACTGTGATTGGGGGCTTTGGGGTGACCTGGGGGGTGATCTGGGGGTGACTGGGGGGTGATTTGTGTGCCTATGTGTACCTACGTGTCAGTGGACTGTTGGTGCACTAACCTGCTTCTTCTCTGCTCGGCGCCAGGAACGAAAAGACCGCGGCGAGGGAGATGACATCACTTCCTCCAGCCTTGTTTACATCACATGGCGGAGGAAGCATTTTCATTGGCCGGGAGCGATCGCGAGGGGGGGGCGGAATCGAGCGCCCCCCCCTCATGCCTGATCGCTCCCGAACACTTAACGGCCGCTCACTGCAGTGAAGGGGGGTCCGGATGGACCCCCCAACTGCACAAAGGCGATCACGTAGATCTACGTGATTCTGCCTGTCCGTGCCATTCTGCCGACGTAAATCGGCAGTGGGCGGTCGTTAAGTGGTTAAGCTGTAAAAAACGCAGCTGTAAAAACGTCAGTGGGCATGAAGCCTTAGGCCTCATGCCCACTGATGTTTTTACAGCTGCGTTTTTTACAGCTTAAAAACGCCTGTCCGTGTTATTGTAAATAATAAAAAAAAAAAAAAAAAGAAAACGTCGGAGCTAAAAACGCGACCGCGCGTTAGTGCGCGTTTTTGTGCGTTTTTGCGCGTTTTTTGACGCTCGCGGTTTTTTCGGCCTAATTCTGACGCTGAGGAACGCACTGGTCCTGGGTTTTTTTTACAGCTTAAAAACGTCTATGCTATTTGCAGCTCAAAAACGTCTAGGTCGGCATGAAGCTATAGACTAACATGGACAGGCGTTTTTAAGCTGTAAAAAACGCTCAAAAACGCGGCTGTAAAAACGTCCGTGGGCATGAGGCCTTAAAATTCAGGTACTTATACTGCTTAAATTTAAAAAAAAAATACATTCAACTCTTTCATTGCCAGGTCCGTACATCGTACGGACCTGACATAGGGGGGGTATCACACACAATCCGGAGGCTGCAGATGCCGTGATTGTGTGTAAAACTTACAGGCAGACTCCTGTCTGTCAGGTGAAAGCATTCGGGGTGGCTGCGCTGCCGCCCAATTGTTCCCACACACCCCCGGTACTGGCGTACCATCTGTGGGCCCAGGACGGACATGGCGGGTGCTGGCGGTAAAAGGGAAGGGAGAAGAGCAGACACACATCTGCTCTTCTCCCCTTCTTGCTGTGACCCGGAAAGCGACATCTGTGACGTCTTTTCTGGGTCAGCCTCTCTGTGTCCCAGGCTAGCATAGCCAGGAAGCAATGTTTTGCAATGCAATGTGCATTGCAAAAAACATTCAGTGGAGCCCAGAGGAGAGATTTTGAGTCTTTTAGACCCGGCATGTCTCATTAAAGAGAACCTGTCACCTAAAAATAATCACATTGGGGACTTTTTGTTCCCTGTGTGATGAAAAAAAAAAAGTTAAGTAAAAAAAAAAATTAGTTTTTGCAAAAAAATAAAGTTACACCCAAGCACATAAGATCTCCCTCCTCCAAATTTTTTTTGAGGCCCCCTACCCCACATATATGCACATATTAACGTAAACAAATGCGTCTAGGGGGCCTACACATGAAAACGGCAATTGTGATACACATGTTACATATCGCCACACAATCTGGAGTGTGAGTAATAATTCTAGCACCGGACCTCTTCTATAACACTAGGGAGCTTTTGAAGCGTCGCCTATAGAAAATATAGGGTACTGAAGTTTGTTGCAATTTCACGGGTGCACGCAAAAAGTATTTCACATGTTGGGTATCAGTGCAACCTCATCTTTTACATTTTACGAAACATGTGGGTAGTTTATTGCGGTTGTTTGTCCTAAAATTCACTTTTATGTGTTTTTTACTGAAGACCTTTGTGGTAATATCGTGTGACACAAAAAAATTGGAACTACCAGTATTTTATTCTACAGGGTGTCTGCTTTCAGAAAATATATATTATTTTTGGAGTTTTGTGCAATCTTCAGGCCTAAGCATGTGGGTAGTTTATTGTGTTTGCTTGTCCTAAAATTCACTTTAGTGTGTTTTTACCGAAATTTAGCAGTTTCTAGAACTTTACGGTAATATCGTGTGACATAAAAAATTGGAACTACCACTATTTTATTCTACAGGGTGTCTGCTTTCAGAAAATATATATTATTGTTGGAGTTTTGTGTAATCTTCCTGCCTAAACTTATTTTTTTAAACATGTGCGGAAAAAAATGCAAAAACGGCTCTGGCAGCAAAAAGGGTGTATTAATGATTAGATAGCTGCATTAATTTGTGTTGTTTTTATTGGCTTGCAGTCCTGCTTTAGACATTGTAACATAAACCTCAATGAAGTATCTGTAGCATCATGCCAAGATGCTTTGAGGCATTTAGTTACGCCTTAGTGCACAGTGAATTTTATAGTTCACTAAAAACATCTGTTTCCAGTTGCTGCAACAACAACCTCATAATTTCATCGGCTGAAATTGTTATAGGTAAAGTACATGAGACATTTAACTCACTACATAGGCTACACTGATGACCTCCACATTCATTTATTCCGTAGAACATTGCCATCATTGAAATTAAATAACTGTAATAACTTCCTTACTAAAAAGTTATTGCACCCCATCCCCTGGTTCCCCGTAGCTTGATGTACAGCGATGTCTTTGTTGATTCATTCTGTAGGATCACAAACAATAGTGGCTGTGCTGGAAATGGAGCTACTTTGGCAGAAACACACAATAGCCAGTTCTCAGCAGCACCAAGCAGAGAGCAGCAAATTACACACCCATGCACTTCATTGCATCTAACCAAATTGGCCAGTTGAAATGCTAATTGCCTTTCAGGCATGGGGATAGACGGCCAGGAGATCTTGTGCTTCAGAGAATGACGCACATTTTTTATCCCACTCCTGGTCCATTGTCTTGATGAGAATTATTCAAAATCCATTCAGAAAGGTAGCTCCTTGTGTAACCTTTAAAAATGTGGGAAATTTCTAAAGACCAGACGGGCATCACAAATCGGATGGCCTAAGCATGTCCCAACCAGATGGCTGGATTAAGGCCATGTTAATTCTTTAATAAAATAATGCTTGAAGCTAGTAAAAAAGAAGGCTGCTTTAGGAACACAGGCAAGTAGTATAAGCTTTGTCTCGGGAAAATATTCCTCAAACACTGCTTGAGAAAAGACTTAAGATGTGTTTATGTGGTTTGTTAAGCTGTTAATGATCATGCATATGTTCTATTGATGCCTGTAAATAAAGAATTTAACTTTTCTTTACTTGTACAAATACGGTTTGATTTCCAGTGAATGCAAACAAACTGGTGTCTGAAAACTCTTTCAAGAGATTAGTGTGAATGACAATTTCTTTGCTTTTGTTTACATGTAATAAAAGAAAAGAAAAATGTAACCATCTTTAATTAGTTATTTTTTCATTGTAGATGTATACAAAATTATACAAGAACAAAGCGCTTTAAGGAATAGATACAGCCATAAACGTGGGCACAGGGTGTGCCAGGTATGCCTGGTCACCCCCTAATTACCCAGTGTGGTGCAGATCCCCCCTGTTTAGACCCTTGATATTTCACCAAAGATTGCTAAGAGGGATCCTAAAAAATGTAATTGTATAAAATAATAAAAATAAAAACTACTGACACCATCCATTGCCCTACTGACACCAATCACTGCTCTACTGACACCATCAGTATACTGTACATACACATACACACTAGGGATGAGCTTCGAGTTCAAGTCAAACTCATGTTCGATTCGAACATTGCCTGTTCGCCCGTTCGCCGACCAGCGAACAATTTGGGGTGTTCGCGGCAAATTCGAAAAGCCGCGGAACACCCTGTAAAAGTCTATGGGAGAAATCTAAAGTGCTAATTTTAAAGGCTTATATGCAAGTTATTGTCATAAAAAGTGTTTGGGGACACGGGTCCTGCCCCAGGGGACATGTATCAATGCAAAAAAAAGTTTTAAAAATAGCCGTTTTTTCGAGAGCAGTGAGTTTAATAATGCTTAAAGTGAAACAATAAAAGTGAAATATTCCTTTAAATTTCGTACCTGGGGGGGGGGTGTATAGTATGCCTGTAAAGCAGCACTTGTTTCCCGTGCTTAGAACTGTCCCTGCACAAAGCGTAATTTCTGAAGGAAAAAAAGTCATTTAAAAGCACTCGCGGCTATAATGAATTGTCGGCTCCCGGCAATACCGAGAAAAGTCATTGATAAAAAATAAAATAAAATGCGTGGGGGTCCCCCAAAATTCAATTACCAGGCCCTTCAGGTCTGAAATGGATATTAAGGGGAACCCTGCGTCAAATTTAAATAGAAAATGACGTGGGGTTCCCCCCAAATATCCATACCAGACCCTTCAGGTCTGGATGGATTTTAAGGGGAACTCCACGCCAAATTTAAAAAGAAAATGGCGTGGAGTTCCCCCCAAAAATCCATACCAGACCCTTTATCCGAGCACGCAACCTGGAAGGCCGCAGGAAAAGAGGGGGGGATGAGAGAGCGCCCCCCCCAAACCGTACCAGGCCACATGCCCTCAACATGGGGAGGATGCTTTGGGGGTCTGTGACCCCTCAAAGCACCATGTCCCCATGTTGATGGGGACAATGGCCTCATCCCCACAACCCTTGCCCGGTGGTTGTGGGGGTCTGCAGGCAGGGGGCTTATGGGAAACTGGAAGAACCCTTTAACAAAGGGGACCCCCAGATCCCGACCCCCCCTATGTGAATTGGTAAGGGGTACATTGTACCCCTACCATTTCACAAAGAAAGTGTAAAAAAATTAAAAAAACACACAGACACCGTTGGGAAAAGTCCTTTATAAAAATATTTTTTTTTTAAAAAGATTCCAGCGGTGGTAATGCACTCTCGGTATCCTGCGATGGATGCTCTCCTCTCCGGGGTCCAGCGGTGGATGATCTCCTCTCCATCCAGGTCCAGGCTCCAGCGATGAGATGTCCAGCGCAGCGCATCCTGTCTCCAGCCTGACAGGTCTCTTCTGTAGAGGGCGGGGCCACCCATCACGTGAGAGGAGATCATCCACCACTGGACCCCGGAGAGGAGATTACCCATCGCAGGATACCGAGAGTGGATTACCACCGCTGGAATCTTTTTTTATTTTTTTTTATTTTTAATAAAGGACTTTTCCCAACGGTGTCTGTGTGTTTTTTTACAATTTTTTACACTTTCTTTGTGAAATGGTAGGCCTTACCAATTCACATAGGGGGGGCAGGATCTGGGGGTCCCCTTTGTTAAAGGGGTCTTCCAGATTCCGATAAGCCCCCTGCCCGCAGACCCCCACAACCACTGGGCAAGAGTTGTGGGGATGAGGCCCTTGTCCCCATCAACATGATGACATGGTGCTTTGAGGGGTCAAAGACCCCCAAAGCATCCTCCCCATGTTGAGGGCATGTGGCCTGGTATGGTTCAGGAGGGGGGGGCGCTCTCTCGTCCCCCCTCTTTTCCTGCGGCCTGCCAGGTTGCGTGCTCGGATAAAGGGTCTGGTGTGGATTTTTGAGGGAAACTCCATGCCATTTTTCTTTTAAATTTGGCGTGGAGTTCCCCTTAAAATCCATACCAGACCTGAAGGGCCTGGTAATTGAATTTGGGGGGAAAACTGCGCCCTGAGCCCACCCGGCTGTGTGACAATAGCGAATAATGAGGGGGAGGTTGGTTTGCCGCCCCCCCAAATATTGAACACCACCTGCCACTGCTATGGATACCGCATATCAAGCATATAAAGCTGACCATAGACATAAGAGTACAGGAAGGCATGTATGTCTAAAAATGTTACTGGGCTTAAATGTTACATGGAGGCTGACATTGTTGGCCTTTGCTTTTGGCAATGAATACTTCGCAGTAGAAATAGAAAGATAAGGAGTTCTGTCACTTTTCTGACACGGATATGATTGTTCTGGGTTTTTTATGCAGAAATATTGAGGCAAGACACATCCAGGCAACCAGCATGTTGAGAAGGAAACCAGAAATGGCATCCCCATCACATGACAGGTACATTTTAACTTTGACCCTAAACAGGAAAGCTGGGGTTACAGGAGTGTTCATAGGTCCCAACTGTCCCTGATTGTGAGGGACTGTCCCTGATTTGGAACAAAATCCCTCTGTCCCTCTTTCCTCCTCATTTGTCTCCAATTTTGGTCTGCTCTCTATACAGCGGGTCAAAAAAGTATTTAGTCAGCCACCAATTGTGCATGTTCTCCCACTTAAAAAGATCAGAAAGGCTTGTAATTGTCATCATAGGTATACCTCAACTATGAGAGAAAAAATGTGGAAACAAATCCAGACAATCACATTGTCTGATTTGGAAAGAATTTATTTGCAAATTATGGTGGAAAATAAGTATTTGGTCAATATCAAAAGTTAATCTCAATACTTTGTTATATATCCTTTGTTGGCAATGACAGAGGTCAAACGTTTTCTGTAAGTCTTCACAAGGTTGTCACACACTGTTGCTGGTATGTTGGCCCATTCCTCCATGCAGATCTCCTCTAGAGCAGTGATGTTTTGGGGCTGTCGCTGGGCAACACAGACTTTCAACTCCCTCCAAAGGTTTTCTATGGGGTTGAGATCTGGAGACTGGCTAGGCCACTCCAGGACCTTGAAATGCTTCTTACGAAGCCACTCCTTCATTGCCCGGGCAGTGTGTTTGGGATCATTGTCATGCTGAAAAACCCAGCCACGTTTCATCTTCAATGCCCTTGCTGATGGGAGGAGGTTTGCACTCAAAATCTCACGATACATGGCCCCATTCATTCTTTCATGTACACGGATCAGTCCTCCTGTTCCTTTTGCAGAGAAACAGCCCCAAAGCATGATGTTGCCACCCCCATACTTCACAGTAGGTATGGTGTTCTTTGGTTGCAACTCAGCATTCTCTCTCCTCCAAACACGACGAGTTGTGTTTCTACCAAACAGTTCTACTTTGGTTTCATCTGACCATATGACATTCTCCCAATCCTCTTCTGGATCATCCAAATGCTCTCTAGCAAACCTCAGACGGGCCCGGACATGTACTGGCTTAAGCAGGGGGACACGTCTGGCACTGCAGGATCTGAGTCCCTGGTGGCGTAGTGTGTTACTGATGGTAGCCTTCGTTACGTTGGTCCCAGCTCTCTGCAGGTCATTCCCTAGGTCCCCCCCCCTTGTGGTTCTGAGATTTTTGCTCATCGTTCTTGTGATAATTTTGACCCCACAGGGTGAGATCTTGCGTGGAGCCCCAGATCGAGGGAGAATATGAGTGGTCTTGTATGTCTTCCATTTTCTAATTATTGCTCCCACAGTTGATTTCTTCACACCAAGCTGCTTGCCTATTGCAGATTCAGTCTTCCCAGTCTGGTGCAGGTCTACAATTTTGTTTCTGGTGTCCTTCGACAGCTCTTTGGTCTTCACCATAGTGGAGTTTGGAGTGTGACTGTTTTAGGTGGTGGACAGGTGTTTTTTATACTGATAACAAGTTCAAACAGGTGGCATTAATACAGGTAATGAGTGGAGGACAGAGGAGCCTCTTAAAGAAGAAGATACTGGTATGTGAGAGCCAGAAATCTTGCTTGTTTGTAGGTGACCAAATACTTATTTTCCACCATAATTTGCAAATAAATTATTTCCAAATCAGACAATGTGATTGTCTGGATTTGTTTCCACATTTTGTCTCTCATAGTTGAGGTATACCTATGATGACAATTACAGTCCTCTCTCATCTTTTTAGGTGGGAGAACTTGCACAATTGGTGGCTGACTAAATACATTTTTGCCCCACTGTAGTTGTATTTAAAATGCACTTTTTATATTTTTCAAAACGTGTTTCCCAGTGCTGTTCATCCAATATCTAAATTGCTGCATTTCCAATTTCAAAAGCCAATATAAAGGAATAGTAGTAGTAAAAAAAAAAAAAAACACTTGTGGGTTTAACTAATATTTTTTTTCCATATAATTCCCCTTTAAAGGGGTTGTGTCCTATGACTACATACTTTTACTAATAGCGGTTCCTATCTCAAAAATTTGTGAGGTATAGGAATGTTCCTATTTGAACAATGCAGATAGCCAAGGCAGGAGTGTGCAGACAGTGCTGTATTTGTGTTATTTAGGCTAAGGCACAGGAAGAAGCTTCTCAGCTGGGATTGTCTGAACGTTAGTACATTCGGTTACCAGATTAAAAAAATTGCCACGGTAGACTTGGTCACGGGAAATTTATTGCCAGAGATTTTGCACATTTAACCGCTCCAGGCCTTTATTTGATACTTTTGTTTACATGTAAAAATCTGTATTTTTTGCTAGAAAATTTATTAGAACCCACAAACATTATATATTCTTTTAAAGCCCTAGAGAATACATTGGTGGGTGTTGCAGCTTTTTATATCACATGGTATTTGTGCAGCGGTTTTTAAAACTCAAATTTCTATGCAAAAAACAATATATAACACATTTTTTTTTGTAAAATATAAAAGATGATGTTATACTGAGTAAATAGATACCAAACATGTCACGCTTTAAAATTGTGCACGCCCGTGCAATGGTGACAGACAGCTTACATTTTGCTATCCATAGGCAGTGCTTTATAATCCTTTACAGGTTACCACTTTAGATTTACAGAAGAGGTCTAGTGCTGGGATTATTGCTCATGATCTGATGTTAACAGCAATACCTCACATGTGTGGGACGATTGCTGTTTGCGTACCTGTGGGACCGACATGAGCGTTCGCCTTTTTTTAAATTATTAATTTATTTCATTATTTTTTTACCACTTTTATTGCTGTCACAAAATAATGTAAACATCCTTTGCGACTGCAATAGGCATGTGACAGGTACTCTTTATGGAGGGATCTGGGGTCTATCAGACCCCAAATCCCTCCTCTACCCTTGAAAGCATTCAAAACACCAATATCAGTTTCTGAATACTTTTGATTTTTTAAAATGGTACCGTTAACATCCGGGTAAACTAGAAGTGATGTCATGTCATTGCTTCCAGGTTACCATCGCGAACAGCTGATCAAAGCCAATCCCGGCTTTGCTTGGCTGTCCAGTAGGACAGGAGAGCCTGAAAGAGCCACAGAAGGTGGCAAAAGGGGGGAACTTTCGCTCCGGCTGCTTTAATAGCCATCAAGTGGCTAGCCGCTCTGATTGCTATTACAAGAGAGCTGACCGCCGCCTTTAAAAAACGGTACTGGGATGATGCCTGCCTATGGGAACATTGCTGGTCATTAAGTGAAAAAATAAAGGCACCACACTTTGTGCACTAAATGAAGTGATCTGTCTAAAGCTGAACTTATACTTTATGTTACAGGCTTACTGTACAATCGTGGAGAGCTGAATGGAAGCAGTGCTCCCCACGGGGGAAACCCAGTCCAAGCTCGAGATCCGCTCACAGGTCCTTGCACACGAAATCAGCATACAGAAATGGAAAGAGCAACATTGTAATCCTTTAGGATAGCGCTATCGTTTTATTGTCACTCTGATGTAACCAATAAAATATTTAAATCCTAAATTTTTGAGTTGTCCCCAGAACAAAAGGAGGGGATTGTACAATAAGAAATGGAAAAAGCTGGCAACACTGTAATACTTTAGGATATATTTTATTGGTTACATCAGAGTGACAATAAAACGATAGCGCTATCCTAAAGGATTACAGTGTTGCCGGCTTTTTCCATTTCTTATTGTACAATCCCCTCCTTTTATTCTGGGGACAACTCAAAAATTTTGGATTTCCCCTCACTTCCTGTCTTGGTGATAATAATCATCAGGACAAAAAGAAAAAGATTTGCTTTTTTAGAGATACAATTTATGCTTGCGGCTTTTGGTAGTGCAGCAAATACTATACAATGGTAGTAGTGGTATAGAACGATGATGGACAGGGAAAAATGTGCTGATTCCAAGGTATCTGACACTGTAGGCCCTGCCATTTCTTGCCTGCCTGTACTAAGGATTCCATAGGCTTTGTATAAAATCCTATACACTAGGTGTGACACGGTGGGAATCGATGCCTTCTCGTTATTCCCCCGCGGGGAGGGGGGGTGATGTTGGTTTGCCGCCCCGCCCCCCCCCCAAAAAATATTGAACACTAGCCGCCACTGTTTCTGATAGTCATTATACCTAAAAATACCAGTGGTTTTCTAGGGGTAAAATGTGAACTAACTGTTTAGATTGCAAATCTTACACATTTGTATGTTGGAACAAAATTTGTCATAGTAAATTTTAGTAAAGAAAAAATACTGGGTGTGCAAAAGATCTTACAATGTTAGGATCATTTAGACAACAAAAACAATCCCTGTAAAGCCACATTCAAAACTTAAAGTAACATTTAAGCCCCGTACACACGATCGGTTTGACTGATGAAAACCGTCCGATGGATGGTTTTCATCAGACCAACCGATCGTGTATGGTACCCATCGGTCTTTTTTCCATCGGTTGTAAAAAATAGAACTTGTTTTAAAATTTTCCGATGGATAAAAAACCGATGGGAATTTCCAATCGTCTATGGGCAAGTCCATCGGTTAAAAAACCCACGCATGCTCAGAATCAAGTCGACGCATGCTCAGAAGCATTAAACTTCATTTTTCTCGGCTCATCAGAGTGTTTTACGTCACCGCGTTTGGAACGGTCGGTTTTTTGACTGATGGTGTGTGGCCAAGACTGATGAAAAACAGTTTCATCGGATTTCCGATGGACAAATCCATCGGACGAAAATCCATAGGTTATCCGATCGTGTGTACGGGGCTTAAGAGTTGGTTCACACAGAGGCGGCACGACTTGCCACGCGACTCTTGCAGGTGATCTGCACACGACTTCAGAGGCGGCTTGCAAAATGACTTCTGTATTGAAGCCAATGGAAGCCGCCCTGAAGTCGTCCCAAAGTAGTACAGGAACCTTTTTCTAAGTTGGAGCGACTTGTGTCGCTCCTATTAGAACGGTTCCATAGTACAGAACGGAGCGCGACTTGTCAGGCGACTAAGTCGCCTGGCAGGTCGCGCCTGTGTGAACCGGCACTTAAGCTTCCGTTTTTTTTTTCTATTATTATTAATAAAATAATATGTGTTAAAAATAATAAGTGTTATACTTACCTGCCCTGTGCAATGGCTTTGCACAGAGCAGCACCGATCCGCCTCTTCTGGGGTCCCTCGCCGGCACTCCAGGCTCCTCCTCTTCAGCGAGTGCACCCATAGAAAGACGCTCTCTCGTCACAGCATTGGATTGACAGCAGTGGGAGCCAATGGCTCTACGCTGCTATTAATCTGCCCAGCGAGAAGAGAAACAGTGGCGAGAGCCGCTGCTCTTGTGCACATCGCTGGATTGGGATCGGGCTCATGTAGGTGTGTCCTTCAGCACAGAAGGTTTTTTGTCTGAATGCAGTAATAGTAAAAAAACTTTCACACTGAGGGCTTTCACACTGGAGCGGTGCGCTAGCAGGACGGTAAAAAAAGTCCTGCTAGCGGCATCTTTGGAGCGGTGAAAGGAGCGGTGTGTATACCGCTCCTCCACCGCTCCTTCCCACTGAAATGAATGGGACACCGCGGTAATACTGCCCGCAAACCGCGGCTGCAGCCGCGGTTTGCGGGTGGTATTAACCCTTTTTCGGCCGCTTGCGGGGGTTAAAACCACACCGCTAGCGGCCAAACACCTCAGCAATCCCGACGGTATAACGCTGCTAGTGTGAAACCGCCCCAGTGTGAAACCGCTCTAAGGCTTTAGAACCACTTTAACCACTTCAATACCGGGCTATTGTAATATGACGTCCGCAGGAGGGATCTCCCATCCTGGGTGGATGTCATATGACGTCCTGGGCTTCCCGGCCATCTAGGGGGCGCGCGCAAGCCCGCCGCGTCGCTCGGGACCCAGTGCGCGTGCCCGGTGGCCGTGATGTCCACAGGGCACCTGCGATTGCCCATGAACACAGCAGGACCGTGGATCTGTGTGTGTAAACACACAGATCCACGTCCTGTCAGAGGTGAGGAGACCGATGTGTGTTCCCAGTACAGAGGAACACAGATCGGTCTCCTCCCCCTACAGTTAGAATCACTCCCTAGGATACACATTTAACCCCTTGATCGCCCCTAGTGTTAACCCCTTCCCTGTCAGTCACATTATACAGTAATCAATGCATTTTTATAGCACTGATCGCTGTATAAATGCGAATGGTCCCAAAAATGTGTCAAAGGTGTCCGATGTGTTCGGCGCAATGTCACAGTCACAATAAAAATCGCAGATCGCCGTCATTACTAGTAAAAAAAAAAAAAAAAATGCCATAATTCTATCCCCTATTTTGTAGACGCTATAACTTTTGCGCAAACCAATCAATATACGCTTATTGCGATTTTTTTACGAAAAATATGTAGAAGAATACGTATCCGCCTAAACTGAGGAAAAATTTGCTTTTCTTAAAAAAATTGTGATATTTATTATAGCAAAAAGTAAAAAATATTGTGTTTTTTTTTTTTTAAATTGTCGCTCTTCTTTGGTTTATAGCGCAAAAAATAAAAACCACAGAGGTGATCAAATACCACCAAAAGAAAACTTGTGGGGAAAAAAAACATAAAAATGTAATTTGGGTACAGTGTTGCATGACCGCGCAATTGTCATTCAAAGTACAACAGAGCTAAAAACAAAAAATTGGTCTGGGCAGGAAGGGGACGATCAGACTTCCATCTGACTTTTCCGAGGATTTTGGTCCGAAGGGGCGTTGGCCATGAACTTGCTGTGCATACACATGGCAGAACATTTTCAGCCAACAAACACGAACGTAGTGACATAATTGACGTACTATGTGTTTTTTCAGCTATTTAGCGCCACCCTTTGGGCAACTTCTGCTATTGTTGTCTGATCTTTAGAATTGGTTCTGAGCATGCGCGTTTGTACTTTGGACTTTAGTCCGATGGACTTGTGTACACACGATCGGATTAGCCTCCATCGGACATTTGTTGCCGAAAAGTTTGAGAGCATTCACACCGAACATTTGTCATACGAAAAAGCAAAAAAAGGGATTTTTATAACAGCTTACCTGTAAAATCCTTTTCTTGGAGTACATCACGGGACACAGAGCGACTTAGTCATTACTAATGGGTTATATAGTTTACCTTCAGGTGCTGGCACTGGCAACTTCCAAACCGGAAGTACCCTCCCCTATATAAGCCCCTCCCATCCGGGAGCACCTCAGTTTTGTAGCAAAGCAATAAGTGTCCCAAAAAGAGGGGTGGGAGCTCTGTGTCCCGTGATGTACTCCAAGAAAAGGATTTTACAGGTAAGCTGTTATAAAAATCCCTTTTTCTTTTTCGTACATCACGGGACACAGAGCGACTTAGTCATTACTAATGGGACGTCCCAAAGCAATGCCAAATGAGGGGAGGGATACACAAGCTGGGCGCCATCAGGCATGAGGATCTTTTGCGGCCTGCAACACACTGCGCCCAAAGGCGACATCCTCCTGACTTCTAACGTCTACCTGGTAGAATCTAGTAAACGTGTGTACTGAAGACCATGTTGTGGCCTTACAGACTTGAGCCAGGGAGGCCTGGTGATGCACTGCCCATGAAGTTCCAACTGCTCTTGTGGAGTGCGCCCTAACTTTGAATGGAGGCGGACTCTTTCTCAAGCCATAGGCTTGTATTATGACCTGTCGAATCCACTTGGCTAAAGTAGATTTTGATGCTGCCTGACCCTTTCTAGGGCCTTCCGGCAGAATAAACAAAGTATCCGTTCTGCGAATCTGAGCAGTGGCTTTTAGATAAGCTTTAACTGCTCTTACTACATCCAAAGAATGCAATAACTTTTCCTCTACCGAGCTAGGTTTGGGGAAAAAAGAAGGAAGAACCACATCTTGGTTCAAATGAAACCTCAATACCACCTTAGGAAGAAAGGCTGGATGAGGACGTAATACTACTCTGTCCTTATGGACAACCAGATATGGCTCCTTACAGGACAAGGCGGCTAATTCCGATACTCTTTTAGCCGAACAAATGGCTACTAAGAAAATCAATTTCCTGGTGAGAAGAACCAAGGAAATGTGTTGCAATGGTTCAAACGGTTGTTTCTGTAGAACCGACAGAACCAGGTTTAAGTCCCATGGACATATGGGAATACTAACCGGAGGGCTAATACGCATCACTCCTTGTATGAAAGCTTTGACTAGTGAATGCGAAGCCAAGGGCCTTTGAAAAAATATTGACAAGGCCGAAATCTGACCCTTGATAGTACTCAAGGCCAGCTTCCTATCTACAGCCCACTGTAGGAAGTCCAAAATCCTACCTATCACGTACTTACGTGGATGCCATTTCTTGGCCTCACACCATGTAATGTACGCCTTCCAGATCCTATAATAGATCTGCCTGGATACTGGCTTCCTGGCATTGATCATGGTAGATTCCACAGGATTAGAGAGCCCTCTCTTTTTCAGAATGTGGGCTTCAATAGCCAGGCCGTCAAACCTAGGGCTGGTAAGGAAGGGTGGTATATCGGTCCTTGCGACAGCAGGTCCGGACGATGTGGGAGGGTCCAAGGACTCCTCACTGACATTTTTACAATCTCCGCGTACCATGCCCTTCGGGGCCACGCTGGAGCCACCAGAATCACTGGTTTCTTTTCTACCCTGATTCTGCGGATTAATCGCGGTAACAATTGTGGCTGTGGGAATGCATATATCAGCTTGAACTGATCCCAAGGGAACACTAGGGCATCCGAGCCGCAAGCTAGGGGATCCCTTGTGCGAGACACAAATCTGTCCACCTTTGCGTTGAATCTGGATGCTAGCAGATCTACATCCGGTGTTCCCCACCGCTGGCATATTGCCTGGAAAACCTCGGGGTGAAGAGACCATTCCCCCGGGCATAATTGCTGGCGACTTAAAAAGTCCGCTTTCCAATTTTCCACTCCTAGGATGAAAACCGCGGATATGGCTGGGACATATCTTTCTGCCCATTTCAGGATGCAATTCGCTTCCCTCTGGGCTGCACGACTCCTGGTGCCACCCTGGTGATTGATATATGCCACTGCTGTGACATTGTCTGATTGAATTCTGACAGGGGACCCTTGGAGTTTGGATGTCCATGCTACTAGGGCATACCGGGCTGCTCGTATCTCTAAGAGATTGATGGGCAGGGCCTTCTCTGCTTCTGACCACTTGCCCTGGAGAGACCATTGCTCCAGTACTGCCCCCCCAGCCTATGAGGCTGGCATCTGTAGTGACCACCTTCCAAGAAACCGGACTGAAGGGTTTCCCTTTTTCCAGATTCTGGGGCACCAACCACCAATGGAGGCTCTTGCGAACGGAAGGGGACAGGGACATTGGTAAGTCTAAAGCCTGAACTTTTTTGTTCCAGGCTGACAGTATGGCCCTCTGCAAGTTCCTTGAATGGAATTGACCGTAGGGTACTGCTTCGAATGAAGCCACCATTTTTCCCAGCAGCCTCATGCACAGGCGTATGGATGGTTTTCTTTTTGTACCCACTAAGTGGGTCAAATCTTTTAAAGACGACACCTTTTCTGGAGGTAAGAAAATCTTTCTCTGATTTGAATCCAGCCTTAGCCCTAAGTATTCCAGACTTCTGACTGGTCTTAGAGCTGACTTGTCCCGGTTGATAATCCAACCGTGATATTCCAGATACTTGATTGTCTTGTGAATAGCTACTTCCAGCTTTTCCACTGAGTGGTCTATTAGTAGCAGGTCGTCTAGTTATGCCATTATCGTTACACCTTGTGTTCTTAGATTGGCCAATAGTGGGGCCAGAATTTTTGTGAACACTCGTGGTGCTGTGGCCAGACCGAAAGGTAAGGCTCTGAACTGAAAATGGCGCCCTTCTACTGCAAAGCGTAGAAATTTCTGGTGGGCCGGAAAGATGGGAATATGCAGATAAGCATCCCTTATGTCGATCGAGGCTAACCATTCCTGCCCTTGTAGGGCGGTGGCCACCGATCGGATCGACTCCATCCGAAAAGTCCTGATATTTAGGAACTTGTTTAGCCCTTTTAGATTTAATATGGGCCTCACGTCCCCATTTGGTTTGGGGACTGTGAAAAGGTTTGAGTAAAACCCGAACCCGCTTTCTTCCAGGGGAACCTTCATGATTACACCTTGGAGCAATAGTTGTTCTAGTGCCAGAAGGAGGGATCCTCTCTTCTGGGGATCGCTTGGCACGTTTGACCTCATAAATTGGGCAGGAGGAGTGTCTTTTAACTCCAGCTTGTATCCCAGACTTACTGCGGAGAGCACCCATCTGTCTCTGATGGTGTCCCGCCAGATCTCTGTGAACAACTGAAGTCTTCCCCCCACCCGATTGAGTGGGGGCAACCCTTCATGACTTGGGGGGAGGTTTTGTACCTCTCTTGACCCAGGGTTTCTTGTTACCCTGTGATTGTCCCTGATTTCTGCCCCCTGAATTTGACCGCGGAGGCCGTCGGAACTGTTTCACAGCCGATGTGCCAGGGACTGGAGAAGTAGGCCTCTTAAAAGAAGGACTTCTACTCTTGTTCTTAACCGGTAAGAGTGAACTTTTACCGGCAGAAATTTTCTGGATATATTTGTCCAGATCTTCTCCAAATAAGCGTTCTCCGTGAAATGGGAAGCTAACCAGCAATTTCTTACAGGGAGCTTCAGCAGACCAGTTTTTGAGCTATAGAAGCCTACGCATATGTACTACAGACAGCGTAAAGCGGGAGGCCTGTTGGATTGTATCCTTTATGGCGTCCACCGCAAAACACAAGGCTCTAGGCAGGTCAGCTAGGGCAAGAGCCTGCTGATCTGGTAAGTCCCTTAAGACTTGTTTCAACTGATCTTTCACCGCTTGGCAGACTCCAATCGCTGCTACCGCAGGTTGTGTCACCATGCTTGCTGTAGAGAAAGCAGATTTTAGTAAAGACTCCAATTTTTTATCTATTGGGTCTTTGAACATTGGAACATTATCTACTGGACATGTCAGTGATTTGTTCACAGAAGAGATGGCTGCGTCCACTGTAGGGACCCTCCATTTTTTTATGAACTTATCCTCCATGGGATAGATCACCGGAAATCTCTTGGGGGGAGTAAATATTTTATCAGGATGCTCCCAATCCTTGTAAATAAGCTTGTCCACTAAAGGGTGGATTGGGAAGGAACAGACAGCCTGGGGAGCTTTCAGCGACCCCAGCGAGGAAACCGTAGTGGTTGATGGTTCCGCCAGAGGCATTTTAAATGCTGATCGGACCTTGTTAGTCAGAGACTGAACCCATAATCTTTCAGCCTGAGATGCTGAGAAAGGTTCTTCCACTGTTGATTCCTCCATAACTGAATCAACCTCATCCTGATCCCCTTCAGGTAGGTCGATCTCTGTGTGGGGCTGTTCCTCCACTAACAGGCACTCTGAAGGAGGAGACGGAGATCGGACGCGCTTTCCCTGTGACAGGGAAGCAGCAATCAATGCTGTTAATCTCTCTTCCAATCCTCCCAGAGTTGAGGATAAAACCTCCTCTGTTATATATACAGGAGCAGGTGGACTGGGGACAGCCGCAGCACCAGGCACTCCTGCGGGGTTCCTACGGCTACTGACCTCTGAATTCTCAGGGGAGATTGGTGCAGTACAAGCATGCCCAATATCCTCAGAGCCCGATGGAGACCCCTTTGGCTTCCTGGAAGACTTATTTCCGGAGCGTCTGGACGACATATCCTTTAAGCACAAAGCTGAGGTATTCCCGTCGTCATACACCAATTTTGCTGGTAATAGTCTAACACAGTTGCTGCTATATACCAGCTGGTGTCCACTAAAGTGCCTTTCTATGGGGATGCATGCATCAACCGCCTCTGTGTGCCACTGTTTGTTGCTAGCTCTGTTTGCATCCAGCTGACACTTGTACTGTGTCTTTTATACATGCTGGGACGCCTGCACATGCGCAGAAGCGCCGCGGCGCGCATCGAGCGTCATCCACCCGCCCCGCTCCTTTTTTTTCATAGGAGGCGTGTGCACGCGCCCGCGCGCGTGCCCGTGCGCCATTGGCGCCCTTTTCGAAAACCAAGCAGGGACTAGGAGCCAGGGCCCTTTTTGCCGGAGGGCCTGTGCGGTGGATGAGCGCAGCAACAGGGCAGAGGAAGTGGATTCCCACAGAGAACTTACCAACTGCCTGGATCTTTTGACTTGAGAAAACCAAAGATCCACATGACAAGAAAAAATGGACCACAGCGGCCTCTAGTGGTTTAACACAGGTACCGCGGTCCTCTTTTTTTTTTTTCTTGACTACTATTAAAATTTTACATTTTTCAGTAGTTACAGGCATACACAGATATTAGCGGGAATACCGTTAGGTAACAGACAGAAAGACAAATTAGGCTTGGGGGTCCCCCAATAGAACCAAGTTCCTGGGGGCCCCCACTTACCTGTTCCCCGCCGCAGGACTCTGTTTGGTCCACAGAAGCCCAAACTTCACCTATCACGGCAGGCATTGTAATTAAACCTTCAGGGACCGGGTTCCCAAGGATTCCACTCCCCTGGACCTGTATAGCACCCTGCACAGAAAACATCTTGGTCGTGGGTATGACCAGAGCTCTGGATCCCAGGGTCCAGCCCTCCTAAGAGAGGCATTACAGGCAAAACCTTGCTCTTCTGTTGCAAGGCCCGGGTACCGACCGTTTAGCTATGAAGCTTTTTTGGTGGGATCCGGAACAGCTTACTAAGGCCCGTAAAAGAACCTGTACGCAAGCCCAGGAAAACACATGTTACTCTTTGGCCAACACCTTAGACACTGGCAAAAAACTGAGGTGCTCCCGGATGGGAGGGGCTTATATAGGGGAGGGTACTTCCGGTTTGGAAGTTGCCAGTGCCAGCACCTGAAGGTAAACTATATAACCCATTAGTAATGACTAAGTCGCTCTGTGTCCCGTGATGTACTCCAAGAAAAGGATTTTACAGGTAAGCTGTTATAAAAATCCCTTTTTTTGCTTTTTCGTATGACAAATGTTCGGTGTGAATGCTCTCAAACTTTTCGGCAACAAATGTCCGATGGAGGCTAATCCGATCGTGTGTACACAAGTCCATCGGACTAAAGTCCAAAGTACAAACGCGCATGCTCAGAACCAATTCTAAAGATCAGACAACAATAGCAGAAGTTGCCCAAAGGGTGGCGCTAAATAGCTGAAAAAACACATAGTACGTCAATTATGTCACTACGTTCGTGTTTGTTGGCTGAAAATGTTCTGCCATGTGTATGCACAGCAAGTTCGCTCTGTGTCCCGTGATGTACGAAAAAGAAACAATTGTCCGATGGAGCATACACGCAGTTGGATTGTCCGATCAAACACGTCCGTCTGACATTTGTTGTCAAAAAGTCAGATCGTGTGTATGGGCCTTTAGTCTCAGTAATAAGCAACAAACATAAGGTAGATATATGGCACTGTGTAATGGACTGTCCGCAAAAAAATTATATAACTTGTTTTTGTGCAAATCCTACAAAAGATCTATAGTCACAGCCAGGGCCGCTGATAAGGCAGTAAAGCAAGCCCTCCCGTACTGGGCCCAGGACCCATCAGTTCAAAAGGGGGGCCCGGGCATCTGCTGTGCAGGAGGGCCGGCTGTTCTGACTTAGTGCAGACACCGATCCTCTTTTGTCTCCCACTGCAATGCTGCCAGCTTCTCCTCCTCTCCCTCCCTCCGGCTGCACTGCAAGGGGATTGGTTCTAGCACACGCGCCCCTTCCATCTGCTTTCTGGGCTCCCCTGTGTGCCCCTTTGCCCCTGCAGCGCTACTGGCTTCCCTCCACTCCTGTCTCCATTCATCACTGAAGCATAGTGAACTATGTTTGTGAATGAGCAGGAAGCCTCAGAGCGCTTCCTATTCATTAATCCAGGGGTAGGCAATCTCAGCCATCCAGCTGTTTTGAAACTACAAGTCCCATGACACATTGCAAGACCATGACAATCACAGGCATGACCCCTAGAGGCAGAGGTATGATGGGATTTGTAGTTTCACCACAGCTGGAGGGCCGAGGTTGCCTACCCCTGCATTAATCTGTGCAGCTGAGGCTGTCGAGAAAGGAACTGATAAATCTATTTCCTCCGTCATTAGGCCGGGGGGGGGGGCCCTGTCAGGTAGGCTGTATGGGGCCCCGTGATTTCAAACAGCAGCCCTGGTCACAGCATACACTTTCATTTAATAACATCAGTATTGTAATAGAATAAACTCCTCTCAGCACATCTATAGTCCAGAAGGCAGGCTCTGTGAAATGTGTGATCATATTCACAAGGTATAGTGAATATAGGTCACTGCTTTCAAGGATGTAAATGTGTGGAATTCTTTAAAAAGTAGGTTTTCAAACTTCATCCAGATCATTAAGAGTAGGCATAAAAAAAATTGAAATTCAATGTGCAAATGAAAGTAGGAATTTAAATGTTGAAAACAGATATGCTTTAATTTGGCAACATGTCTACATTTTATAGCACACAAATTATTTTAAACCATGGCTATATTGCCTTGAATAAAATTAGCCATTGCCTATAAATCTGGCCTTGTGTCTGAGTTTCCCAAATGAAAGTACATATTACTATCACCAAACATGAAATTAATATTGTCTTCTGAAAAAGTAGAAATTTGCTTGACATGCATCTTTCTGCCTAAGGCTTTATTATACTGACACAGCAAGAAGCCCTTTCCCTTTATCCCAGCTACCACTAATTCAGCCAATTATTTTTTAGAATGTTCGGTATTTCAGCCAATTTGTGTTCCTCCTGGTTAAATCTGAATAGGCTGTGCACAGCAAGAAGGTATAACAATGACCCCACCTGGATCATTCTGAATGATCAGACACAACACAGCTTACTATTTATCCTCGGACTACAATCTCTATTCATCAGAACTAACTCAAGTTGCCGTGACCAAAGGAAAACCTTTCCAATTTCCCCACCCTAGTCCTACATGCTGGAGTTGAAGTCCGCTAAGCCGAGTATTGACTATTAAAAAGAGTTGTCACATAAAAGCGATGCCCCAGCTACTTCAAAAAGGAGAGAAGCCAACTAACTCTCATGGGGCAAAGTCTCCTGCAGTAGTCATACGGCTGAGAAAGCCAAATACAAGCAAAAATGTAAATTACCAACTCAATTTAACAAAAGTATAATTGAAAATAAGATCTAAATTAAAGAACAAGCTTAAAAAAAAAACCACATCATTAGTCCTCAATAACCCATTTGTTTTATTAGCGTATCCTCTGTAAATGGTTAAAAATGTGATTCTGTAGATTTAAAGAATGCAGTCCTATTACATTAAATGCATTTCTTGTGATGATATGCCTACAAAGGGAAATGGTTTGTTTCCAGATGGATGCACTCCACATAGCTTTTCATTATAGAGGGCTGTTATATTTCAGAATAAGTGGTTTGTTTACAGCCAGCATCAAAAACCTGTCTTATAAACTATAAGGGGGATTTTCTTGCATTGCCACATTTATTTTACTAATTTTATAGGGATGACAAACCTTTTGCCACAGCACTTAGAAAAACACACAGTAGTAGGGTCAATCTGAGCAGGAGCCAATAAGCCTGCCTATGTGTTCTCTGATTGTGGGGAAGTGCTCAGTAGAAACCTAAGGAAACATGGGGGGAGAATCCAAATTCCATATTGATAGTTGCCTTTGCAGAAATTAAACCAGGAACCCACGGCAAAAGTGCTAGGTACTTAAAGTGTATGCATATGCTGGAGATGCAATGGGAGAGGAGGGATTTCCTTTCTTAGTCAGTTTTCATCGTGTCATGCATCCCTTTTTTGGAAGTTTTATACTCTCCTTTTGTTCTGGTGACAAATGTAACATTTTGGATTTCCTATTATTCTATTCTGTCTCAGTGACAATGGTCACGAGGACAAACAGCGAGTTTAAATCTATCCAACACGCTAATCAAAATAGCCAGCACACTATAATTGTGATACAAAGGAATTATATGTTTATACATCCAACAATTTAGTAACATGGAAGTCCCCTCTCAAAATGACAGCCATTGTGCCCTTGAAAAATTGGATGTATGGAACTGTAATTAATGAGTAAATACTCATATAGCAATTACACAGTTCTAGGTATTTTACTTAGTCTGCTGTCTGCAATGCCACAGTAGTCCAAACTACTTGTTAAAATCTAACAGGGGTTCAAATCTTTCTCCAATATTGTAAAAAAATTTGATCTTTATATACACTTTAATCGTGTGCTGCCCTGGAAGAATGTTATAGCCCAACAAGTCCATTGCTTCTTCTCAAATTTAAACTGTTACTATATCCAGGACCCTGCATTTCCCGATAATTCAACTTTTATTAAAGATTTTCTTTACATATAAAATTCATGACATTTAACATTTAAACATACCATATTACAATCCAAATATCCACTTTCCTTACTGGGGGAGTTTCCTCCTCCTCTACCATTTTAGGCCTCTCCCCTCTTATCCCGACTATATAGATCCCCCCCCCAAAAAAGGGGGGCGAAAACCCCCTCCCCCTTAGATATTTTAGTATTGTGAACATGTAGTGTACTCGGCCCTGTCGGTCTATTTTTGTACTTCCCATGTAACTTTAGGTATGTGCGTTTTTATCTACTTGCTTTGTGTTTATTACTAAGTGAACTTTCCCTCCTTACCCCCAAAAAAAAATATTATAATATTCTCTTCCCTTCCTTAATTTAGCCCCCCCCCTTAAATATTTTGTGAACATGTAATGTGCTTGACCCTATCGGTCTGTTTATTATACTCCCCATGCTGCTTTACATATGTGCGTTTCCCTCTACTTACTTTGTGTATGTTACAAAGTGAGCCTTCCCTCCCTACCCCTACCTTTTAGGAAAAATAAAATAGTATTTAAAAAAAATGAAGGGGTCTCGCATACGGGGGAAACAGGGGAAAGGTGCCGGAGGGGGAGACCTCGCCCCCCACAATTATCACATATTCATATACACCCTCTCAATACTGTTGTAGTTTATTCTCTCTCTGCTGTATAACCTAAAGTTTCCCTGTGGAGGATTAAAAGGTATTTATCATTCTGCACCTCAAATCTTGTTATTATTCCCTTTTCCTTTTTTTTTTCCCCTCCGTCTCCTTTTCCCTTAAACTCTTTCTATTTCTGGAGCATAATGTTTCCATCCTCTCCATATTTCTCTAAATTTTTCCTATTGATCTCGTATTTTATATACCCACCTTTCTACTTCCATTATTACTTCTACTTCCCTCTCCCATTCTTTAAGGGTAGGGGATGTTTCTTGTTTCCAATACTTAGGTATTCGTTTCTTGGCTGTGTTTAGTAAGTGTGGTGTTTCACTTTTTAGGACCCTGCATTCACTATATCTGGTCTCCCACAGTACACAGGACATGAAAATGCAACTAAATTAGTAAATATATACTGCTAAATACCTTTTTCGCATCAGCAATATATAGCAGTCTTGTGACTTCTATCAATGTCCAGCCGAGCACTGGTTAAAGCTTGTAGGAGGAGTTTTCCTTCTCCTCTGACTGTCCTATGAGACTGCAAGGCCCCAACCCTCTGTCTGTGCAGTGCTGATTGGCTCTGTGCTGATCCCATACACCCACCCCCCCCCAAAAAAAAAAAAAAAACCTCTCTAGCAATACACACCAAACCCAAACTGAGCATGTGCAGAGTGCCTCCAAGGCTCTGTATGATCAGGAGATATATTGGGGACTGTGGAAGAAGGGGAGGATCAGAGAAGACAAGATCCAACAGCCTTTTTACACAATGTGTAGGATTAACCCCTTAGGTTCCACAGTGAGTATAACAAGCATGCTTTACTGCATATACAGACTGATTTTACTGTTGTGGGTTTAGTAACACTTTAAATGAGAGCACTGGCACTGGGGTTTAAACCAACCAAACAGCAATGAACTGAACATTTACATTAGTCATCACAATGTGAGTGGACACATGATTACCCCTGCAACATTTTGTTATATTCTTCTACCGTTGCCACAAATTTAAAGTCAAAGATTTTTTGTTTTTTCATCTATAGAAATCCTTAAAATCAACGTGCCTTTTCTTTTACATAATTGTTCTTCAGACATTATTCTTGATGTATCAAACATTATTGTATTGATTTAAGTAGCAAATCCATATAGGTTGTGGTGGTACTACGGCATAATAATATGGTGCTTTTACAACACTTAGCTCCTTCTGTACCTGTTGTGTACTGAATGTATAACCTTCCATTAAAATCAGAATTTCCCCATTAAAAATATGAAAGGATAGGGGACTTTCCCTGTCCTTGTGAGCAAGCCAAGGACGGTAAAACTTGTCAAGGTTGGCTCTCAGGTGGAGACATTGTATGCAGTCAACTTATTGACTAGTAAAAAATATGGTAAAAGGGAGCTTAGAGTGGAGTGAGGCTGATACATCCTTTCATATTTTTAATGGAAAGTGTAGATGAAATATAGCGGCAAGCTCCAGGATTGTCCATGTATAACAGGAGCAAGTCTTGAGCGGAGCTATAGATTTGTGTATTTTTTAGAATTTCCCCATGTCATCTTATGTCCATTCAGGCTGATGAACAATATATTAGCTCCCTGTATAGCACTTATTCAATGTTTTACAGGTCAAATCCCCTACCCTCATGTCATATGACTTATTTATTAACACATGTTAATAAGTAAGATGTCCACAGAAATCTCTCCATCTAAGTTGCATTTTTTGAACTAGGAAATAAGATAGTCAGATCATATAACCTGCCACTTTCACAATATATTTAAAAATTTTAAGTGAAGGTTTTTAATATACATACTGTACCAATCGTTACTCTATTGAAAAGTATTTTCTGCTACAGTACATTGTCTTCAACTTTAACAATTTTGAATGAGTACTGCTTTATATAATGACACAAGATTTCTAAAAAATATAGAATTACGGTATATGCAATGCATGCACAAACTAATCATAAGAGATTTAGAGACATTTTGTTTTTTCAACATTATGAAGCCAGCTTCACTCAAACTAATATTTAAGTATTGGATAAGTTAAATAATATGCTAACTTCCTATATTTGTCCAGTCTATGATGGCAAGATATCACAAGAATTCCTGGCGCTACATAACTGTGAGCAGCCATTACAAAAGCCAAGTGATAATGCTCTCCACCACTAGATTATAATGTAGAATAAACAAATGAATCTTGACACTGAGTCACCGATGAGTAATATAGACAATATGTCAACCTTGGTGAACCAGCTTATCAATGCTTAACCAGAATTGTGATATACATTTTTAGGTGGCGCTAAACATTAAGGGATCTATTTATAAATGGTTTCACAAAAGAATCAAACAGCTTTCACCCAAAATTCACACATTTTTAAAACTGAGTGTAGCGTGTATTTGAATTTAGGGGAAGCATCTGGGTGGTAGTGTAACCCAGATGCACTGATTGCTAGGGAATCTGAGGCCCTTTTATGGTTCTTGGAGGACTCTGGTGGTGTGAGGTTCCCTGGGCCTATAGGTGGCGTTGTTGCCGGGGGCCGGAGGTGAACTCACACCGCAGGACTGTGCCTTTTTGTCCTCCCCTGGAGCTGGTACAGCGGGGCGGGGAACCCGCTGTGACGCGAAGGGAGAGGAGATAAAAGGGGCGGATGCCTTTACCACGGGGTTCAGAGTCCAGAGTTGGAGGACGCGGCCGCACTCAGGCACCTTCAGCTTGGGTGCTGGCATTCTGGTGTTCCGGGCCCAGGTGCCTTTGACCTGGCCAGAGCGGAGATGGAGTCCATCTCAGGCACCTTTAGCCTGAGGTGAGGTACTATGGCGAATGCCTGGTGCTCAGTACCTTCGACTGAGTTCCGCGAGGGTGGAGGAATCCGAGGGGGCCCTAACTCCTTGGGTGCCCGTGTCTGAGTTTGTGAGGTCTGGTGTGCAGAACTTCTTTGGAGAGTCCGGCGCAGCATTGCTGGTGACAGAGAGGCCTCCGGTATCTCCCTTGGACGGATATCCTTCCCCTGACAGGGGCCGTGCTAGCGAAGGTAATTCACGTTCTATTTCACATAGTCAGTAGCAGTGACTATTCGCCACTGGTGATACCACAGTGGTTGGCAAGAGAAGGGAAAGGATTGTGCCTCGACCTATTCCCATTAAGACTAAGTTGTTGCAAAAGAATCCAACTTAACTGTGCTGTGTGTTTATTCGCTGAGAAGAATAAAACTGTGTTGGACCTATTCACTGTGTGGAACTCTGGTTACTAGGAGCAAAGGAGTCAGGGACGAAGTACAGGACTTGACTCTAGGACGCCTACACAAAGCCCGATCTTTCTGGCCTTCACCTCTTCACTATGGAGGACATGGGCCGTGGTGTATCTCATCCCTCCCCCCAGCACTAACACAACTAGACAAAGAAAGACAAGCCGAGAATGAGAAGGGGTGAGAGGGGTGAGGTTGCTACATGTATCTAATTGGAAAAAATGTGTTAATCTTGGGTGAAAACTGTGTGAATTTTGGGTGAAAACATTAATAAATAGAAGTGTCAACTGACATCTGAAAAGTCATATCTCTGTAAAAAGTATGTAACTGCTAACTCTGAAAAAAATGAATGTATTATTCTGGAAAAATAACAATATAATTGTAATCTTTATTACAAATTTATAAGTCTGGCTGACATAAAGTTCACCTATGATTCCATAATGCTAGACACAAAACAAAGATTACAGCATTCTGGAAGTTCCATGCTTACATTTTTATTGAGCTGTATTTTGTAGGTTGGTTTGTTTCTATGTGCTACATTTAAAGTCCCATCCTTCATATGTATCTCCTTTTTTAGGGCTGAGAGTTGTCTCCACCTATGATTCCAATTAATGTTACAGTACCAGAAGTAACACAATAAGGTTCAGATGCTTCACTGCAGTGTTAGTGGGAACCTCATCCAAGCATTGCCACCAGACTTTGTGATATTCAGTGTGACAATATTTGGACTTGGCATCATGCCTTTCAAGCACCATGTGTTGTCTTGTGAGATAGGACATTCTACTCTCCCCCAAAATCTCCTAAAAAAGTCACTCCCCCAATCACCCCCCCCCCCCCCCACACACAAAAAATAAAAAATCACAGTAATGTGGCAGGTATGCTTGTGCTAGTGTATAACATGCCAAGGTTAATGATAAGTGTGGACTTTAATGGACCACTATAGTGATAAATATTGTACCGTGGTAACTGCATGGGGTTAATTATTGTAATCACAGTATTCAGTATATGGGTTCATTTGTTTTCATTTTACAGGCCTTTATTTATATTTTCACCACATTCACATGCAGAAAAAGTTGTCCAGCAAAAGTGACAATTACACAGTGACAGTTACAGGGGTTGGGACAAACCATGCAACACAGCTGCATGAAAATGCACGTCAAGTAGAAATCCTACTATTTCCTATGTGTGTTGCTTTTTTTTTTTAAATGGAACTAAATCCTTCTATCTTTTATAAACAAGAAAGCTGCCATCTTAGCCTCTGTTTGATCTGCAGTTGCCATGGTGCTGCACATGTGATATATGACACCACCCATTTGATGGCCTGACAGTTTGCTTGAGAGTATAGCATACCTTAGGTCTAACTGTTTTCAGAAACAGCTAAATCGAGTGGTTTAGATCTGCCTTAAAGGATACCTGAATTCAAGAATATTCTGGTTGATCTTGCAAGAATTTCAGCATCCTTGTAACATTTTACACAAAAAAACTTTGCATTTACACAAATATTCACTAATAATAGCCTATCAAGGCTGGATAGGTGCTTTTGCTTCACAAACAAGAGAATAAATTATTATTTTGTAAAACTGGCATCTCACCAGCACCCCCCTAGGCTAGATTATACAAGACGTAAAGGTAACATGATCTGATCTGCAATGCCTTTAGCTACAGTACATCATATTGAGAGCTGTAGAATGAATGACTACCAAGTAGATAGTGGTGACTTGAGGGTTCCTAGTAAGTAACCACTTGTTGCTCTAAGAAGTTAATATTTCAAACAATCAAACAACTTTAAAATATTTAATATTAACACCTGCTGGTACAATGCATATTGAAGTACAAAGGAATGCTGAAATTTTGTAATATAATCCAAGTATAAGCTCTGGTGAAATACACCCGCAGTAGCTTTGTGACTCACTTCTACATAGACGGGTCAACACAGATATCAGGTTAACGACATATTTCGAGAGTAGTATAAACTATCTGCAGGAAACTGAAGCCATTTGCACTCGCAATTCATTCTTTTGCATAATTGAAAATTATTTGTAAATACTTCACATTTAATAACTATAGTTATTACATAAAATAATATATAGCAATCTACTGTTATGATTTAATGATGTACAAAAAAACACTATTTATAATTAATATATGCAAATAAAGATCTCTCCCCAATAGTCTGTAGCAAGTTAGTTTTTCAGCAACAGGTAGTCATTCTGTATTGTTAATGGTTCCGGTCAGTGCCGAGTAATGTTCTGCCTCTGAATTTCTGAATTAGACGTTTTCTTTGCAGTGAGCATCAGGATCAGTTGGAATTAGTATTAAACACATTACTAATCCTGTCTCCTATAAAGCTTTGTGTTCCTATGTAAAGTTATAAAGGTAGACTAGGGTGAATAGATCAACAAAGAGAACCACTCACCTAAACCATGGGGCTGAGAGCCTAGACAGACAGGCAGGATGATGGTCAGTGTGACATGTCTTGCAATGTTCAGCTCCTGAGATGTATCCCTCTGTCATTCTCTCTATAGTCTCAGTGAATGTGGGGGAGGGGCTGTGCAGTCTGGTACTAATCCACAACGCATCATTGAAACCTGTCACCTAGAGAAGCACTACTGTCCTACTAAGCTGGACACCAAGACGGAAGGGACAGATAGTGACAGAAGGCTTGATTCACAAAGTTTTAGCACAATATAAAGGATCTTCATTGCAGCCTTGTGACTATAATTTTCTAATTGAATTAGCCGAAAATAACTGCTATTTAAAGAAAAAAAAAAAGATCTATAGTTTGGAGTGTTAGCTTTGTGAACTGAGACTAGAGTCTCCTAAAAACTTACCCCCTTCCCTAACCAACTTAAACTCATCCTTTCTGTATCTCATATAATGACAACTGGGTGCACAGCCTGACAGTGATATATTCTGTTTATAAAGAGCACTGAGTAAATAACTGTCCACAAGTGAAGGTTCAGGCCAAACCCAGTTCAGTTCAAAAGCAGAAACTATATTGCGAGAATCTCATAAATGTATTTACATTTTTTACAAACAATTCATTGGGGTCAATTCACTAAGCTTAAACCGAATGCGATAGGGGCATTGTGATACTTATTTGCATAAATTATTGCATGCAGCAAATTAAGTCCAGTTCATAAAAAATGTAAATAATGATTATGCGGTATTTACAGGGGAAAAAAAATGTGCTGCTATTACTTTAAAAACTCTTAAGTCCTATTCCCAAACAGACCAGGGAGTAAAATAGCATGCAATATTTACCACCAGGGTTTTGGTGGCGGTACCACATGCAGTATTTGTCAAAAAACAGCAAAAAACACTGCTTTTCGACAAATAGTTGGTTGCTAAGGAGTGGGCCCGGAAGCCGGCCGCCGCGTCCTTAACAAACGATGACTCATCAGCTGTCAGCGGGTTCATCGCTGACTACTGAATGTAAAAAAAAAAAAACGACAATTAAAACTGATGAACAAAAAGCGGCGTGGGGTCCCCCCCAATGCATATCAGATCCTTTTTTTGGGTGTGGAACCCCACGCCCCAAAAAATAAAGAAAAACTAACGTGGGGTACCCCTATGCCAGACCCTTATCCGAACATGCAGCCCAATAGGTCAGGAAAGGGGGGAAGGACGAGCGAGCTGTACTCCCCTTCTGAACCATACCAAGTCACATGCCTTCAACATGGGGGGTGGGTGCTTTGGGGCAGAGGCTCTACCCCTCCCGCCCCAAAGCACCTTGTCCCCATGTTGTACTGATTCGGTTTTAAAAAAAAAGAAAATAACAAACATGTTATACTTACCTCCACTATGCAGTTAGTTTTGCACAGAGTGACCCTGATCCTGGTCTTCTGGGGTTCCTCGACGGCTGTCTCGGCTCCTCCACGCAAGCGTTAACCCCCTTCATGGGAAGCTCTCTCCCAAGGGGGTTAGCTTGCGGGCGCGCTCTTGTGATACAGCCGGCGGCTATAGCCGCCAACTGTATCACTCGGCCCCGCCTCCCGGCGCCGCATCATTGGGTGTGATTGACAGCAGCGCGAGCCAATGGCTGCGCTGCTATCAATCTCCAATGACGAGCTGCCTCAACCAGGGGGAAACCATCGCGGGAACGAGCCCAGGAGTTTCGTGGATTAGTTAAGTAAAATGGGGGGGCTGGGGGGCCCGAGAATGCAAGGTGTTTTTTCACCTTAATGCATTGGATGCATTAAGGTGAAAAAACACAAAGCTTTACAACCCCTTTAAGTTGGCCATAGTGGATAAAAATGTGTTGGTTCAGCAGGAACCTCCCCTCCAGAATACAATAGCTCAGCAGGGAGGATTCCCTATCCACATTGAGTGTATGGATGGGGAATCAAGTCAAAATGGACTAATCTATGAGCTGTCTTACTCTCACATTCCAGATCTGTTATATAGGGGCTGCAAGAGCCTAGTTGCAGGTGACATTCAGATGTATTAATGATTACAGATCTGCATTATTTTGTCTTTTATATCTGCCTTGTAGCTGGTCAAAGTTTGGTCAAAGCATGCTGGGACTTGTAGTTTTACAACAGTTTTGGGCAGCTTTAGTTTTGCAAAACTCCTTTCTGTGGACACTGCTAATACTGGGTCACAGCAGCACTTTGGTTTAAAGTGGAACTAAACTGTATCTGAGCACCACAAACAGAAACACTATTTGATTTATGTTTAATATTCAAAGCAAAATCACCCATCAAATCAATGTCTCCATGCTTTATTTTGTTGAGAAATTATTTTGAAAAACACTCCTCTAGCATTTTTCTAGCTGCAGACATCTAAAAGACAGAAGATTCATGTAGCATTTACCTCCTGGAATCCACCTGCCCTTAGCTCAGTAGTGCAGGCAGGAGGGTGTGTTTAAGTGAGAAAACACCAGGAGGCAACTGAAGAAATTAATATATATATATATATATATATATATATATATATATATATATATATATTCTTTCCTATCTATTTACTAATGCTAGCAGCATACGTTTTAAAAGTTGTTAATGAGAGTTTAGTTCAGCTTCAAATATGTATGATGTGACATTAATAAAAAAGGAATTATTAATTAAAAATAATGCATGATGTGTGTACATAAGCTATAACAAGTGCAAAAATATGCATAATTTTTTCTTTGCAGTTATATCTAACCACAAAGTAATATCAAGTTATCAAACAGCACATTTAAACTATTTAGGTTAAAACAATATTAAAATTTCTGTGAAATTATTTTTGAGGTATTCAGTGATCAGTGATCACATATACATAGGAGAATTAAAAAAAATGTGTGGTCACTGGCCTTCTATCGCTGTCCCAGCTGTCAGCAGTGGGGTGGGCATAAACACAGCATGAATTCTACCAACACAGACACAAATTATTCTAGTTGACTGGATTAAGAAGGCATTTAATTTGCATGTTAGGACCCCCCTCCATTGTTAATAGCCAGGTTATATTTTGAGATTGAAGCAGCTCTAGCATTTTCATGACTAATGTAGTCGTCACATTAAAATGAATGGGAAGTTCAAGCAGTATGATTATGAGATATGGTTTTCCTCAAGATCTCAGATCTAAAATTGGGCAGGTAACTTAAATGCTGGAATATGTTATTTAAAATGTGAAATTCTGAATAATTTCAGCACGGCGCAGAATAATATTTTACATATACATATAATAACGGTGTACTTAATTATGTAAATTGGAATTTTAGCCAAACTTTTTTTTTTTTGGATAGAGTGGAGAAGTTCTAGCGAGTGTATTTCTTATCTAATTCCTACAAAACTGGGGGAAATTGCATACCTACACAGGTTTGTCCTTTAGACATTGCTCTACCAAGTTGTATATAGATAGCGGTAAAGTGCCCCTCATTTTCTCCAATAGCTCTTTCCAAAATGTACCCACTGGCATTGGTTGAGACTGGAGGATGACTGACACCCCTGGTCCTTCCTCTTGGCATGCATTAGTGGAATGCACTCTAGCAATGCAGAACAGACTGTATGTTGGGAAGGTGTCTTAAGGTTCTGCAGCAGGAGCACACAGGGAGAGGTGACAATGCCACTGCTCATTGGAAGAGAGAATGTGAGTGAGGGGTGAGCTTTGGGTTTAGGTCCACCATGAGTACGACCCGAACCACTGCTGTCTGCAGTTCATCTAACAAGCAAACTAAATAGCCAGGTTTGGCTAGGTCGCCTGGCTGTCCTCCGAATATCTTTAATTTTGTGTCCGTATCACTACCTCCATGAAATAACAAATTCCCAGCTTCCCTGGAATGTCATTGACCATGCATAATTTATATATTTTTTTTTTTCCATTGGTACATTACCCCCATGTCATGACCTTTTTTACTAAAAACTTTCAAATTCACCTTAAGAAAAAGCCAGAACAAAATTACAAGATTAAAGTGATCGTAAAGCCTAAACAGTTTTTACCTTAATGCATTCCTTGCATTAAGGTAAAAAAATGTTTAGGTGTCAGCATCCCCCCTCACCCCCCCCCCCTTTATTTACCTGAGCCCTCATTCAATCCAGCGCCGTGCACGTCTGCAGCTCTTCTCTCCCCTCACTTCCGGGTCTCGCTGGCTTCCTTTGGCACCAGGTGATGTCAATCAAAGCCAGTGTCAAGGGAGCGGGGAGGAGGGCATCAATGGATGCAGCAGGGGGGCTCGTATGGCGGAACTGGACAGAGGGGAGGGGCCAGGAGCGCTGGCGGGGGACCCATAAAGATGAGGTTTACGGCCGCTGTGGGCAATTCCATTGCACAGAGCAGGTAAGTATAGACATGTTTGTTATCTTTTTTTTCCATTTACCTTTACAATCACTTTAAATTCACATAAATCTGCTGCACTATTGTATTCTGATAGCAGGGGAAAACTCCTCCACTGTCAGAATACACAGATCTTGTGGCTTTTTAAAACAGGTCTGTTCAAGAGAAGTTGATCGATAGACTGACTTCTGTTGAGCAGCAGTGGCCACACATGGATTGAAATTCGTATGGTCCTTGCTGAACTGGCTATCTATGGCCATCTTATGTTATCCCTGTGTACAAGATTTAATTGCAAATTATGCACAGGAGGAAGATGGATTGTAATTGAAATTTACATGCAGAAGGATGATACTCTTGCCTTGAGTATCCAATCCCTGCTTTATAAATATGTCCCTGTCATGGTCTGGAGTCAGGCTTAGAGGCCAGTAGCTATAGCAGCAGAGCAGGTATTCACCAGCACTCCCTGGCTGATGACACGGGTTCACCTGAGGTGCGGGGTCTAAGGACTGACCGGTATTCACCAGGGCTCCTAAAGGTGGAGATGGGCTTCGCTGCATGTAAGTGCCAGGTCGCGGTCCTCAGGTTAGCCCCACCAGGTGGTGAGCAAGCCGGGGTCCGGAAGCAGATAATACAGGTAGGGATAAAGCAGAAGCGTAGTCGGGGACGAGCGAAAAGTCGGTAACAGATAGTTGCAGGTTGGGATTCAGCAGAAGCGTAGTCAGTGACGAGCCACAAGTCGGTAGTGAGTGGTAGCAAAGATGCGGTCGGCAGCAGTAGACAGGAGCAAGATATTGGCTGGTGAAGACACAATATTCTGGCAACCAGGAAGTGCAGGGACATGGCTTAAAGCAGGAAGTTCATGGGAGGAGCAAAGGGTTCAAGGTTCAAGGCAAACAAGATTCAAAGACAAGAAAGATCATTCAAGGAATTGTCCAAAGCACTGTCCAGCATTCCAGGTGGCTCAGCAAGCAGAGTCACCACCAGACACACCAGAGGTCCCAGGTTCAAGCCCAGGTGCTAACAGTACTCCCCTCCTTCCAGGATGTTCCCTGGACGTCTTAGGGCCAGGTTTCTGAGGAAACCTCTGGTGGAATGCCCTTGTTAATCTAGGGGCATGAACATTCTTTTCAGACTCCCAAGAATTTTCTTCTGGCCCATATCCTTCCCATTGAACCAAATATTGCAATTTGTTCCTAGAGATTCTGGAGTCAAGAATTTTTCCCACCACATATTCTTCTTCACCCTGTACCTCAACAGGTGGAGGAGGAGGATGAATTCTTCCAGAAAAAGTATTTTCATGAAACTGCTTGAGTAGCGATATATGAAAAACAGGGTGAATCTTCATATTGTCAGGAAGTTTTAGGCGAAAAGTGACCGGGTTGATTTGAGCAGAAATCTCAAAAGGTCCCATAAACTTTTGACCCAACTTAGCACATGGAACCTGAACCTTTAAATTTTTGGTAGATAACCAAACTTTGTCACCTACGTGAAAGGTGGGAATAGACCTACGGTGTCTGTCAGCGGCCTTCTTGTAATATTCCTGCGCCTCCTTCAATGTATCAGTCAATCTCTCCTGGATCTCATGTAATAAAGTTAGTCTGTTGGTAACAGCAGGAATTGAAGTTGAGATAGGGAGATCAGGAATAAAAACTGGATGATACCCAGTGTTTAAGAAAATGGAAGTGGAGCTATGTTTAGAGTTATTGTAAGCAAACTCTGCTGTAGGAAGGTAGTCCACCCAGTCATCCTGGAGATAACTCACAAAACATTGAAGGTATTGCTCCAGAGTTTGATTGGTCCTCTCAGTCTGACCATTAGACTGTGGATGAAAAGCTGAGGACAGATTCATTGTTACACCCAAAGCTGAGCAAAAACTTCTCCAAAATTTTGAGGTAAACTGTACCCCAATGTCAGACACCACATCATCAGGAATTCCATGAAGTTTAAAAACTCCTCTAACCATTACCTCAGCAGTATGTTCGGCGGAGGGTACCCCCTTAACTGGAATAAAATGAGCCATCTTAGTGAGACAGTCAACGACTACCAGAATGGTGGTCATCCCTTTTGAAAGAGGAAGGTCGACCACAAAGTCCATAGAAATTGACCCCCATGGCCTAGATGGAACAGGCAGTGGTAAAAGTAACCCCAGAGGAGAAGATCGGGGTGTCTTATTGCGAGCACAGGTTAGACATGAAGCCACATATCTCTTTACATCTTTCTTGTACCTAGGCCACCAAAAGGAACGTGATAAGAGTTTTTCTGTCTTAGAAACCCCAAAATGACCAGCAAGTTTAGAGTCGTGTACCAACCTGAGGGCTTCTACCTGAACTGATTCAGGTACATAGAGGCAATGCGCTTGAGTCCAAAAACCATTGTTGTACTTGAGGTTTATGTCTTTAGGAGGGTTATTAAGAAGCGGGTCACTCTCATACCCCTCCTTGAGGAGATTAAGAAATGTCTTTGAACTCGTGGCCCCTAGAAAGTTCTTTTGAGACAGGATTGTACATTCAGAGTTGCTTTCCTGGAGAGGCCCAGGCAACATTCGTGATAGGGCATCAGCCTTACCATTCCTTGACCCAGGGCGGTATGAGATAACAAAATTGAACCTGGAGAAGAAAAGGGTCCAACGTGCTTGTCTAGATGACAACCTTTTAGCAGACCTAATAAATTCAAAATTGTTATGATCAGTGAGAACGGTTACAGGGTGCTTGGCCCCTTCCAGCAGATGCCTCCACTCAGAAAATGCTTCCTTAATTGCCAGCAGTTCCTTGTTTCCAATGTCATAATTCTTCTCGGCTGGAGACATAATTAGAGAGAAATAAGCGCAAGGATGAAGCTGCATTTTTTCTCCAATTCGCTGAGAAAGGATAGCTCCCACAGCAGAATTAGAAGCATCAACTTCTTGGATGAAAGGTAGTTCTGGATCTGGATGTACCAGTATTGGTGCAGAAGTGAAGAGAGTTTTCAGTTTACTAAAGGCAGTCTGTGCCACAGGTGACCACAAAAAGGGCATCCCTTTCTTTGTCAGCTGTGTAATTGGAGCAATTACCTTGGAGAAATTCCTTATAAATCTTCTGTAAAAGTTGGCAAATCCAACAAATCGCTGTATCTCCTTAACATTCCTAGGGACAGGCCAATCCACCACTGCTTTGATCTTATCAGGATCCATGCTTACCCCTTCAGAAGAGATTATGTATCCCAAGAACTGGATCTGAGTTTGTTCAAACTCGCATTTCTCTAGTTTGATGTAAAGTTGATTCCGCCTTAGTCTCTCGAAAACAATACAGACATGCTTGCGGTGTTCTTCCAAAGTATCAGAGAAAATGAGAATGTCATCCAAATATGCTATTACAAACTGATCAAGCAAATCTTGAAAAACATCATTAATAAAATGTTAAAAAGTTGCAGGAGCATTGCAGAGCCCAAAGGGCATGACCAAAGACTCAAAATGTCCATATCTGGTTCTGAAAGCAGTTTTCCATTCATCTCCGGGACGAATGCGGACAAGGTTGTATGCCCCCGTAAATCTAATTTAGTAAAGAGCTTGGCGGAGCGGAGTCTCTCAAGCATTTCTGGAATCAGTGGGAGTGGATAGCGATTCTTAATTGTGATCCTATTTAAATCTCTGTAGTCAATACACGGACGCAGGGTGGAGTCCTTTTTCACCACGAAGAATAAGGCTGCCCCAGCAGAAGAGGTTGAGTCTCTGATAAAACCCTTCTCTAGATTCTCATTAATCCACTTCCTGAGCACCTTCAGTTCAGGCTCTGATAAAGAATAAAGGCGCCCAAATGGTATTTCTGCCCCTGGAACCAATTCAACGGGACAATCATAAGAGCGATGAGGAGGCAGCTGATCTGCGTTCTTTTTATCACAAACGTCCCGAAACTCAAGATATTGTGGAGGTAGCTTGTCGTATGGCTTGGTAGTTGCCAAAACTGCTTGTAAATCTTGGGTTGGTGGAGGACTTATTTGATAAGATTCTTTGCAATGTCTTTTGCAATGGTCAGATTTAAAGCATAAAGAACGTGTTTCCCAGTTGATGGAGGGATTATGGATAGAGAACCAAGGGATGCCCAGGATAATAGGGAACTTGGGTGATGTGATCAGCTCAAAGCTGATAGTCTCCTGATGGTCAGTCTCGATTAGGAGTTCAAGCGGGATGGTCTCGTGGGTAACTGGACCTGAAGACAAAGGTGAGCCATCCACAGTTTCCATATCAATAGGGGCAAGCTTTTTTTTTATTTGAAGGTTATTACTTTGGGCAAATTCGATGTCCATGAAGTTTCCCCCGGCCCCTGAGTCCAGCATAGCAGCGCAAGATTTTTCATTGCTTTCCACAATAAGCCTTATTGGGATGACAAAGTGAGTTGATAAAGAATTAACTTTATTTGCTTCCTGAATCAAAGGAGAGACGGACTGAGAAATTGAGTTTATTTGTTCAGATACTGTAACATCCGTTGCTGCAATTGTTCTTTTAAATTTATTGGGACATTTAACTGCATAATGTCCAGAGTCTCCACAATAAAGACACAAGTTCTCTGAACGTCGTCTTTCTTTCTCCTGAGTGGTAATAGATCTTTTAATAGCATCCACCTGCATAGGTTCAGGAGTGTCAGAATCAGGAAAAACTCTTGGACTCTTAGGAGGATACTGAGTAGTAGAAAAACGCATGCCACCATTACTGCCTAGGATTCCCAGTCTCTCCTTTCAGTAAGTCTCTGATCAATTTGAATACATAATTTAATAAAAAGCCTCGAGGTCGTCAGGACTTTCTACTCTGGCAAGCTCATCTTTTACTTGCTCCAAGAGTCCTTGACGGAACTGACTTTTTTGTGCTGCTGGATTCCAATTGGTATCTGAGCTCCAACGTCGGAATTCAGTTGTGTACTCAGCAACAGAGCGTCTACCCTGCCGTAAATTGTGCAATTTTGCCTCAGCAGTAGCGCAGCGGTTAGGATCATCAAAAACTTGGTTCATCGCAGCCACAAAAGAATCTAAATCATCTAGGACGACATCATCTTTCTCCACATAAGGGGAGGCCCAGGCTAAAGCTTCCTCAGTCAGGAGGTTGATAATAAACAGCACCTTTTTTCTGTCAGAAGTAAATGCAGCAGGTTGCATCTGAAAGTATATACGACATTGATTAAGGAACCCTCTATAATGGCGGTGGTCTCCATTAAACTTAAGTGGTAGGGGCATTCGTGCATTTGTATCTACGGCAGCAGTATCTCAGGCATGAAAATCCCGCAATTGTTTATTCAGATCAAGGATTTCCTCTTGTAGTGCTTTCACTTCAATCTGTAACTCAGAAAAAAATTCCTGGTAGTTAACACCAAATGTCTGCAACTCAGCGATTTGCACCCTGAGAGGAGCTAGAGCAGCTGCTACAACGGCCTCCATGTTTTGGGCCAGAATATTCTGTCACGGTCTGGAGTCAGGCTCAGAGGCCAGTAGCTATAGCAGCAGAGCAGGTATTCACCAGGGCTCCCTGGCTGATGACACGGGTTCATCTGAGGTGCGGGGTCTAAGCACTGACCGGTATTCACCAGGGCTCCTAAAGGTGGAGATGGGCTTCGCTGCGTGTCAGTGCCAGGTCGCGGTCCTCAGGTTAGCCCCACCAGGTGGTGAGCAAGCTGGGGTCCGGAATCAGATAATACAGGTAGGGATAAAGCAGAAGCGTAGTCGGGGGCGAGCCAAAAGTCGGTAACAGATAGTTGCAGGTTGGGATTCAGCAGAAGCGTAGTCGTGGACGAGCCACAAGTCGGTAGTGAGTGGTAGCAAAGATGCGGTCGGCAGCAGTAGACAGGAGCAAGATATTTGCTGGTGAAGACACAATATTCTGGCAACCAGGAAGTGCAGGGACATGGCTTAAATCAGGAAGTTCATGGGAGGAGCAAAGGGTTCAAGGTTCAAGGCAAACAAGATTCAAGCCCCATACACACTATCAGTTTTCTTACAGGTTTTTGTCTTCAGGTTTACCAAAACCATGTAGTACAACGGCCTGCCTGATTGCATACAAATTGAAACTCTTAAGGTTTGACCTCATATTAGATGGTTTTGGTAAACCTGAAGACAAAAACTTGCAGGAAAACTGATAGTGTGTACGGGGCTTCAAAGACAAGAAAGATCATTCAAGGAATTGTCCAAGGAGCTGTCCAGCATTCCAGGTGGCTCAGCAAGCAGAGTCACCACCAGACACACCAGAGGTCCCAGGTTCAAGCCCAGGTCCTAACAGTCCCTATGTCTCAGGTGGAAGGATGTTTAGGTGAGCAATATCTTTGTTCTTTCGAAACATAGTGCTGTCCGCTTCTGCCAAAACTTTAAACTTTTGTGTTACCTCCACCACAGTACACTATTTTACATTAATTGTGAACTCCGATGAAGAATAACACATCCAAGAGTCACTTGGACTTTGATGTGAGTTCATGCAAAGTAGTGAGAAGACAAAAACATGTGGAGAGCTCACTGGTTAAGGTTAGGCTGCTCACAACAGACAAGGCAACCATCCAGTGGGTACCCAACAGGTTACCAGAAAAAAAAAAACATGCACTAATGGAACAAGATCTTGATTTCTCACACAGATACTGCTGGCCAATAAACCTGATCCAGCAATTAGCTTCCCTACACAGATTCACATTGGAAAGCTATATTTTGAGTCCATTCGAGGTTTTTTTAACTGAAGCTCTGATGAAGAGGGAGTTTTTCTGACCCCAAAACACGTTTTCTGTGTTTTAGTATAAAGTAATAAATACATTTGAACTCTTTTATCATTTGGTCTGGCACACCTTTCATTAGTGTATGTTTTTTTTTTTTTTTCAGAATAATTGTGAGACAACCAGGTTGTCTTTTGCAAACCAGGGGCACACAGCAATATTTTTTTTATAATTTATAATGTATTTCTATGAATGATAATTGTCAGTGTTTTTCTCATAGTAGACACTAGAGCAAAGATTAGCAAGCACATTTCTGCAGGCCCTTTGCTGTTTCCCTAGGGTTCCTTTTCAAATCCTTTTGTAGATAGTTTATCCTGTTTGTCTTAATTTGATGAATACCCAGGCCTCTAAAAATGTTTCTGTAGCCTTTTACAGTGCTATGCATATGTCCAACTTCCGGGTCACCAGGCTCCCATGCATTCCTCCCTCCCCTCATTAGAACACCCCCTGCACCTTAACCACTTGACCACTGGGCACTTAAACCCCCTTCCTAACCAGACCAATTTTCAGCTTTCGGTGCTCTCACACTTTGAATGACAATTACTCAGTCATGCAACACTGTACCCATATGAAATTTCCGTCCTTTTTTCACACAAATAGAGCTTTCTTTTGGTGGTATTTGATCGCCTCTGGGTTTTTTATTTTTTGTGCTATAAATTAAAAAAGACCGAAAATTTTGTAAAAAAATGAATTTTTCTTCATTTCTATTATAAAATTTTCCAAATTAAGTAATTTTTCTTCATAAATTTGGGCAAAAATGTATACTGCTACATATCTTTGGTAAAAATAACCCAAATTAGTGGATATTATTTAGTCTGTGTGAAAGTTATAGGGTCTACAAGCTATGGTGCCAATCACTGAAAATGTATCAATTTGATTACACCTGATGTACTGACAGCCTATCTCATTTCTTGAGACCCTAACAAGCCAGTAAAGTACAAATACCCCCCAAATGACCCCTTTTTGGAAAGTAGACATTCCAAGGTAGTTAGTAAGAGGCATAGTTAGTTTTTTGAGGTTGTAATTTTTTCTCACAATTCTTTGCAAAATGAAGATTTTTTTTATTTTTATTTTTTTTCACACCAAATTGTCATTATAACAGGTTATTTCTCTCACATGACATGTACATTCCACAAATGACACCCCAAAATATATTCTGCTACTCCTCCTGAGTATTACGATACCACACGTGTGAGACTTTTACACAGCCTGGCCACATACAGAGGCCCAACATTGAAGTAGCCCCTTCAGGCGTTCTAGGAGCATAAATTACACATCTAATCTCTCAACCACCTATTACACTTTTGAAGGCCCTGGAGCACCAGGACAATGGAAACGCCAACAAAGTGAGCCCATTTTGGAAAGCAAACACCCCAACGTATAATCTATGAGGCATTATGAATCTTTTGAACTGTTCATTTTTTTCCAGACGTTTTTGGAAAATGTGGGAAAAAAATGAAAACGCATTTTTTTTACACAAAGTTGTCCATTTATAAGATATTTCCAACACATAGCATGTACATAGCAAAAATTACACCCCAAAATATATTCTCCTACTCCTCCTGAGTATGACGATACCACATGTGTGAGACTTTTACACAGCCTGGCCACATAGAGGCCCAATATCCAAGAAGCACCATCAGGTGTTCTAGGGACATAAATTACGCATCTAATTTCCTTACAATCTATCACATTTTTGAAGGCCCTTCATATTTCTAGCATATAGCATGTACATACCAAGAATTACACCCTGAACTACATTCTGCTGGGTAAATGGTAAACAAAAGATTACCTGTGGTTTTAGTAGTGCAATTGTCCACAGAAGGAGAGCCCTGATCCAGGCAGCAGGCAGGGATGTGGTCAGCGTCAGTGAATGGAATTGTCCAGGCAGCAGGCAGGAATATTGTCCATAGTCAGTACAGGCAGAGATACTGTCCATATACAGTCCAAGGTCAGTGCAAGTAGAGACATTGCCAGCAGTGCCAAAATATTGGTCCTGGTAGTAAGCAGGAACATGGTCCAAGTAGCAGGCCAGGAAATAATGGGGACAGGGGTAGAGGCTTCTCCCACCCAAATCTCTTTGAAGCCTCCGAGTCTCCAGACCCTAATCCGGGAATGAGAAAACTAAAAAATTAGTTTTCTTCATCCAGAAAAACAATTCTGGAGCCCCTCACATAAGTGAGACCCCTGTGTTCCCATTAGCATAGCAGGGTAAAAGATCAATCCAAGAGGCAGGCAAAAAACGTGGTCAAACAGTCCAGGGTCAGTTCCAGAGCAGGCAGAGGTAGGTACAGTTTAGGGTTAGGCAGAAGCGTGGTCGTATAACAAGCCAGGGTCAGTTCTAGAGCAGGCAGAGGTAGGTACAGTTTAGGGTTAGGCAGAAGCATGGTCGTATAACAGGCCAGGGTCAGTTCCAGGGCAGGCAGAGGCAGGTACAGTTTAGCGTTAGGCAGAGGCGTGGTCGTTTAGCAGGTCAGGGTCAGTTCCGGAGAAGGCAGCGGTATGTACAGTGGCATAAGGGGTGTGGCGGTAAATGACAATTACGTTTAGCATACTTTCCTAATAATGTAGAAAAGTATGGTAACGACGGAAGCATCGACCAAAACAAAGGCCTGGTTGGGAAGGACAATCGGGACAATAATACACAGTATCTCTTCTAGTTCCTTCCTTGGAGCACACCCGGCATCTCTTCTGACGTTTTCGGCCTGTTTCATGGGGGGGAAGTTTCTCAGGAAAGTGGCGTTCATGGAGTCTGCTCACTGAATCCGAGCGAATGCTTTCTGGTGGGTCTTCAGGGTACAAAAGGGCGGAGACAATTTTTTCTTGGTACCGAAGATAAGATAAGGGGGTCCTTGTAGATTTAGGGTAAATGACATAAGTATTGTAAAGGGCCATACTGAAAAGATATATGGAGACCTTTTTATACCAACAGCGGCTTTTTCTTGTGGGAAGATAGGGTTCAATCATTTGATCATTAAAATCGACTCCCCCCATGAACAAATTATAATCATGAACACATGCTGGTTTTTAGATAGGGCCGTTTCTTCTGGGGATTTCCACGTAGGTGTCGTTATGTATCGTTGAGAGCATGTGGACGTTTCTTCTGTCCCTCCACTTGATAGCCAATAGCTCTTCATTCTGCAAAGACGCCGTCTCCCCTTTTCGTAGTCTTTCAGTAACGAGCTTTTGCGGGAAACCCTTCCTGTTGGCTCGCACTGTACCACACGCTGGAGTGACCTTCCGGTGAAGGTTGCGGAAGAGGGGCAAGCTGGTATAGTAATTATCCACATAAAGGTGGTAACCCTTTTCAAGGAGTGGATATATATGCTCCCAAACAACCTTTCCGCTGGCACCGATGTACTCTGGACATTCAGGGGGATGCAGTTGGGAGTCCTTCCCTTCATACACCAGGAAGGCGTAAATGTAGCCCGTGGCTCGGTCACATAGCTTATAGATCTTAACCCCATATCGGGTCCTTTTGCTTGGAATAAACTGCTTGATGCCAAGCCTGCCTGTGAAGTGGACCAATGACTCATCCACGGATATATTTTGGTCAGGGATATATAACTGGGGGAATTTCTCAGAGAAAAAATTTAGAAGTGGCCGAATTTTAAATAATTTGTCATGTGATGGGTCATTTCGGGGAGGGCACTGGGTATTGTCATTGTAATGGAGAAAGCGCATTATCATGAGGTATCTGGATCTTGACATAAGGGATGAAAAGACTGGCATGTGGTGGATGGGTTTGGTGGACCAATAGGAGTATACTTCATTTTTTTTTTGAGAGCCCCATGTTGAATGTTAGGCCTAAAAATAATTTAAATTCCTCCACTGTCAATGCTTTCCACTCATAGGGACGGGCATAACATGAACCAGGGTTGTTTAACCTCCCTAGCGGTAATCCCGAGCGTGACTCGGGGTTGTTTTTTTATGCTAGGATCGGTAACCCCGAGTCACGCTCGGGGTAGACATTGCAGAGCTAGCAGCGGAGTTTCCTTACCTTCTCCTGGCGATCCAGCGATGATGTCCTCTGCTGTGATCGCCAGCGAGATCTCCGGCGAGTGTCGGCACTTTCGACCCCATCTGACTTCCTAGTTCCGTTCCCTGCGAGCCGCAGCGGCGCATGGGAGCGGAACTGGGCGGCAAATTCAAAAAGGTAAACACATAGTATACATACAGTATACTGTAATCTTACAGATTACAGTACTGTATGTAATAATTACACACCCCCTTGGTCCCTAGTGGTCTGCCCAGTGTCCTGCATGCACTTTTATATAATAAAAATCGTTCTTTCTGCCTGTAAACTGGGGATTGTCCATAGCAGCTAAAAAGTGTCCCTTTATGTCAAAAGTGGTTTTAGACCAACTAGAAAGCAGCGATAATAAATTAGAATCACTCGCAGAATTGAGCGATAGCGATTTGTGGGGAAATTCGTCATCAAACACTAAATCTAATGACAGCGACAATTCTGCAGCTGAGCAAATTTCAGTGTTTTTGATTTGATTACATTATTGAATAATTTTTATTATAATTAGATTACTATTTTTTATAATTATTTATAGTTATTTATTATATTATAATTTATAATTTTGTGTTTCATATTTATCATACCCGGGATGTTTACTAGACTCTGGTTTGCTTAGGTTTAAGTAAGTAATTACTAAGAATCGCAGGCCTATAATACATAACACCAAATTTTCATGCAAAATAATTGTACCGCTTTTGGTACATAATTCCAGAAAGAATCATACCGCCAGGGAGGTTAATATGAATAGTTGTGCAAAGAGGTTGCACTGGGTCACGATGGAGGATAATAGGTCTTGGGTAAAAATTAAATTTAAAAAAACCAATAGGGGCAAAATTCTCTGTGTTCACCTGAACACCTGGTTGGGCGGTGAAAGGGGGGATGTTTGCTGCTCCTGAATTGGGGGGAAGCCACAGAGGGTTTTCAAGGGCATAGGGAAGGCTGGCATGGGTCCTAACCCTTTGGGGTTGAGATGACACCCCGCTAGTTCTTGGCCTTTGCTGTAGTGGTACTTCATTTCTTGTGGATGGCACTGTGCTACTGGTGGATGGCACTGAGCTGCTGGTTGATGCCACAGCGCTACTTGTGGTAGCCTGCTGCTCCATGTCAGAATGCCTTCGTTTCCTGGGCACACTTTCCACTTCCTCTGAATCTGTAGAAGACCCACTGCTTATAACAGGTTCATATTCTGAACCAGAATCAGACTCGGAGAGCTCCCCGCTGCTCTCGTCAGTCAAGCAAAGCTGTTGGTATGCGTCCTCAGCGGAAAACATTTTTTTCGCCATACTGGTGACTGTGGGCTGTGGTGACAAACTGTGGTAGGAAAACTGGAACAGATATGGCTGCACTGATGGGTGCTGATGAGGCTGGTCTAATGAGGTTGCACTGCTGGGTTCTGATGAGGGTGCACTGCTGGGTTCTGATGAGGGTGCACTGCTGGGTTCTGATAAGGGTGCACTGCTAGTAACTGATGAGGGTGCACTGCTGGGAACTGATGAGGGTGCACTGCTGGGAACTGATGAGGGTGCACTGATGGGAACTGATGAGGGTGCACTGATGGGAACTGATGAAGGTGAACTGATGTACACTAATGCACCACACTGATATGCACTGATAAGGCGGCGCTGATGAGCACTCACTTATGGGCACTACTGTGGCACTGATGAGCGCTGTAGTTGAGCGATGTAGTGGTGCAGATGAGGACTACAGTGGCGCTGATGTGGTACTGATGGCACCGATGGGGCACTGTAGTGGCACTGGGCACTGTAGTGGCACTGGTGTGGCACTGGTGGAGCACTGGCGGCACCGATGGGCACTGAAGTGGCAGAGGTGGCACTGATGGAGGATAGGTGGCAGAGGTGGCACTGATGAGCCTTGTAGTGGCACTGATGAGCTTTTTAGTGACACTGATCAGCCTTGTGGTGGCACTGATGTACACTAGTGGCACTGATGGGTACTCTGATGGGCACTGTAGTGGCACTGGACACTAGTGGCACTGATGGGTACTTTGGTGGCACTGTAGTGGCACTAATGAGTATTTTTGTGGCACTGGTGATGGAGATGGGTACTGTAGGGGCGCTGATGGGTAGTGTAGTGGCACAGATTGGCACTTGTGGGTACTCTGATGGGCACTGTAGTGGCACTGGACACTAGTGGCACTGATGGGTACTCTGGTGGCACTGTAGTGGCACTGATGATGGAGATGGGTACTGAAGGGCACTGCTGGGCACTGTAGTTCACTAGAATATTGAACACTCACTGTGATCACAATGATCTCTCTTCTCTCCTCACACGCTGTATCGGTGTGAGGAGAGAAGAGAGATGGACCTCTGTGTGACCCCAGTTTGTTTACATTCTGATCACTCCCTCATTGGAGGGAGCGATCAGGTGGTAAAGAGCCGCTATCATTGGCTCTTCACCACGATCCTTGTTGCGCTGGGTCCCCTGCACTCGGCGAGCACGGACACTTCCGCGAGCGCGCTATGGGGTGCGCGGGAAGCGCGAGTGCACGAGGACGTCCCAGGGACGTGAACCCTGGATAACTCGACTGCGCTGTAGCCGTCTTTCGGTCGGCAAGTGGTTAAAGAAAGTCTTTAGACTTACTTTTTTTTCCAATTTTCTTTGGTTGGATCTAATGTTACAGAATTTCTTTGCCAACTTCTTCCTCAGGTGGTGGGAGGGTCCTAAATGCAACAGAGAGCAAAACCACATAATGATGTGATGCCAGGTCTCTGCAGCATTACTACTCTGAGGTTGGGCATCATTCAATATGGAAGAGGAGCGGTAGCTGGAAGTCTGCAGGGAACATCTCTTGAGAATAGCTTTTTCAGGGGCTACTGGAAAAGCCCAAACTTCTTGAGGTGCCCAAACTAGAATCGGGCTCGGGAATATGTCTTCAGACAAAGTACATCTCTGACAAGAGAGGCCATTTTTAGACTGAACTAGCTATGATTAGTGTCAGTCTTGTCTGACTGTCTTTTGTTAAACTACTAAATCCCTCCCCCTTTCCTCATCCTCATCTCTGCATCATACAGAATAATTGTTCTGTATCCCAATTTAATATAAGAACTGGGAGGGCTTCTTTTGATAACACAGGAAATGAGCACAGGACAGCTCTGTGTATACAATGTATAATGGTGAAGCTCAAGTCTGTTGAGGATAGTATTTTCACAAACTCAAATGAACCTAAATGTCTCAAAATGTATACAATCCAGAAACATTTAAACAAACTAAAGGTAAAAAAAAGCACCTGGACTAGACGGCCTACACCAATATACCATCAGAGACTTGAGCTATGTTATTTTAAAAACCATTGTTTCTAATTTTTGGAGACTTTTTAATCATTGGCTTGGTTAGAATGGATTGGTACAAGGCCAATGTGTTGCCTATATGTTAAAAGGGACCAACGACTTTACCAAATATCTACTGGTACATTTAACTTCCATTGTCAGAAATGTCATTGACATGTCATGTTCGGTCAGTGATGTTCTTGGAAATGCTATTGACCATATATGGAATTTGTTTTATTCATTTATTTTGCAGTGAAACGTGTTTGCTAAAAGCTTTCACGTTCGCCTCACATAGACTTTTGGTTTGGGCAAAATGTTTAGGGTTTTTTTAAATTAAAAAGAGCATGCTTTGTACATAGGCCAACATCAATTTAAGATATCTGAGAGTTTGATAAATGACTACACAAAATATTTTTTTGTTAGAAAACAACATTATAAGGGATAATAAGCATCAGTGGCGGCCCGTCCGTTAGGGTCGTCCAGGCGCCACCCCCTATTTATGCGTCCGGCCCCTTTCAGGACGTCAGATGCATGAATTCCAATGGGGGGGTGTTTTTTTTGAAGCACCTTATTAGAGACAGAAGCTATTCTTCGAAATAGGGTGGGCTCGGGGCGCAGAGCATTGCGCTACGAGCCCACCCAGGTGTGTTACAATAGCGAATGAATATTCGCTATTAAAACACTGATCCTCCTCCCGGCCAATTAGGAAACGGGTCTGAGACACGTTTCCCAATTGGCCAAAAGGAGAAGCGTCCCGATTGGCCACCGATGAGGAGGGAGGAAACGGAAGCCGCCGCCATGATGCCCATGGAGAGCAGGGGAAGGGGAAGCCGCCGCTGTGAAGGGAAGCCGCCACTGCAGTGATGACGGAAGCCACCAGTGAAGCCCGGGGGAAGCGCTGCCCGCCATAGATGGGATGAGTTCTCTAGATCCGACCGACCGACCGATTGGACGGGGGTGGTGTCACTGTTTGCCACCCCGCCATAAATAAATTACCACTGGCTGCCACTGATAAGCATAGATTCACAGAGACAGAAGTTGTCAAAGGGGACTACTTACTTTTTGAGAAAGTAAGCAAAAACTTCGATGTATTTAACTAGGGTTGTCCCGATACCACTTTTTTAAGACCGAGTACAAGTACCGATACTTTTTTTCAAGTACTCGCCGATACCGATTACCGATACTTTTTTTTTCAATGTCATGTGACAGTTTGAAAGATGGGGACTGATAGGTGGCACTTATGGGCACGGATCGATGGCACTTATGGGCACTGATAGGTGGCACTTGTGGGCAGTGATAGGTGGCACTGATAGGTGGCACTTGGGGGCAGTGATAGGTGGCACTTGTGGGCACTGATAGGTGGCACTTGTGGGCACTGATAGGTGGCATTTATGGGCACGGATAGATGGCACTTGTGGGCAGTGATAGGTGGCACTTGTGGGCACTGATAGGTGGCACTGATAGGTGCCACTGATTGCACTGAAAGGTGGCACTTGTGGGCACTTATGGGCACTGATAGGTGGCACTTATGGGCACTGATAGGTGGCACTTGTGGGCACTGATAGGTGGCACTGATAGGTGGCACTGATTGCACTGAAAGGTGGCACTTGTGGGCACTTATGGGCACTGATAGGTGGCACTTATGGGCACTGATAGGTGGCACTTATGGCACTGATAGATGGCACTTGTGGGCACTGATAGGTGGCACTTGTGGGCACTGATAGGTGGCACTGATAGGTGGCACTTGGGGGCACTGATAGGGGGCATTTATGGGCACTGATAGGTGGCACTTGTGGGCACTGATAGGTGGCACTTGTGGGCAGTGATAGGTGGCACTTGTGGGCACTGATAGGTGGCACTGATAGGTGGCACTTGGGGGCACTGATAGGTGGCATTTATGGGCACTGATAGGTGGCACTTGTGGGCAGTGATAGGTGGCACTTGTGGGCACTGATAGGTGGCACTGATAGGTGGCACTGATTGCACTGAAAGGTGGCACTTGCGGGCACTTATGGGCACTGATAGGTGGCACTTATGGGCACTGATAGGTGGCACTTATGGCACTGATAGATGGCACTTGTGGGCACTGATAGGTGGCACTTGTGGGCACTGATATGTGGCACTTATGGGCACTGATATGTGGCACTTGGGGGCACTGATAGGTGGCATTTATGGGCACTGATAGGTGGCACTTGTGGGCACTGATAGGTGGCACTTGTGGGCAGTGATAGGTGGCACTTGTGGGCACTGATAGGTGGCACTGATAGGTGGCACTTGGGGGCACTGATAGGTGGCATTTATGGGCACTGATAGGTGGCACTTGTGGGCAGTGATATGTGGCACTTGTGGGCAGTGATAGGTGGCACTTGTGGGCAGTGATAGGTGGCACTGATTGCACTGATAGGTGGCACTTTTGGGCACTTATGGGTACTGATAGGTGGCACTTATGGGCACTGATAGGTGGCACTTATGGCACTGATAGATGGCACTTATGGGCACTGATAGATGGCACTGATTGCACTGATAGTTGGCATTGATTGCACTATCAGTGCCATCTATCAGTGCCCAAAAGTGCCACCTATCAGTGCCCATAAGTGCCACCTATCAGTGCAATCAGTGGCATCTACCAGTGCCACCTGATAGGTGGCACTGGTAGATGGCACTGATTCCACTGATAGGTAGCACTTGTGGGTACTGATAGGTGGCTGGCACTGAAATGCTGCGGGGGGTGGGGGGGAAATGACACAGGATTTAAGAAAAAAAAAACTGCTGCAACGCCCATCTTGGTACACCCTGCACTCGGCTGCAGTAAGCAACAGCAGACATCTTGTTACACTCAGCCCATATAGCTCGGGCTGGGTGTAACAAGATGTCTGCTGCTGCTTACTGCAGCCGAGTGCAGGGTGTACCAAGATGGGCGTGGGGACGTTCAGCCACTGACAGCGACCGAATGTGACAGCACCGGTCACCGATCCTGATGCGGCTGCGCCCTGAACCCCTGCCAGCTTACCAGGTTCAACTGCAGGTGAGGGACTCGTTCTCCGCCCGCGGACTCCGTCCACCGACTGTGCCCGCCCTCTTCAGCCAGACTCCGCCCGCACCTTCCTCTCCCGCCCTCCCCAGCCACTGACTCCTCCCGCCTTCTCCGGCCAGACTCCGCCCGCACTCCCCCGCCCTCTCTCCTGCCCTCCCCAGCCACTGACTCCTCCCGCCCTCTCCGGCCACAAAAAAACAAAAAAAAAAGTATCGGGTGAAGCATCGGGAGCATTTGCGCGAGTACAAGTACTCGCGCAAATGCTTGGTATCGGTCCCGATACCGATACTAGTATCGGTATCGGGACAACCCTATATTTAACTATTGGTAACACAAATAGTTCTCCTCGCACTCCACAGTCTCTCACTGTAGGTCCTCACTCACAGAGCTCCCAGTCTCTCCCTAGACTCTCCGACCCAATTGCCACTGGATCCCCTGAGCTCTTCCACAACTCGGTATCTTCCTCAAGCATCACCCCCGCTTCCCTGCTGAGTTTCTGACTTGGCACTCACAGATAGCCCTCAAGCGTCACCCCTACTGACCCGCTAGGTCCCTGGCTTGGCACTCACTAATGCTCCTCAAGCGTCACCTCTGCTGTCCTGCTGGGTCCCTGGCTTGGCAGTTGCTGACGTTTTATCACTTCTTCACCGTCCCTGGCTGGTGAGAAGACTGCTCTGGTACTGGCTCCAACTCACTCACAGTGGTCTCCGGTACAAAGTGGATGGTCCCTTAGTGGCGACAGAATCCCCTCTACCTCCGACCACAACTGGTTCCCCATCCGGCTGATCATGCAATCCTGCAGTCCCAACCCTGCGCTGCTTCCCCTGCTTCTGGATAGGCCCTTACTAAGCCCTTGTCTATCCAATGTCAACAGCATAACACCACTTAGCGACAGAAGAGAGAAGGTGCAGCAAGTCCAGAACTAGAGAGGAATCAGTGGATCTACTAACAATTAACCAGGGCAACTACTGCCTGGCAAATTAAATTTACTAGCAACCCTGCCTAAACACCAGGGTGCTACACATAGCAGTCAGTGAGCAGTATGTAGTGGCAGGACAGTTAGTGTGCAGCATATAGTGGCAGGGAAATCAGTGAGCAATGTGTAGTGGAAAGACAATCAGTGAGCAGTTTGTAGTGGCAGGGCAGTGAGCAGTATGAAATGGCAGCACAGTGATTAAGAAGTATGTAGGGGCAGGGTGGACAGTGAGCAGTTTGTAGTGATAGGACAGTCAGTGAGTCCAGCAAGGATTGTTGAGTGTGCAGCTGTGAGCTGCATGCAATCTCTAACACCCAGGAAGCCATGAGACACATGGCATAAAGCCGGCCATAAATGGTTTGAACCCATGCATGAGATTTGAACCATGTATGGGCAGGCTGATTGTACCCAAGTTGATTGATCAATCAACTTGGGTACAACCAGACTGTCAAAGTTTTCATGTGATTATCGACAGTGGCTATAGCTGCTGGCAGTATTCACTGTGTGTTCTCCCGGCAGGGAAGGCTCTCCCCCCGCCAGGACACAAAAGCTCTGCAAGAGGGATTTCCCCCATCAACACTGACTATGTTGATGGGGTAATCAATTGATTTCAAATCAAATCATCTATGGCCAGCTTGAGAGGTATGGAGGTCTTTTAACTCACTCTTGGCTGGTGAGCCCTGTACCTTTTGGTCTTCTAATTTGGTTAGTAATCTATATTAATAAGTAGTAATTGCACTGCACAGAAGACCTTTTAGGTTGACGTTTCCTTGTACTGAGGTGAAACCCTTTTTTGTGTTAAATTGGAAAGTTTGATTTATGTGGGCAAATTGAGAAAAATTACTAATATATCACTGTTGTAAAATAAATACCTGCGGTGCCACTTTGGAAGCTGAACCAGGTTTCTTTGTTCATATCTCTGCCTTTGGGCCCTTTCTCAGAGTCCTACATTGCAAATAGCTGCAAGTAAAATACAAAAAAAATAAAACCATTTGTTGCACATTTAGAGCAAACTGACAACATAGATCACATTATACAAAAATACTTTTATAGTTCAATATTAGAAACGCAGACATTTTGTTATAAAGTGTCGTGTGACAGTTTAGAGCGGAATGTATGCAAAATAATGGGGTGTTCAGTGTTCAAAATTTTTGGTCTGTTTTAATTTTTACAGTAAAAAATAAAAAACAAGTAGTTGTTGAATATTTCAAAGTAAAGCTCTATCTATCTTCAAGCTAAATAGAAAAAAACACGCTAATGTCAATACAGTGCTCCAAAATAACAGTGTAAAACAACAAAATAACAGTGCAAAGCAGAGACTTAATCATGTGATATCAGCACAGTAAAACAAATATAAATCAACAAAGTTGCGCTACATATAAAGTTCCAGCACCTCAAGTGAAAAAGACTGTGTGAATCCCATCATATCCGATAGTAAGGGCGCTTACCAGATCTTATTGACCTTCTACAGTATCTTTAGAAAGGTCAAACAAGCAATGATCATCAGTGAGATGTTGTATGCCTCTCTACGGAGCTTGGACTGTCTCTCCTCAACTCCAGACCAGCCACGTCAATTCACATGGACGAATGTATAAAGGTAAAGAGATGCTCCAACAGTGTAAAATCGTTTACTAGTTTATTAAAAATATTAAAAGATGCACTTACATCCAATAGGAGATACAGTCAGGTCCATAAATATTGGGACATTGACACAATTCTAATCTTTTTGCCTCTATGCACCACCACAATGGATTTGAAATGAAACAAACAAGATGTGCTTTAACTGCAGACTTTCAGCTTTAATTTGAGGTATTTACATCCAAATCAGGTGAACGGTGTAGGAATTACAACAGTTTGTATATGTGCCTCCCACTTTTTAAGGGACCAAAAGTAATGGGACAGATTAACAATCATAAATCAAACTTTCACTTTTTAATACTTGGTTGCAAATCCTTTGCAGTCAATTACAGCCCGAAGTTTGGAACGCATAGACCTCACCAGACGCTGGGTTTCATCCCAGGTGATGCTCTGCCAGGCCTCTACTGCAACTGTCTTCAGTTCCTGCTTGTTCTTGAGGCATTTTCCCTTCAGTTTTGTCTTCAGCAAGTGAAATGCATGCTCAATCGGAATCAGGTCAGGTGATTGACTTGGCCATTGCATAACATTCCACTTCTTTCCCTTAAAAAACTCTTTGGTTGCTTTCGCAGTATGCTTCGGGTCATTGTCCATCTGCACTGTGAAGCGCCGTCCGATGAGTTCTGAAGCATTTGGCTGAATATGAGCAGATAATATTGCCCGAAACACTTCAGAATTCATCCTGCTGCTTTTGTCAGCAGTCACATCATCAATAAATACAAGAGAACCAGTTCCATTGGCAGCCATACATGCCCACGCCATGACACTACCACCACCATGCTTCACTGATGAGATAGTATGCTTTGGATCATGAGCAGTTCCTTTCCTTCTCCATACTCTTCTCTTCCCATCACTCTGGTACAAGTTTTTTTTTTATAATCAAAATGTTTTTATTTTATTATAAACTTCAACATTTCCATTCAGTATTGTACATTCTTATATTCCATCATTTACATAAAAGACACAAATGAACATTACAGAGAAGAACTAGGTACAAAATTGTCTTATCAAAAGTTTATCAATTATACTTCCCCCCTCCCCCCCACATGGAAAATAAAGTAATTCCCTCACCTCCCCCCCCCCCTTCACGCCATCCCTGGCTGTGGTGGAGTAAGTCTGCTCTGTCCCTACCCACTCCATTCCTTCTACTTAAGTCGTGTGTTCTCCTACTGTGCCCTTCTGTGTCACTTAAAACAAAACCCCTTCCTACTTCCAAAGAGGCCACTGATGGCCATAGTGACTATTCTCTTTAAGTGTGGAAAAAAAAGGGTGTATGTATATTGTGCCTCATGGTTAATATTATTTACCCATAATTATGTGTAGCGGCCCCCATGGCCTGAATCCCCAACTTAAGTAAAAGAAAACAAACTTAAAAAAAAAAAAAGAAATAAAGGAGGGGGGAGGATCCCCTCTCCTATTTCCACGTGTTTATTTATTAATTCCCCCTCAACCAAAACCTCACAAGAGGCCACCAATGGCCATGGTGTTGAAAATAGATAATTATAACTTGTGATAAAAGAAAAAAAAATTATTTGCCCGTGTTTGCATTCAAGCGATCCTCCTGACCTACTCTTCCCCCACCTTTAAGTGACAGGCCCATAATCCCCCCCCCCCCAAAAAAAAACAAAAAAACAATTTGTTTGATATCCTCACAGTAACCGTGTACAATCTCCGTCCTAATTCTACTTTAAGTCCCTCCTCTCCTGTGTGTGCCCTACTCCTTTTCCTCCACCCCCTTCCCATCCCTCCCCTCACCATTTCAACATGACTTAACTCCCTTTTTCTCTCCTAATTAGGGGCAGACATCCTACTCCACACTATCAAAGCAGTAAGAAATTGTAAGGGAGGTCAATGATAAAAAAAAAAAAAAAAACAAGAAGGAAAATATAAATATATCAATCCTGGTCAAGGTTCATGGTTCAGCTCTTTATTCTTCTATAGCTAAAACCATAAGCAACTATACTGGGGTCCTTATGGATCCACTACGCCCTCTGCTTTCCAACTCCATGTCTCTTCTCCTCAGCCCATCTCAGGTACACACTGTATCCAGCCTGCCCATGTCTTCTCAAATTCCCATTTTTTGTCCTTCACTACTTGAGTCCACCTTTCGGCTTCCATTATCCAGTTAACTTCCTTTTTCCAGTCCGCTAGTGTTCGGCAGGTGGTCTGTTTCCAAAATCTGGGGATTAATATTGTAGCTGCGTTCAATAAGTGTGGTGTAATACTCTTCCTATTGGCTTTAATGGAACCGGGCGCTACATGGAATAGGAAGCACAGGGGCGTAAATTCCATAGGTCTAGGTGTCAACCTCTCAATCCATGGTGCGGTTGCTACCCAGAATATTTTAATCCTGGGGCATTCCTACCACAAGTGGAGAAATGTACCCATCTGCTCACATCCTCTCTAACACCGGCCATCAGCCACTGGGTACATCTGAGTTAATACTGGTGTCCTGTACCACCTTGTCATGAATTTATAAGCCATTTCCTGAACGTACGAACTTATGGATGTAGAAAAGTTTGATTTAATATTTTTTTTAATTTGTTCCTCTGACAGTTCTTTATTAAATTCTCTTTCCCATTTCCTGATAAAGTATGGGACTGTACTCTTTTGGGCTCCTAGTATCAATCTGTACATCTGAGACAACAGATGCCTAGCGTCCCTCAATCTCACACACTGGCCCTCAAACACTGTAATTGAGTTTAATGATCTCAGTAGGGGTTTCATCCAGTCTTCTCTTGATTGTTGACTTTGACACACATACACCTACCTCCTGGAGAGTGTTCTTGATCTGGCCAACTGTTGTGAAGGGTATTTTCTTCACCAGGGAAAGAATTCTTCGGTCATCCACCACAGTTGTTTTCCGGGTCTTTTGGTGTTTGCCACACCTAATGTTTTTGCTATCTCTCTGATGATGTTTGTTTTGTTTTTTCAGCCTAATGATGGTTTGCTTCACTGATAGTGACAGCTCTTTGGATCTCATATTGAGAGTTGACAGCAACAGATTCCAAATGCAAATAGCACACTTAAAATGAACTCTGGACCTTGTAAATGGGATAATGAGGGAATAACACACACCTGGCCATGGAACAACTGAGCAGCCAATTGTCCCATTACTTTTGGTCCCTTAAAAAGTGGGAGGCACATATACAAACTGTTGTAATTCCTACACCGTTCATCTGATTTGGATGTAAATACCCTCAAATTAAAGCTGAAAGACTGCAGTTAAAGCACATCTTGTTCGTTTCATTTCAAATCCATTTTGGTGGTGTATAGAGCCAAAAAGATTAGAATTGTGTCGATCTCCCAATATTTATGGACCTGACTGTATATACGTCAACTATACATTCTTTCTTGCTGGAAAAACAATACACTTGTGCAATTAGTGTAAACGCTATCTATCTTAAAAAATGATATAAAATTCATTTGGGTACTGTGACAGCAGGAAGGTAAAGTCACCTGGTTGCATCCAGGGGGGTAGATATATTTCGCCCAGATTCAGGCTTTACGCCGACTTATACAACTAGGTGGAGAGTTGTATAAGCCCAGCTGAGGCTAGTGAGCTCATGGATGACTCATACCTCTAGGGATAGTGTGGGGCGTCGTGCAGACAGGGAGTTGATGAGACCAGCTGAAGCTTGTCAGCTCATTTAGGCCTCTATAAGAACTCCCAGCTTCATTAGATGTTAGCTCATGCCTGGACCCAGACCTGTGTGGACTGTCTAGGGAGAGTGAACCCCTGTGCGGTGAGACAAAGCCTGTGTGGCTATTTGCTTGGACATTTAAAACCAGGGACTTAGGGACTAGGACAGCACTAGGCTGATCCCAGTTGTTAGTTAGGAAACCTGTATGTTTAGTCAGAGGTCAAGTTGACCAGGATTTATTTTGTTTATGTTTCTTTTGCTTTGCTGTGTTTTGTCACTGTAAATAGAAAATAAACCGCACCTTTTTGATTTTGAAAACCACAACCTCCGTTTGCTGGGCCTGTTTTGTGTGGGGAGCCCATCCCGGGGGTCACACACACCCGCTGCCGAGCTAACCCCCTCACAGTTGGTGGAGAATGCGGGCAGTTTTTTTTTTAAGCCAGCATGGAGGAGATACTGAAGCAGCTGGCTCTAGTAAATGCCAATCAACAGCAGACAAATGCAGGTTTGCAAAAGAGCCTTGCAGCTCATCAACAGAGCCTTGCAGCTCAACAACAGAACTTCGCAGCCCAGCAGCAAGCTCATCAACAGAGCCTTGCAGCCCAGCAGCAGACAAACGCAACTTTGCAACAGAGTCTGGAGGCTCAGCAACGAGCCCAGCAGCAATCTGAGGCCCGCTTCATAGACCTGTTGCAGAAGCAAGAGCAGAGACTACAACAACAGATGGAAGCAGTAATGCAGCAACGTCCGCAGACCAGTGAGGAAAGCCGTCCCACTAATACCGCGTCCTTTGGGGTGAGTCGTTTATTGACAAAAATGACTGGAGAGGATGATCCAGAGGTATTTTTGACCACATTTGAAAGGACCGCTGAAAGAGAAAAGTGGCCTGAGGAGCAGTGGGCTGGACTGGTGGCTCCTCTGTTAACTGGTGAATCGCAGAAAGCTTACTATGACCTAGAGCCTAACCAAGCAAAAGACTATGTGATGCTAAAAGCTGAAATATTGGCAAGGCTGGGTGTCACCCAGGCTGTCCGGGCTCAGCGTGTGCATAACTGGACTTTCCAGCTTGGAAAACCCCCCAGGTCTCAAATGTATGATCTCATTCACCTGAGCAGAAAGTGGCTACAGCCAGAGACTTTGTCCGCACCAAAGATTGTGGAACGTGTTGTAATGGATCGGTTTTTGAGAGCTCTTCCTACTGCCATCCAAAAGTGGGTAAGCCATGGAGACCCAGAGACGGCCGATGGTCTTGTGGATCGTGTGGAGAAATACTTGGCTACAGAGAACCTGACGGCCTCTTCCAGAGACACTCGGACTTTCCACCCTAAGACCAGACCATCCCAAGGGGCGGATAAGAGGATTCCAAGGGGTGAGGGTGGAGAGAGTGAGAGGGTGGGAGCTCTACCCCAAGTTTGGCAAGAACAGCCTGGGAAATCAGCGGCTCAAGAGGCGGCAAGAAGGATCGTTTGCTACCGCTGCCGGCAAGCGGGACATATTGCAGCCAATTGCCCGTTGTGGAGGAACCCATGCAGTGTGACTTTCTGACGGGCAGACGTCAGTCGCTGTGTGCGACAGTCGCATGCACTGCCATTCGAGGAACTGAGAAACATTTATGCAAAATGTGTGTTAATGGTAGAAATGTTGTGGTATTGCTGGATTCAGGAAGCCTTGTGACCCTGATAAAGGCTGAGTTAGTTAAAACAGAGGTCTCTGGGAATAGCAAGGTAGCTGTTATTTGTGTGCATGGGGACACCCGAGAGTATCCAGTGACTACAGTGTGTTTCGAGACCCCCAAAGGTACCCTCTCTCATCCAGTGGGCTTAGTATCTCAGTTACCGCATGACGCCATTGTGGGAAGGGATTTTCCGAAGTTCTGGGAACTGTGGGATGATCCTGAGCCCCCCACTGGTGCCCCTATGTACCAGGAATGTGATAGCCAGAACTCCCCTGAGAGTGGTGAGGACTCTCCGGAATTTCCCTTATCAGTATTGGCAGGGGAGACTCAAGAAACTGGAGAGGAGCCCACCTCCTCAGACGAAAACCTACCGTCTGTGGAGTTTTCTGATCTTGAGGTTCACAGGGAAAACTTTGCCACAGAACAGTTGAAAGACCCCGCCCTAATAAAGGCACGGGAAAACGTAGTGAAAATAGATGGCGAGTTAGTGAACCCAGATAATACCTGCACTTACCCATACTTCAGCGTAGAGAAGGACCTACTGTATCGGGTGGCAAAAAGGGCAGAAGAAACCGTTGAGCAGCTTGTGGTGCCCAAACCTTACAGGAAGTTGGTGTTGGAGTTGGCCCATGGGCACATTCTTGGAGGTCATCTGGGGACAGAGAAAACCCGAGAGAGGGTATTACAGAGATTCTATTGGCCGGGGGTGATGAAGGACGTAGAAAATTATTGTTCCTCCTGCCCTGTGTGTCAGAGGTCGGCCCCGATGCCACATTTCCGTAGCCCGCTGGTCCCTCTACCCATCGTTGAGGTCCCGTTTGAGAGGATCGCCATGGATTTGGTAGGTCCTATAATCAAGTCCGCTAGGGGGCACCAGTACATATTAGTTATAATGGACTATGCCACCCGTTATCCAGAAGCGATCCCTCTCCGAAATACCTCGGCCAAAACCATAGCCAAAGAGCTATCTCTTGTGTTTAGCCGGGTGGGTATTTGTAAAGAACTGCTTACGGACCAAGGTACACCCTTTATGTCCCGGGTTATGAAGGAGCTGTGTAAATTATTCAAAGTGACGCAATTACGTACATCTGTGTATCACCCCCAAACCGATGGGCTGGTTGAAAGATTCAACAAAACCCTAAAACAAATGTTGAAGAAAGTGGTGGATAGAGATGGAAAGGATTGGGACTGTCTACTTCCTTATCTGATGTTTGCTATTAGGGAGGTGCCCCAATCCTCTACGGGATTCTCCCCCTTTGAGTTACTGTATGGGAGACACCCAAGAGGGCTGTTGGATATTGCCAAGGAAACTTGGGAAAGTGAGAGTTCTCCCCACAGGAGTGTGATTGAGCATGTCGCCCTGATGCAAGACCGAATTGCACAGGTAATGCCCATCGTGAAGGAACATTTGGCCCAAGCGCAGTTAGCACAGCAGAGAGTGTACAACCGTGGAGCCAAGACCCGTACCTTTTCCCCGGGGGATAGGATACTGGTACTTGTCCCTACGGTTGAAAGTAAATTCCTTGCCAAATGGCAAGGCCCCTACGAGATAATGGAAAAAGTGAGCGAAGTGAATTACAAGGTCAGACAACCAGGAAGGCGAAAGCCCGAACAGATCTATCACGTTAATCTGTTGAAAGCCTGGAGGGATAGAGAGTCCCTAGTCGCAGACACTTGGTCACCAGCTCAAACTGGTTGCGTGATTCCTGAGGTTGGAATAGCAGCCACCTTGTCACAACCCCAACAACAGGAGGTTAAGGAGTTTGTGCTTCGCAACAAGGAGGTATTCTCTGAGCTGCCGGGACAAACATCTGGGGTAGAGCATGACATCATTACCCCGCCCTGTGAAAGGGTGAAGTTAAAACCCTATCGGATCCCAGAGGCCCGACGGGAGGCAATACGGGAGGAAGTACAGAAAATGCTGAACTTAGGGGTGATAGAGGAGTCCCAAAGTGATTGGTCTAGTCCCATCGTCTTGGTGCCTAAACCGGATGGGAGCTGGCGATTTTGTAACGATTTTCGTCAGTTGAACAAAGTTACAAAATTTGACACCTACCCCATGCCACGTATAGATGAGTTGATCGACCGGCTGGGAACAGCCCGATACATGACGACTCTTGACCTCACAAAAGGGTATTGGCAAATCCCCCTGGCCAAGTCGGCCAAAGAGAAAACCGCATTTGTAACCCCAGACGGGGCGTTCCAATATAAAAGAATGCCGTTCGGGTTACAGAATGCGCCGGCCACATTCCAGCGGAAAATGGACCAGATGCTGAGGCCCCATCGGAAGTATGCTGCGGCTTACCTGGATGACGTAATTGTCCATAGCACAGATTGGGCCTCACATCTGCCAAAAGTGCAAGCAGTCCTGGACTCTGTTCGGGAAGCGGGGTTTACGGCTAACCCCAAGAAGTGTACCATTGGGCAGGAGGAGGCCAAATATCTTGGGTACACCATTGGCAGGGGAGTAATAAAACCCCAACTCAACAAAGTCGAGGCCATCCAGAGTTGGCCACGTCCCAACAGCAAGAAGCAGGTACGAGCCTTTCTGGGAATCGCTGGGTATTATCGGCGATTCATTCCCCACTTTGCTTCTAAGGCTGTGCCCCTAACCAACCTGACGAAGGGGAAAGGGTCGGTCATGATTAAATGGACCCCCGAGGCTGAGGCAGCATTCCAATTCTTGAAACAAGCCTTATGTAGCCAGCTAGTGTTGTACTCACCCGACTTCTCTAAAGACTTTGTCGTACAAAGTGATGCGTCAGATGTGGGGTTAGGAGCAGTATTGTCCCAGGTCTGGAACGGGGAAGAGCACCCAGTCATTTACCTCAGCAGGAAGTTGAAGTCCCATGAGGTAAATTACGCCACCGTTGAAAAGGAGTGTCTAGCGGTGAAGTGGGCTCTAGATTCCCTTCGGTACTACCTGCTAGGTAGGCACTTTGACATGGTTACGGATCACGCTCCGTTAAAGTGGATGGCTCAAAACAAGGAAACAAATAGAAGAGTGAATAGGTGGTTCCTGGCCCTCCAGGAATTCAACTTCACAGTAAAGCATCGCCCTGGCGTTCAAATGGGGAATGTGGATGCTTTGTCTCGAGTACATGAATGCCTGATTGCTGGTGTTCCAACCCCGAGGTTAAAACAAGAGGGGGGGGTATGTGACAGCAGGAAGGTAAAGTCACCTGGTTGCATCCAGGGGGGTAGATATATTTCGCCCAGATTCAGGCTTTACGCCGACTTATACAACTAGGTGGAGAGTTGTATAAGCCCAGCTGAGGCTAGTGAGCTCATGGATGACTCATACCTCTAGGGAGAGTGTGGGGCGTCGTGCAGACAGGGAGTTGATGAGACCAGCTGAAGCTTGTCAGCTCATTTAGGCCTCTATAAGAACTCCCAGCTTCATTAGATGTTAGCTCATGCCTGGACCCAGACCTGTGTGGACTGTCTAGGGAGAGTGAACCCCTGTGCGGTGAGACAAAGCCTGTGTGGCTATTTGCTTGGACATTTAAAACCAGGGACTTAGGGACTAGGACAGCACTAGGCTGATCCCAGTTGTTAGTTAGGAAACCTGTATGTTTAGTCAGAGGTCAAGTTGACCAGGATTTATTTTGTTTATGTTTCTTTTGCTTTGCTGTGTTTTGTCACTGTAAATAGAAAATAAACCGCACCTTTTTGATTTTGAAAACCACAACCTCCGTTTGCTGGGCCTGTTTTGTGTGGGGAGCCCATCCCGGGGGTCACACACACCCGCTGCCGAGCTAACCCCCTCACAGTACACTGTTGTAAGACCAAATAATTGTCAGTCAAAGTATCACAGCACTTATAATTTAAAAATGGCCTGGTAATGAAGGGGGTGTAACAGGGGTATAGAGGTGGTTAGGGAAATAAAGCAACACATACAGTAGGCATTTACACATTGAGAACAGGTAATGATCTTCAAATTACATTTATGAAACCAACCAATAAACCATTTTCACATGGACAACAATACACAACAGAATATATACCAGGGGCGGCCCATCCATTAGGGGCGTCCAGGTGCCGCCCCCTCTCTTCTCGCCACCTCTTATATGGTATTGGTAATGCTATGCATGAATCTATCCCACGGCCGCCCCTATTCATGCGTCCGGGCCCCTTTCGGGTCACCGGGTGCATGAATTAGAGTGGCCAGGTTTTTTTTAAGCAGCTGGATTAGAGCTATAGGCTCTAATAGGCTTCAAAATAGGGTGGGCTCGAGACGCTGGGGATGCATCCGGAGCCCACCCAGGTGTGTTCCAATGTTGCAACATTCATCCTCCTCCCGGCCAATCGGGAAGCAGGACTGATACTCGTCATCCGATTGGCTGAAAGGACAGGCGATCCTATTGGATGCCTAGGAGGAGAGGATGAGATGCACAGCGGAAGCGAGGAGGAGAAGAGCCACCTGGTCCCCGCTGATGCCTGGAAGCCCACTCCCCGCCGCCGCTGCATGGATGCCCGGTCCGTGCCGCCGCTGCATGGATGCCCGGTCCCCGCCGCCTAGATGGGGTAAGTGTAGGTTGACCAACCAGCGGGGAGTGGGGGTTTGAGTTGCCGTGGGGGGTTTGGTTGTTTGCCCTCCCTAACAAATAAACACCAGCCACCACTGATATATACACTGGCATTTTTAACAAGGTAGTGCAAAGTATTCACTATATGCAAAACTCAGTAATTCAATGCATCCTAACTGATTTTTACTTACTGTACTCCAACTTTGATTGAGTGCTATGGGTTACTACTAAGCTTTTAAAATGTAGTTCATCTGGAGTGAGAAGTAGCGAGGCTGAATATTTTCCACATAAGCCAAAATCTACACAAAAGATCAAAACTCTAAAGCTCAGCCAAAACAGACTCAGCGTTTAGCCAAGTCAAACAAGGGAGCACTCAGTCAGAACAACTAGCAAACAAATAATGTTTATTTACCGAACTGCGTAAAAATCTTTGGTGATGACCCCTGCTTAACAATCAGAAACGTTCTTTAGGGCTGTTCACATCTAAGACGAATGCGGCTCGCAGCAGGGGGTCCGGTGCGTCCCTGTTCTCTGTTTCAGGGGCAAATCAGGGCTTAATTTTTTCTTGAATTTGGCCCTTAAACTGAGTCAGACACATAGGACTCCTGTGCAAGTTTCTCCAAAGCCGCAATGGAGATATGTGACCCGGCATCATAGAGAGCCGGTCACAACCTCCTGTCATGCAAATTGGATGCGGGGAAGCCTGCATCCAATTCCCAGTAGTGTGAACCCAGCCTCAGAAATTAATAAAATTATATTGAATGGAAGCCTATACATATGTGTGTGTGTATATATACTGTATCTATATACAGAATCTCACAAAAGTGAGTACACCCCTCACATTTTTGTAAATATTTTATTATATCTTTTCATGTGACAACACTGAAGAAATGACACTTTGCTACAATGTAAAGTAGTGAGTGTACAGCTTGTATAACAGTGAACATTTTCTGTCCCGTCAAAATAACTCAACACACAACCATTAATGTCTAAACAGCTGGCAACAAAATTGAGTACACCCCTAAGTGAAAATGTCCAAATTGGGCCTAAAGTGTCAATATTTTGTGTGGCCATCATTATTTTCCAGCACTGCCTTAACCCTCTTGGGCATGGAGTTCACCAGAGCTTCACAGGTTGCCACTAGAATCCTCTTCCACTCCTCCATGACGTCAGAGCTGGTGGATGCTAGAGACCTTGCGCTCCTCCACCTTCCATTTGAGGATGCCCCACAGATGCTAAATAGGGTTTAGGTCTGGAGACATGCTTGGTCAGACCATCACCTTTAGCCTCAGCTTCTTGAGCAAGGCAGTGGTCGTCTTGAAGGTGTGTTTGGGGTTGTTATCATGTTGGAATACTGCCCTGCGGCCCAGTCTCCGAAGGGAGGGGATCATGCTCTGCTTCAGCATGTCACAGTACATGTTGGCATTCATGGTTCCCTCAATGAACTGTAGCCGGCAGCACTCATGCAGCCCCAGACCATGACACTCCCACCACCATACTTGACTATAGGCAAGACACACTTGTCTTTGTACTCCTCACCTGGTTTCTGCCACACACGCTTGACACCATCTGAACCAAATATGTTTTTCTTGGTCTCGTTAGACCACAGGACATGGTTCCAGTAGCCCATGTCCTTAGTCTGCTTGTCTTCAAACTGTTTGCAGGCTTTCTTGTACATCATCTTTAGAAAATGCTGACCCCCCCACCCCTTCAACCTCTGCAGCAATGCTGGCAGCTCTCATACGTCTATTTCCCAAAGACAACATCTGGATATGACGCTAAGCACGTGCACTCAACTTCTTTGGTCGACCATGGCGAGGTCTGTTCTGAATGGAACCTGTCCTGTTAAACCACTGTATGGTCATGGCCACCATGCTGCAGCTAAGTTTACAGGTCTTGGAAATCTTCTTATAGCCTAGGCCATCTTTATGTAGAGCAACAAATCTTTTTTTCAAATCCTCAGAGAGTTCTTTGCCATGAGGTGCCATGTTGAACTTCCAGTGACCAGTATGAGAGAGTGAGAGCGATAACACCAAATTTAACACACTTGCTCCCCATTCACACCTGAGACCTTGTAACACTAACGAGTCACATGACACCAGGGAGGGAAAATGGCTAATTTGGACATTTTCACTTGGGGGTGTTCTCACTTTTATTGCCAGCGGTTTAGACATTAATGGCTGTGTGTTGAGTAATTTTGAGGGGACAGCAAATTGACACTGTTTTACAAGCTGTACACTCACTACTTTACATTGTAACAAAGTGTCATTTCTTCAGTGTTGTCACATGAAAAGATATAATAAAATATTAACAAAAATGTGAGGGGTGTACTCACTTTTGTGAGATACTGTATATTTGTTCATATAAATATAGATAGATATGTACTGTTTATATCTATATGTCTATATATCTATATATCTATGTATATATATATATATATATATATATATATATATATATATATATATATATATATATATATACACATAGAGTATATATTTACACACACACATGCACACTTTTTAACCATCAAGTTCTGTTGTATCTAGATAAAAAGATTATCTTTAGCAAGATGAATATTAATAACAGTTAGTTGTCAATGAATAACACATCTTCAAACTCCCTGTCCACACCATAAAGGCCGTCCCTGGGTTACAAACAATGTTCTGTAGGTTTCTTCTTAAGTTGAATTTGTAAATAAGTTGGAACAGGAATATTTTTTAAGTAAACCTCCAGCTAATTATATTTTTATATTTTGTATAGATAGCATAAAGAAGAATAAACACCCCTGTAACATTTGTTTTGCTGTCTGTGCCCCTGTTCAAAAAATTTCACCTCACTTTCTGTCCCCTGTGACAATTGGATTTTGAAAATTTTGGGTTGTTGTAAAACAAGTATTGGTGATAAAGCTTTAGTGGAGACACCTTTTTCCTATGATGACTCTTACAGGAGTGAATTTCCCTTCCTAGGGGTAGATTCCCTCTTACTTCCTGCTGTCTCCCTCCATTTGTACGTATGAGTTGTATGTAAGTCCAATGTATGTAACTCAAGTATATGTATAAGTGCCTGTATATGGATATCCCCATTAAACATTAAAATATAACAATATGAAAAACAAAATACGGTTGAAATCATGCCATATTAATTGCATAACACCCATGGTCTGTACAATATGCACAGCTGCGTTAGAAGTAATCTCAAGCTTTTATAAGAAGCGCTCATTATCACACATGTAGGTCTTCCAAATAGTTGCAAAATCTCTAAATAGTGGATTCAGATCCTTATCTTTTTGTACGTCTACTATACAATGTTAGCTGGGTACCAGTGAGTTTCAGGACATGTAGATGTGTCACCTCCACTTTATTTTAATAGTGCTTGGGAGAAGATCTCTTTTTGCTTCTCGATTTTGACACTTGAGAATTGAATAGAAAAACTGCTAAAAAAAAAAAAAAAAAAAAAAAGCTAAAGTAGATCCAACCAATTTATCCCAAATAGGAACAATAGGAACTTTTTCTATCAACAAGGCTAAAATAGTAGGGGGGCTAGGCACCATTATAGTATACCTTTTTGAGCGTTTGCTTCATGCTCAAACTCAAAGTATTGTTTTTAATATATCTTATAGAATAAATAAAGTATATTCTGACCTTATGGCAATTTTTTTTTTTTTTCAATCAAATCGTTTTTATTGAATTTTTCATTATACAACAAGAAAACAAACAAAACATATCCATCCCATATCCCCGCTCATCAGCAACACAATAGCAACAACAACAACGCCACAAAAAAAAATTGCGCTCACCAAGCTATATTTTAATCATTAAACAGACTCTGGAGGGGTCTGTTTAACCTCCCTGGCCATCTGTATCTGTCAGATTTTAGGTGCTGAAAGCGGTACAATTATTTTGCATGGAAATTTGGCGTTTTATATTGTAGGCCTGCAATTCTTAGGAATAACTCACTTAAATCTGTCCAAACCAGAGTATGATAAAGTTTGAAATACAAAATCATAAGATATAATATAATAAATAACTATAAATAATTATAACAAATAATATAATAATAATAATAAAAATTATTCAATAATGTAATCAAATCAAAAACACTGAAATTTGCTCAGTTGCAGAATTGTTGCTGTCATTAGATTTAGTGTTTGATGACGAATTTCCCCACAAATCGCTATCGCTCAATTCTGCAAGGGATTCAAATTTATTATCGCTGTTTTCTAGCTGGTCTTAAACCACTTTTGACATAAAGGGACACTTTTTGGTTGCTATGGACAATCTCCAGTTTCCAGGCAGAAAGAACAGTTTTTATAATATAAAAGTGCATGCAGGGCACTGGACAGACCACTAGGGACAAAGGGGATGTGTAATTTTTATATACAGTACTGTAATCTGTAATATTACAGTACACTGTATGTGTATTGTGTTTTAACTTTTTTGAATTTGGCGCCGATCTCTGCCCCTGTGCGCCGCAACGTCGCAGGGAACGGAGCTCGTCGGCACTCGGGCACTGTGTGTGAATCGAGCGAGGAGACAGCTTGCACACACTGCGGGGAGACATAGCAGGATCCAGGGGACAAGGTAAGTAACTCTCCCTGAATCCTGCGATGCAGCCCGCGTCTGGCTCGGGGTTACCGCTAATGGTACTGAGATCTTACCCCAAGCCAGACTCGGGAATACCGCCAGGGAGGTTAATGATTGAAATACAGCTTGGTGAGCGCAATTTTTTTTTTTTATGGTGTTGTTGCTATTGTGTCCTTTATGGTGCTTATGCTTTAAGTTTGTTATTTCCCTCCAAAGTTCTATCTCATTATTAACTTTACATATTATCATTCATATGCTCAGCTAACTGCTCAGAGAAATTAGAAACTAACCACCATTACCATATTTTCACAAATTTTTTAGAACACATCCTATGTTTATATGTCAATTCCTCCTGTCTTAAGTTAAGATTAATTACTTTGATCCATTGATCAATCGTTGGCGGGTAATTTGATATCCATTTTTGTAGTATAAGTTTGCGAGCCATATACATAGTTCTCAACCACATCACATGCATTTCAACTGGGAGGGTCTCTTCCGGTAAAATACCTAACACGGCTATTTTTGGGTCAGGCTGTATTTGTGTAGAACACAGGGAATTTAAAGTATCAAATACACACACTCCCAGTAGCGAAACAGTTTGGGGCAGCGCCACAGCATATGTATAAGAGTACCTGTACCAGTAGTGCATCTTGGATAGCTTGATGTAGTTGCTTTACCCCAGGAGTGCAATTTTAAAGGAGTATAATGGGCTCTATGTATGATAAATAACTGAGTCAAGCATTGTGAGGATAAGGATACCCCAAATTTATAGATAAAAGATTTATCAGATATCCATAGATTTGAAACTCATGACAGGCCCTTTTCAGTATAAACTTTTAAATTAGGGTACATTGTAAATGAGATGATCCTCCTATTCTAAAGATCTTGAAATAATATACAGTAGTCCCTATGAAACCATTTTATAGCTGAACCGTTAAATGCTTACAAGTAGTCTTTAAAAGTTTTTCCTTTGCCTAGGTACCCTAAGCTTAGTATTTCATTCAATACTTACATTAATTACTTTGTATGTGAGGCTAATGGAGGTACATTGGTTGTTAGTGAATCCAAGAATAGATTTGCATCTCACAAAAGAAAATTGAAGAGAACACCTTTGTAAAATATCTATGAGCTTAAAAATAAAAAAAATGAGTGTCTTTCAAGTAGGAATTATTCAGCTTTAGCCTCAGAAGTCATTAATATTTTAGATTAAATATCTACAGTCCAAATATTACGTAGATAGCAAGAGACCGCAGCAAGTTTATTATTTCAATATACTTTAAACTAACAAATCATTTAAGATAGGTATTTAAATTATGGTCTATGTTTTATATGGTCGAACTTTATTTATGAGAAGTCTTTTAAAAACTTTTCATTTTTAATAATAAGCTGAAATATAAAATGAATACACATCATATAAAATGAACAACACTATGGAAGACAACCTATTATCTAAAGTGTGACAACCATGGTTACCTAATAATACTGTTCTAGACATTAATGTTTGACAATATAATTGCCTTTATCTGTTTTCTGTTTTAGTCATTTTATAAAATTGTAACACTAAGTAGTTTTTGAAACATACTTTCTTTCTCAACTCATACTGTACATTCTTACTGTACATGCAGCATATAATGTTCTAATAAGAAATATTATCTTGTCCATCCCAAGAGAACCGTTGCTATCACGTTAATCAACTTAATTTACAAGCCAAAGCAAATGCAGTAACCCACAGCAACCAGTTTTCATTGTTCACCAGTTTAAACCATCCAGAACATTGAACAATTATACCTAACTTGTTGCTACAGACTCCTACATGACACAGGATGACATGCGTTGGTTAAGGTCCATATCCAAGAGTAGTGATGAAAGCAATCGAAAAAGAGACCTTTTTTCCATTTGTTTAACACATAGAAGATGAAAGTGGATTTTTTTTTTGGCTCATGTAATAAGATTATTTTGTCACTACAGCACACGTATGTATTACAGTATATCAAAGGACACAGTTGGAAAGTCTGACACATCAGATGTGTAAAGACAACGGGATATAACATGCATTACAGTTTTTTAAGGAAGTAATGTTTGAAATACCAAGGAATGTGAGCATTTTTATTGAGGTATGGGAGAAAGGAAGGAACTTCTGTGGGATATATATACATATATATATATATATATATATATATATATATATATATATATATATACACAATGTAGCCTAGGTTGTGATATAAAAGTGTACTGTTGGTTATAATTACCTTATCATTAACAAATTGTAACTCCTCTGCTAGTCTCTTATGTATGCAAACCACTAAACTCATCTCAACAAAGGGACCAATCCTACATCACAGGTCCTTGCTAACCTTAAAACCTATCAAATCCCCAGACAGAAATCAACAGGAAAAACAACAGGACACAACTGAATTCAAATTACTTGCAGAAAATGAAGCTTAACAAAGATAGATGCATCTTCAGAAAGTTGTCAGTCCATTTAAACGTATTTTGCCGTTCTAAAGACCACATACAGTATATGTATGTCTATTTGCTTAAAAAAGCATGCTAAGTTCCTACTGGACATTACACATTTTATATATTTACATAAAGCATTTTAAAGTAGCAGAAAATAAAAAAATGGATAAATACCTCAATCAGATGTTTAATCAGTAAAAAGCAACTGAAGATATGGACAATGTAGACAGCGTCAAAAAACAATGGATGTAAAGTCGTCCCGCTTGTTACCCTTCCAATTCTCCCATCTAGAAAGAGCTGCGGGAACATGAAATGCTCGCTACTGCTTTATTCGGGTGCATGATAAAATGTGTCTATCCATCAAAACCTGATGTGTGCGACAAGATTTTTTTTCTCTGTTCTTTTAAAGCATAAATTAAAAAGAAGTCTGAGTGTGGAGCAAGACATGTTCCTGACCAGTCGGCTTGGTCTTTTAAAGTTGCTCCTGGATGATGCTCGCCATGTGTGGTAGGGTCTCCTGTGGTTTGTTATTTTACTTCAATGGAGGGGGGAGGAACCCAACAAAGCACACTGACCACACTGCATATCAAAATGTAACCATGGAAGCAATTGTCCACTTGTCAGAGCCTCCCAGAAATGATCCAGCCATTCACTGCATTGAATCAATATTGAAGCTTTTAAGATTTATTAGGCTAGGGAATGCTAAATGCAATGCCTTCCACTGCAGAGTTTATAGACAGATATTGAACGAGACATTTACCAGTCATCTAATATTGATTCATTTAACTTCCGTATTATTATTTTATTTACAACATGAATTTTTTGCACTGAAAAGCTCCCTAAACAATGAAGAGATTCTGGTTCAACTTATAGAATTACAATAAGAACACAAAAGCTGTTTAGTAAAGATGCTTTTCCCTTTTACTTTTGCCAAAATATCACATTAAAAGCTGCAGAGTGCATTTATTTAGAGAACTAATGATTGGAATATGTGTGTATTTAATCACTCTTTACGCACCAGAACATACCCTGAGAGCTCTTTTTGACTTTTATTTTAGTCCTAAGTAAGGATGAGCTCCGGCGTGTTCGCACACCCCATGTGCCACGATGCGCGGCTGCAGAGATCGGGAAATGTCTCACTGCCTGTGATTAGCGCAGCGCAGTGCCGACTTCCTGGCGGGCTCTGCACGTGGGGTTTGCGAACACGCCGGAGCTCATCCTTAGTCCTAAGGCATCATGCAAACAGGACGTTATAATAATTTTATAAAAATGGCAGTAGCTTTGCAGTGAGTTTTTCAACATTTTTCAGCGTTTTTGCAATAGCATTTTTTAGCGTTTTCAGTGTTTTTTAGCATTTTTCTTTTTTAATCAATGGGATCAAAAAAAGTGTTTTTACAGCTGGAAAACTCCTCTCAGAACCCACTTGTTTTGGGGGTTTTTTACAGCAAAAAAAACCCCCAGCCAAAAACTGTTGATAACAGCCATGGACACATATGATAACATGCTGGAGAGTTTATTGACTGTAGGAAAAAAACGTCTGAAGCCAAAAACGTCCAAAAACATCCAGTGTGCATGAGGCCTTAAAGTAAACCTGTTTCTATAACGAACAGAGTCTGCCATTGCATTAATTACCTGGTTGCTATGGGAAATTTAAAATAAGATATACAGTAATGCTTACAAAGTGTGCTAATGTATCAATTTACTGTACCAATGGTGTAAAAACAAACACTCTATTATCATATATGAATTACTTTAAGTTTCATATAATTAGTTTCTATAGATGGCGTTCATCTTAAACAAAAATCCTTGTGTCTTTTCACTGCATCCTGCACTCATGCTACTGTAATCACCCAAATGTTGTCTAACTTCAGTAAAGCCCCATACACACGGTAGGACTTTTTGACAACAAACTTCAGAAAAGAGCAGAAAAACCATGTGATGTTGGGAAAGTTTTCAGAAAGTTTTCAGAAAAGTCCTGCCGTGTGTATGCTATGGGTGTGCCCGGCCAACTCCCTTCGAAGAAAAATCCACGGAAAGGTTTGTTTGAAGTCCAACCGTGTGTACGAGGCTTTACACAAGTAACACAAGTTATTAGGATTTGCATGAGAATAATTTTAGGCAAAACTTTTTTTAGTGTAGGCAAAACTTTTTTTTAGTGTTGGATAGAGTGGAAAGGGATTAGAACTCCTGTCAGTTTTTATTGATGTCTGTGCCCCTGTTAAAGTGGAGCTCAACCCAAGAGGGGAAGCTCTGTTTAAGGGCTCCTCCCCTCTAAATGGCACTTTTCTTTGGGGTTGGGGGGTACCTGATATTGACAGGTACCCACTTCAACTTCTGCTCGGATCACCTAGGCAATCAGAGTGAAAGTTCTTCTCCCGTCCCTCCCTGCAGTCATCTGGGACCCATCACAGGTCCTAGAAGACTGCGGGACCATTTACAGTGCACAGCGTGGCTCATGCATGCGCAGTGGCCACCCAGCTGTAGAGCCGCAAGCTGTCACAGCCGGGTGCCCACAGTTGAGATGCCAGGGAGAGAAGACTGAGAGAAGGGATGGCTCAGGTAAGCACATCGCTGGATCCTGGGACAGGTGAGTGTGTTTTTGTTAAAAGTCAGCAGCTACAGTTTATGTAGCTGCTGACTTTTAATAAACACAAAATAACTGGAGCTCCTCTTTAGGAGACCCAGCCTCTCTATTTGTCCTCTTTACCATTATCATTGAAAATAACAGTAAAAGAAAATCCCAAATTTTGGATTGTTCCCAGGAAAGGGTAAATCTTTCAATGGGGACACTAGTTTTGGTGGCCTGGGGGCCCCAAGGTATTCCCTTAATTTGCAGGGATTTCCTCTCACTTCTTGTTTGTCTATGGGACAGGAAGTGAAGGGAAATCTCCTCAATGGGACACAGAGGGCAAAAAAAATAAAAATCGGACAGGGGTTATAACCCTTTTTAACTCTATTCAAAATGAAAAATAAAGTTCTGCCTTCACAGTAATGCACACAGAGGCTCTTCTATCTCACTTCCCTATATGTCTGGTCACTCTGTCACTGTAATAATTACCGTATTTATCGGCGTATAACATGCGCCGGCGTATAACACGCACCCCAAGTTTAGCAGGGAATTTTAAGGAAAAAAACTTTTAGGAAGGAAGTGTAAAGAAAAAAACTTACATTTAAATGCCCATCAATGCAGCCTTATCAGTGTTCATCTACAGCCTTGTCCATCATTGCAGCCTTGCCCAGTGTCCATCTGCAGCCTTGCCCAGTGCCTTTGCAGCCTTGCCCAGTGTCCATCTGCCGCCTTGCCCAGTGTCCATCTGCAGCCTTGCCCAGTGCCTTTGCATTTGCAGCCTTGCCCTGGCCTGATTTAAATTTGGCGCAGATTTCCACCTACTGTGAGCGGAGCCGAGATACAGAAAGCAGAGTGTACTTCGGCTAGCCTCGGATCTGCTCACAGTCACGCCCATCTCCACTGATTGTGAGAGGAGCCGAGATACACAAAGACGAAGTACACTCGGCTTTACTCGGCTCCTCTCGCAGTCACGCCCACCTCCACTGATTGCGAGCGCCGCTGACATACAGAAAGCCAAGTGTACTTCGGCTAGACTCAGTTCTGCTCACAGTCAGGGGCGGGACTGCGAGAGGAGCCGAGACTAGCCGAAGTGCACTCGGCTTTCTGTATGTCATCGGCGCTCGCAATCAGTGGAGGTGGGCGTGACTGCGAGAGGAGCCGAGTAAAGCCGAGTGTACTTCGGCTTTGTGTATCCTTTCTCCATTTGCTCACAATCAGCAGGGGATCGGCGTATAACACGCACCCACGATTTTCCCCTGATTTTAAGGGGAAAAAAGTGCATGTTATACGCCGATAAATACGGTAAATGCCACATTTGAAAATAAATGTAGAAAATTGCTCACGTATGGGGCTTTGTAGCTGCTGACTGGTCAGGATGCCCATGCTGGCCCATGACTAGAGACAAAAATGCCTACAAAGGGCATGTGAGCATCAGAACTGGACCATGGAGCAATGGAAGGAGGTGGCCTGTTTGGATAAATCATGTTTTATTTTATATCATGTGGATGGCCGGGTGTATGTACATCACTTACCTGAGATGGCACCAGAATGCAGTATGGGAAGAAGGCAAGCCAGTGGAGGCAGAGTGATGCTTTGGGCAAAGTTCTGCTGGGAAACATTGGGTTATTCCAGTGTATGTTACTTGAAACGTACCACCTGCCTTAGCATTGTTGCTGACCAAGTCCTGCACTTCATGGAAACCATATTCCTTGATTGTAGTGTCCTCTTTCAGCAGAATAATGGGGCCTGCCACACTGCAAAAATGGTTCAAGAATGGTTTGAGAAACACAACAATGGATTTGAGGTGTTGACTTGGTTTCCAAATTCTCCAGGTTTAAATCCAAATTGAGAATCTGTGTGATGTGTTGTAAGAACAAGTCCAAACCATGGAGGCCTCACCTTTCTACTGAAGGCTTGGTGCGAGATACCAAAGCAAACCTTCAGAGGTTTAGAGGCATCCAGGCTGTTTTGGTAACAAAAGGGGGGCCTACTCAATTTTAGGTGGGTGCTCATAAAGTTATGACTGATCTGCGTATGTGTACTTAAACAGATTACAAATGTACAGTAGTTGGTGCTTGGTCAAGATACAGATACTTAGGTTAGAACTTTTACACTTAAAGCGGAGCTCCACCTGCATTTTTTTTTTAAGTCAGCAGCTACAAACACTGTAGCTGCTAACTTTTTTTGTTTACAAAATTTTTTATTAGGAAGTTCAAATGTACAGTTACATAGAGTGTTTATAAAGGTAATCAATAGTAAAAAAATCAAAAGAAGAGGAGATAATCGAGCTCAAACATGAAGATAGTGAATATATAAAAAGTTTTCTGGTACAAAGAATTCTTACATGGGCGTATGTTACATATATAAAGGGTAGGCATTATAGGTCAAGATTGCATGAATTTGCTAGAGTGTGTGGGTGGAAATTCAGGTTCTAAGTTAATGAGTTATGTTGTAGGCCAATATGACCATTTCCTTACAAAAACCTGGAAGGTATCGTGAAGTGTGTGAAAGATTCTTTCCGAAAGTTTTATCGTCTCCATCCGAGCTAGCACCTGCGCCCAAGGCAGATTGTTTGATCTCCAATTGGAGGCAATCATCCATTGGATGGAGCTACATAAAGTATGGAAAAGTATTTTGCAAGGGATGGGAACATTGGGTATATCCGCATATAGAAGGCAGATCTGTGGGGAGATTGGGATTTTCTGTTTCAAGGTATTTTCAAAAATTTCTGCAGCATTGCGCCATGTATGATGCAGGTGTTTGCAGCTCCAGAATGTATGTAGGATAGTGCCTGGTTCTGAACAGCCCCTGAAACAGTATGGAGAAATAGAAGGATAAAATGTGTTGAGCTTGGACGGGGTGAGATACCATCTAGAGTATATTTTAATGGGAGTTTCTCTGGAAGAGATAGCTATGTTACTCCTCCGGAGATTATCCGACATTCCATGCCATTCATCTACTGTGAAGGTGTTATTTAGGTCGGTTTCCCAATGGAGCATCTGACCGGACTTGTCGAGTGAATGAAAAGTGTTTAGATAGCTATATAGATGGGATATGATACCTTTATCTCTAGAAGAAGAGATGCAAATCCGTTCAAATACAGTAACAGGGGGCTTGGTGGTGAGAGAGTAATGTTCTGCGTAAAAGGCTTTGATTTGGTTATAGTGTTGAAGTTCGGATGTGGGGATACTATATTTATCTTGCAGAGCGGTGAATGAGGAGAACTCCCCATTTATTTGTAAAGATTTAAGTGAAGTGAGCTTATTATGGGTCCAATAGGTGAAGGAGTGGTGATCTCCGTGAGTACGGGTAAATCTCAGGTCGCCTAGAAAGGAAGCAAGGGGAGGAGTGAGTGAAGACAATTCAAAAGTGTGTTGTGCTTTGAGCCACAATTGGTAGAAGTGTGCCACAATTATGTTGTATTTTGAGAGTTTGCTGTATGAGGTTGTTTTGGACCAAAGGATCCCCTGTAAATACAAAGGGGAAATTGAGGACTCCTCAAATTTTTTCCATGGGATATTTTGATTGGGTGCGAACCATTGTGCTATTTGGGCAAGTCTGGCGGCCAGAAAATAATGCCATAGGTTAGGGAGACCCATCCCGCCCATGGATTGAGGTCTGTGCATATATGCATAGCTGCATCTGGGTTTCTTGTTGAACCATATAAATTTGTTGATTTCCCTTTGGAGCGAAGCTAGTTTGGATTTGGGGATGTTAATGGGGAGGGAACGGAAGTAGTATAGCAGCTTGGGGAGGATTGTCATTTTAATTGCGCAAATTCTGCCTAGGAAAGATATATGGAAGGTTGACCAGGTCTTAAGGAGTGAGGATATAATATTGAATAAGGGAATATAATTGGTTTTGAAAAGTAGGTTGTGTGCTGGGGTGATAGAGATGCCCAGATATTTAAAAGATTGAGAGCACCATATAAATGGGAAGTTGTTTTTCAACATGGTCTTTAGGTGATCGGGGAGATTGATGGGTAGAGCCGAGCATTTGTTCATGTTAATTTTTAGACCTGATATGTCGTGAAACAGTTTTAGTTCCTTGAGAAGGGAGGGAATGGAAACGTGAGGTTCTGTGAGAAAAATTAAGGCATCATCTGCGTAGAGGCTTATCTTAAACTCATCTTCACCTTTGACAACTCCCTTTATATCCGGGCTGTTCCTAATTTTGTGGGCAAGAGGTTCCATTGCTAGTGCGAACATTAGTGGGGATAGTGGGCAGCCTTGTCTAGTACCCCTACTTAGAGGAAAGAATTCCGAGTTATGACCTGGAATTTTAATACGGGTCTGGGGGGAGTGGTATAGGGCATTAAAGCCACACATGAATTTATTAGGGATGCCAAATTTAGGTAGGATGTGATTGAGGTAAGACCAGGATACACTATCAAAGGCTTTATGAATATCCAGGCTGAGGAGGCATAGCTCTTTGGAGTGTATGTTGGCATCTTGTACGATATTGGTTACCAGCCTAATATTGTCAGTTATTTGGCGTCCAGGTATGAATCCTGTTTGATCTATGTGCACTATATTAGTAATAACTGCTGCTAACCTATCAGCAAGAAGTCTCCCAAAGATCTTTAAGTCATTGTTAAGAACTGAAATGGGGCGGAAATTTTGTGGAAGAGAATGGTCCTTGAGTGGTTTAGGTATTAACGATAAGTTCGCTAGGAGCATTTCTTCTGGGAATTGATGACCATCTAGCACATAATTGAAGAGTTTAGATAGGTTGGGGGCTAAAAGAGACGCAAATTTTTTATAGTATGCAGAGGAGAACCCGTCCGGGCCTGGGGCTGTAGAGGTCTTCAGGGATTTAATTATGTTAATTATTTCTAAATCTGTACATGGTGCGCTAAGAGATTCTATCTGTTGGGAGTTGAGGGAGGGTAATGGGATATCATCCAGCCAAATTTGGGAGGGCTGTTTAGGTTGGGGTTGAGGTCCCGAAAGGAGGTCTTTGTAAAAGGAGGAGAAGATGTTCAACACCTCTTGTGGATGAGTGACAGTGTTCCCCGCATTATCTCTAAGTTTATAGACATGGGGTGGGTTATTAGCTTGATTTAGTTTTCTGGCAAACATGGCGGAGGTGGAATTGCTATGGAGGAAGAATTTAGCCTTAGAAAATCTGAGGGATTTCTCAGTGTTGGCTGATAAAATTTGGTCTAAGGCCAGGCGTTTGGATTTGATTTGATCAGTTAAGGCCTGGGAAGGGGCTTGTTGAAGTTTATTGTACAGTCTATTTAGGTCCTTAGTGAGACATCTAGTGTCTGAGAGCCTGTCTTTGTTTCTCTTTGCAGCGAGAGAAATTAGTTGCCCACGTAAGACTGCTTTATGGGCAACCCAGACGGAGGAGGGAGGGGTTTCGTCATTAATATTTTCATTGAAATAGTTCTCTATATGAGTGGAGACCGATTGAGCGATTGTGGGATCAGAGAGTAAGGAGTAGTTTAGCCTCCAGTTGAAGGGGGATGGTTTAAGACCAATATATGCTGTCTCAAGAGATGTGATATCATGATCCGACCATGGACAGGGGTGAATGATCGCTTTAAAGGAGTTCGCCAACAGGATAGGGGTGCAGTAGATATAGTCTAATCTGGCATAAACATTATGGGGATGTGAATAGTGAGTGTAAGCTTTGACGCCTACATTGTGGGCCCTCCATGAGTCTATAAGTTGAAAGTGATTGAGGGAACGGTTCAGGGACTTCGGAAATGCCTTAGAAGATGGTGCGACCCTGCTCCTGTCCAGGGCCGGATGTGAGGTTAGATTGAAATCCCCTCCCAGGATAATGTGGGGGGAGGCATATCGGTCTAGAGTCTCAAAAAAGTTAATGAAAAAGGAGGACTGAGATTCATTGGGAGCGTATACTGATGCTATTGTTATGGCCCTATTATCAATAGTGCCTTTTAAGATAATATATCGGCTTTCAGTATCTCTGAAAATACTTTGTACATCGAATATAATCGAATTGCGTATAAAGACTGCGACTCCTCTTGTCTTATTGTTGTATGTTGTATAGAATACTTGGTTGTATGTCTTATTGAAGTATTTAGGGTGGTTGGATGCGCAAAAGTGGGATTCCTGGATGAGTATGATATCAGCCCCTATTCTCTTATAGTGCTCAAAAGCTTTTTTACGTTTGTGGGGGGAATTAAATCCCTGCACATTGTGCGATATTATTTTAATACCCATTGGTGGGGTCTAGGGTGTGGGGGTTAATATTGTCGTGATGGGGGAAAAATAGGCAAGGATCAGAAGTATACAATACGTTATGGATAGAGTTAGTGATTGAGTCTGATGCTAAGATTATGATCAGCGGTGTTGAAAGAACGGGGATTGGTATACAAGCAGGGAGATGGGCATTGTATCTTATGCAGTTACCAGAGTAGTCTAGAGCTATGAAATCTAAGTCAAACAACGTTTTTTGTATGTACTTAACATTACTTCCTTTTTGTACAATGAACACAGTAGAAGCCTTATGGGCTAGAATTTCAAAAATGAGAAACAAAAACAAAAATAACAATGGGACAGGATAAAACCTGTCAAGAAAACTTGAATAAACATCATTAGGACAAATAAGTCCAAATCCTGCAAACCTGGAGGGGCACCACGTCTCTAAAGATGAGAGCTGTGGTTCCATCCCGGAGGGCAGGTCTGAGGAATAAACTAAGCAACAATGGATGTAGCAGGCATCCTAGAAAAACTTGTAAGTGCGTGTCTACCAATTGGGGGGTAGAGAGGTATTGCGTCATATAAAAAGCTTGCTATGTAAGGGAGACAATAACAGCAATCCGCAGTGGGGAGAAACTTTTCTGAAGTTATGGAGGTAAGGGTAAATGATAATACTTAGACGTTCAGTATAGCTACCACATTGCTCCAAAAGACTGATCTCCAGATAACCTATGAAAAGGGGGATAGTAATAAAAAAAAAAAAAAAAAAATTGTTTAAATTTTTTCTTTCTTTTTTTTCCCCCCTGTACCTTTCCTATTATGAAAGTTCAGACTGCTAGGAGAGCTGAATAGGATGAAAACAGAACCACGAAATTAAGTCCCCTAGGTCTTCTTTGAGGAGTATATTACCGTACTGTTCAGATATTCTGCTGATTCTTCTATCCGCCGAACCTCTGGAATTATGTGGAGAAGGTAGTTGTGTAATTAATGCAATATCCCCGGGATCATTGTAGAATGTAAAGTCTATGGAGAGAATGTTTCGGGTTGTTTGATTCTCTTATTATTCCCACTGGGGTCGTCAAATACACCGAGAACTGGAGTGAAAGCGTAGATGGGAAGTTCTATTCTTGGTGTGATTGCCTCCAGCGTCTTTGATCTCTTTAGTCTCTCTGGTTGCAGCGTGAAGATGGTGTGGACCATATCGGGGAAGAACTGGGGGTTGCTGGTGGTCGGCCAGGAGGTTCCGGTTCCAGCAGGCCCAATTTCACCAGTAGTTCTTTTCCTTCTATTACGTTATAAACCGTATATGTAGAGCCATTATGTGGAACGGTGAGTTTGAAAGGAAAGCCCCATCTGTATCTAATCCTTGCTTCCTGTAGAACTTTGGTGACTTCCTTCATCCTTCGTCTCCTGTCCAATGTGGCTGGGGAGATGTCAGGGAATATTTGAAGTCTTTTACCATCTAGGTCAATATTAGGAGAGTTCCTAGCCGCCCGCATGATGTCTTCCTTAACGAGGAAATCCTTCATACACATGATGATATCTCTAGGCGGTTTATCAGGTGTAGGTTTGGGGCGGAGGGCTCTATGGATTCTGTCACAGGTGAAAGCTGACGGGGGTCTGTCAGGAAGGAGATTATGAAAGACCCTCGATATAGTAGGCATAAGATCGGTGACCGATTCCGGTACTCCGCGTACTCTGATGTTCTGTCTACGATTTCTATTATCAAGGTCTTCCACTTGTGCCTGCATAAACGCAAAACTATCCGCCAATGTTTCATAGTCCTTTCTTAAGTCATTATGGGCTAGTGAAAGTTCGTCATGTTTTGTTTCTAATAGATCAGTTCTGTTGCCTATGCAAGCAATCTCCTGAGATAGAGCGGTAGTGGACTTATGCACCTCTCTTTCTATTTTATCAACCAATTTGTCAAACATGGATGTTAGACTTGCATCTAAATCGGCTTTAGAGAGGGGTAAAGTGTACTCACAGTTAGGTTCCGAGGGGGGGGGGTCCAGTGATTTCTTCCCTGAGGCCGCTTGTTTGTTGGTGTCAGTGCCGCTCTGAGACATGATGTGGTATTTATTCTCGGCTTCTAGAAGAAAATTTGTTAGGTTGTGGATAGATCGTCCGGAGCGAGTATTCTTTCTCGTCGGCATGCACGGACTGTTCCCACGGGGGTTTAAAGTATTTGTGCTGATAATCAAGTGATATAGCCGTGGGTATCTGGCCTGCTTTATATGGGTGTGGTAAGGCTTTAGTCACTTACATACTATTAGCAAAGCGTAGGTTAGTGGAGTGCCAGTCTATCTTGAATGAGTGTATTCACTCTGGGGGAGCTGACGGGCTGTGTGCACGGCGAGATCTTGTGTACTGTACCGGTTCAGTAAGGGAGGAAGCCGTGTGAGCTGACGTACCCCAAAAACAGAAAGGGGGGAGACATATATGTCAAATAGGGAGGAGGTACTGAGGCTATGGTAGTCCACTGGTTGTGTACAGCAACGACCAGTAATGGGGACCTCTGTGCTTGCTGTGGGGGGAGGTTAAAATTGCAGAAATCTTGTTATAATGGAAGGGAGGCCAGGTTCTAGTAGGGTTGGGATGTTATGGCTTTTGGGTGTAGCAAGATGGCCGCCGATCTATGAGGTTAGGACAGACTGTGGACTTTAACAGGTGATCCTTACAGGTCAGGACTCCTCTCCCCCTCCCAGGGAGGTATACACAGCCCAGTCAGCGTCTAGATGGGGTTATTGTGTCGGGAATCTGCTTGGAGGAGAGCGCAAAGGGGTCTCCAGGTGTACCAAGATGGCCGCCGTCCTCCCGGAGTAGGCCGAAGCCGCGGCCTCGAGTGCTGGGGAAGGAGGTGATCAGCACCGAAGGCTATAGGTGGCTTGGCGGGTGCTTAGTGGCCGGACAGGTAGTGACCAGGCCTGGAGGTAAGCAGTCTGGGGGGGTATCTTGGAGCGGGCTGCGCGGTACTCACTGTGAATTGAGTTGAGGCCGCGTCCGCGAATGAAGGCCGCAGGACGACCGATCGCTTCGCCCGGAGCCCACCGAAGGATCCCTGCAGGGTAGCTTCCGCCTGGTGTCCCACGGGTGTCGGGGGACGGAGGATGTCCCAGATCGCGGATGCTGGAGACTGGAGAGGCCGCGGATGCGCAGGCCCCAAGATGGCGGCAGGCCTCAGTGTTGTGGATCCAGTCACAGGCCCATCGCGGATTTCTCCGCGCTATTTTCTTGAAGATCCCCGGGGCAGCTATAGAGTGCGTCCAGGGGTCAGTGTAGCCTCAAAACGGCGATGCCTGCGAAGGATGGCTGTGGATTCACGGAGGATCCCTGGAGCTCTGCAGAAACACGTCCTCCCTGTTTCTCTTCCGGCCACGCCCCTAGCTGCTAACTTTTAATAAGGACACTTACCTGTCCTACTCGCCCGCGATGATGGCCCCCCCGATGCCGATCCCTCGATCATTGCAGGTCCCGCGCCGCTATTCTACTGCGCATGCACGAGTCTTGCGCCGATTTGTGAATGGGCAGCTGCTCTCTGTGATTACTCACAGTTCCCAGAAGGCAGTGCGCCCATTCACCAGAAGACACCACGAGTAGGAGGGATGAAGAAGATCCACCTCGGATAAGGAAGAGGCAGATTAGGGTGAGTAAAAAAAAATTTTTTTTTCAATTTTTTATTTTCAATTTTTTTGCTGCATTTTCGGGTATTTTTTTTTTTTTTCAGGGTGGAACTCCGCTTTAACGCAATTTGACACTCACAGACGTCACTAACTGGCTGTTATGCTGGCCCTAGCTTTAAAACGTATGCGGTTACTGGCTGGAAAAATCATATTAAATTCAGAAATGTTAGTTGGGGACTCAAAGTGAAGAGGCAAGTGACTCAGAAAGACATCCAGGCAGCTGTTATAATAAAGAGAGCTCAGCAATGGCAACATCTATCAAAATTAGTCATTTTAGAGCAAAGTGTAATAAATATTTAAAGATAACCTTTCAGTTTTGCTGTAACCTATACAGTATAGTGGTTCCAGGGTGGCAATATTACTGCTAGAGGAGCAGAAGGCATTTACCTCTATAAGCTGGGAATCAGCATGTGAGTGACATTAGCTCAAACCATTGCACTTATATACAAGTTGCTATACTTCCAATCTCCAGGCAGAGGGAGGAATGAAGAAGGATTGTGCTGCACCCAGGTATATAGAACACTAGAGCTCCACGGGTTGCATTCTCTTTAACTTCACAACCTACTGAAAATGCTTTTTAATATTAAAATTAAAGATGGACCTGTAAGGCCTTTTTTTTCAATATGGGGGTACTGAAAGCACATTGTGAAAAGCTGTCAGCAGCTTCTTCTGTATAACGTTTACAATGGAAAGAAAAATCATGTTGGGTTTGGGAACCTGGAGCTAATCAAATGCTGTTTCACATTTTTGCATGGAAAAAATATCAAATGTCATTCCATTTACTCGAGTATAAGCCGAGTTTTTCAGCACATTTTTTTGTGCTGAAAATGCCCCCCCCCCCCCGGCTTATACTTCAAGTCACCTTTTTGCGCCCGATCTCCCGGATTTTGGGGACCCGATACCGGCCGACCGTAGGTCCCCTGAACCCCAAACTTGGCACACATGTAGCCCCACTCTTCCTCTACAAGTGTAAAAAGATTGTTGTCCAGGGGAACCTACAGCCGGGGAGCACCGATTTTTCAAAGCCGGGCACCCCTTCCATAGACTCCCATGTTAAACGGTCATTTCTCCGGTGACTTTGGGGATACGGTACCAGCCAGTCGTAGGTCCCCTGGACCCGAAACTTGGCACATATGGAGCCCCATTTTTTTGCCTGGGGGACCTATGGCTGGGGAGCACCGATTTTTTTAAAGCCGGGCACCCCTTTCATAGACTCCCATGTTAAACGTCAGTCTAGTCATGGACACAGTGAGGCATGGACACAGTAAGGCATGGACACAGTGAGGCATGCACATGGACACAGTGATGCAGATGGACACCCTAGGCTTATACTCGAGTCAATACGTTTTCCCAGTTTTTCGTGGTAAAATTAGGTGCCTCGGCTTATATTCGGGTCGGCTTATACTCGAGTATATACGGTAGTGTACTTGGGCTTCCATTACTGACATCCTTTTAAAATTATTTTTACCAGTTTTAGTGCTGCAACCAGTCTGAACTCCTGCTTTGCATATTACTAAATTCAGAGGGTTCTTATGATAGTCAGGCAACTGTATTATTAGAGGGAGATCAAAAATGGAGGCTCACGTTGACTGACGTTCTCAAATTTTATATTTTCTTCTAAAGTTTATTGTTTTGTGATACATCAGCTGATCTCTGGAAATAACTCATATTAAATCAGAACAGCAACTACAACCTCAGTATGGCACCATCCACTGTTGGATGGAGAAACAAATTTGGAATTATTTAATGGCACAGAAAATATAGTCTATCGGTGAGCAAAATAAAAGTGTTGCTGAATGACTGCTATATGCACTTCACTGTCCATTGCTTTAGTAGCTTTTTTGAAAAAGTGGGCCCATAGTGCATTCATAAAACGGCATTATATGAATGTAATTAATAAGACACCAAGGGTGTTCTTAAGGAACTCTATGAGGAAATTTTAGAATATCTGGTCACAATGGCTTGAGGGTATGTCTCCGGCAGTGGTATAGATCAATCTGCACAAATAAGCACTGCTCTGTATCTATATGGATATATTTGATTTTGTTTGTATATATAAATTTTTCATTAATAAGTATATCCTTATTGTTGATATGTTTAGTCCTCTTTATTTAGTAAGCATTAATTGCTATTTATTAAATTCTTCTTCTTAGAGCCCATTCACACAGGGGCAACACGACTTCCAGCGCGACTTTGGGAGGCAACTTGGACACGACTTGAGCATGAATCACAGCACGACTCCAGGCAACTTACAAGGCAACTCCAAGTTGCCTCCAGGACAGGCGACTTTCCAGTGGCCAATCAAACAATAATCAGCTCTGTGGGAGGGAGGGGTTTGCCTGGAAAACTAAAATTTACTTCCTGGAAAGTTGCTTCAGTTAAGACAGGGGATCCGACTTGGAGGCAACTTCCATTGAAATCTATGGGTACAAGTTGCCTACAAGTCGCCTAGAAATCGGATTGAAGTAGTACAGGAACCTTTTTTGAAGTCGGAGCGACTTCAGTAGTGTGCATTAAGATGGCTCTCATTCACTTACATTGATTTTCTCATGCCACGCGACTTGGAGCGGCTTCAAGTCGGATCCAAAGTTGCCCCTGTGTGAATGGGCTCTTAGATTCCATGTTCCAAAGGCAGGTGGGTTGGAGCAAGTGTTTGGTTTGGTGGTGGGGGGCTTTCTATTTGTTATGTTTTGTTTTTGTTTTGTAGTATCTGTTATGTTTTATGGGATGTATTTTGTACAATGTGTTTGTATTGATTGTAAACTGCAAAAGAAAAGAAAAAAAATTCTGATTAACAAAAAAAAAAAATAAGACAGAGAGTGATCATAATTGCAGCCAAATCTCTCACCAACAATGATAACCATTAGGATCTCTGTGCTCAGAAATGTATAATGTTGTTCCCTCATTTCCAGACTCCAGGATGCATTGAATCTTTATATGGGAAACAGAGAACACTAATGCCGCGTACACACGATCATTATTCACGGCGGTTTAAAAACCGCCGTGAATAATGACATTTTAAACGAGGGAACAGCTTGTTCCCCACACACGGTCATTTTTCTCGTCATTTTTTAAAATGACGAGAAAAACGATCGTCTATGGGCTCCGGCGGCAGTGTTTCCCTATGGGAAACACTGCCGCGGAAGAAATGTCAGGAAAAATGACGAGAAAAATTAGAACATGTTCTAATTTTTCTCATCGTGATTAATGCCGTTTTTCCCGTCGGGAAAAACGGCAAAAAGCCGACAGACGATCGTTTTTCTCGTCCAAAGGTGTTCTGATTATAAGGTATATATTTACTGATCGTACTGTTGCTTTAAATTGGCATCCATTACTAGCAGGAACTGTAGTATATTCCTCCCACTTCCTGCTCAGCAGTCAGCAGTCATATTAAATAATCTTTCTACAGAGAAGGAAGCATGCTAAAGACCTCCACTATTTCTTAATACAGGCCTTGGAAGCATAAGTCTGTAAGTAAGCAGTCATTAGTTTTCAGTTAGTCAGTATATGTTCTACTAATGCAACTACATTTTATGTGTCTGTCAGGAAGTTCACTCAGCTAGGCCACATTTTTGCTAGCTAGTGCCTTAACAGTATTGTAGCATGCCTGTTACTATTTGCATTTGTGATGTAATGTTAAATGCTAATGCATATTTTTATAATTTGTGTTTTGCAGTTTTACAAAAAAACTTATTCTCAGTAAAGATTTCAACTATAAGCCCTTCCTCCTGAGTCTTTGTTGGGAAGCTGTTAGCTGTCTGCCAAGCTTTGTCCTTTGAACACATTGTGAGGGCAGAACAGTAAAAAGACTTTTAACACAGCGGGCATAGTTTAAAGAAGAGTGGATGCATTCTGCTCATCATCAGCTAACCTCTACAGCCACAGACACTACAAAGAAGTAATCTGTTTCATCATGCAACACACAGACAAGGATAATACACCAGTCATCCCTCAGCATACACAAGCAGAGGAAAGCATACAAAATATGACAACCAACAGGTCACGCTGCACAAGCTCCAGAGTCTCTAGTCAGTCGGATCAGACATCAGCTAGTGCTGAATCTGCCAGGTCCAAGCGCACTAGCTCTAGACATTCAAGCTGCTCTAACCTGTCGTCCACCAGTGCTGCAGCTGCCAAGGCCCATGCAAAAGCAGAAGCTGCGCGTGCACTGGCTTCCTATGCAATACGTGAAGCTGAAATGATAAGAGAACAGGGCTGCATAGATGAAGAACATCATATGATTAAAGCTAAAAGTAAAGCTGAAGCACTTAGAAGAAAAGCAGAGGTGAAAGCATCTTTACATATTATCAAGCAAGAAAAAACTGCTTCAGCAGCCTTAGCTGAAGCCGAGGTGCTCATGAGAGCTGCCGAAGAACAGTACAGAGAGCACTCTGTGATAGATACCCAAATGACACCACTTAGTGCAATCCAACGCACCAGTGAGTATGCGCAATTGCACGCGACCATGCGCTCGGATCAACAGTCTAATGATGCATTGGAATCGTCAAAGGTCCCACTAGCAGCAGACAACTTTGATATCGCTCGATGCCACAAGACTGAACCAGAACTTTACTATAACAAGCCAAGTGGTTACATACTCAGAGACCAATCTGTTGGTCCTTCAGGAAATCAAACAAATGGTGACATAATCCCTCCTTGGGAAAATATAAATCCGGCCTATAGCAGGAAGACTTGCAGTAAACGAGAACAACCACACGACTATAGTGGATTTTACCAAGCATCCCAACCGTCTTACCAGCCACAGACATGCCCTGTGTTTGTTCCCAGAAAATGACCACCTGAGGCAGCAGGAGCCACAGAGGTGACAAAATACTTGATACGCCGTGAAATGGTGAGCTCTGGTCTCCTGAAGTTTGATGACCGTCCAGAAAATTATTGGGCCTGGAAGTCATCTTTTCTAAGCAGCACCCAAGACTTAAATCTGAAAGACAGGGAAAAGCTTGACCTACTCTCCAAATGGCTCGGACCAGAGTCCACCGAGCAAGCCAAAAGAATCAGGTCAGTACATGTTCATGATGCGACAGCAGGGCTTACAATGTTATGGCAGAGATTGGAAGACTGCTATGGGTCACCTGAAGTAATTGAAGATGCACTTCTAAAGAAAATTGAAAATTATCCAAAATTAACCAATAGAGACAATCAGAAGCTGAGAGAGCTTGGTGACATACTTTTAGAGCTGGAAGCGGCAAAGGCTGGTGGATACCTCCCAGGCCTCTCATATTTGGATACAGCACGCGGAGTCAAACCGGTAATCGAGAAGCTTCCTTACAGCTTACAAGAAAGATGGATCACGCAAGCATCAAAATACAAGGAAGATCATCAGGTGGCATTTCCACCTTTCTCCTTCCTCGCCAAATTCATTGTGAAGCAAGCTAAAATATGCAATGACCCAAGCTTCGCCCTTTTGAACAGGGGAGGCTCCAGTTCTGTAAAGACAGAGAAACAACTTTCAGTGTACAATAAAGAACGCAGAGCAACAGTATCTGTACGGAAGACAGAAGTACCGACTGAGTTTGAGGCCAACCAGGATAAAAGCTCAGGAGTGCAAATTGAGGACCCAGATAAGCAGTGTCCCCTACATAACAAGCCTCATCCACTGAGAAAATGTCGCGGTTTCAGAAGCAAGACGATAGAGGAGCGCAAATCTTATCTTAAGGACAAGCGCATTTGTTTCAGATGCTGTGGTTCAACTCAACATCTTGCTAAAGACTGTGTGAAAACAATTCGATGTAAAGAATGCAATAATGACAACCATCTGTCTGCTTTACACCCAGGACCAGCACCATGGAAAACAGAGAATCCGGTAACCCAAGAAGATCATGGTGGGGAGCAAAAAGAGAGTGCATTACCAGCAATAACCTCAAAGTGCACTGAAATCTGCACAAACACATTTAACTCGAGATCATGCTCCAAGATATGTTTAGTCAAGGTGCATCCTGCAGGCCTCAGAGAGAGGGCAATCAGAATGTATGCGGTTCTAGATGAACAAAGTAACAGATCTTTGGCAAGAACAGAGTTCTTTGACCTCTTCGGTGACAGAGGAAGTCCAACTCCGTATACTTTGAAGACATGCTCAGGAGTTGTGGAGACATCAGGGAGGAGAGCAAACAACTACATCATTGAATCATTAGATGGGAAAACGCAGCTGACTCTGCCCACTCTCATTGAATGTGATATGATACCAGATGATAGATCAGAGATACCCACACCTGAAATTGCTCGTCACTACCCTCATCTGATGCAAATATCAGACAAGATTCCAGTACTGGACCCAGGTGCTGCAATTATCCTTCTACTTGGAAGAGACATATTGAGAGTGCACAAGGTCAGAGAGCAATACAATGGGCCACACAATGCACCATTTGCACAACGTCTTGACCTTGGATGGGTCATAATTGGTGATGTATGTCTGGATGGAGCTCACAAGCCATCAAAAGTGAATGTCTACAAAACAAACATGTTGCAAAATGGCCGCACATCATGTCTTAGCCCCTGTACCAACAAGAAACAGATTAAAGAAAGACTAGTCAACCCAATACAACAGCAGAAAGTTCGGAGTTACATGGAGGCTATCACCTCATCTGAAGATACAGATGAGCTAGGATGCAAGGTGTTTGAAAGAACGCGAGATGATGACAAACCAGCACCATCTGTTGAAGATAGCCTCTTCCTTGAGATAATGGACAGAGAAGTCTTTCTAGATGAGTCAAACAGCTGGGTAGCTCCACTACCTTTCCGTTCACCCCGACATCACCTTCCTAACAACAAAAGACAAGCAGTGAAGCGTCTCACCTCATTGCGACGCACTCTAGACAGAAAGACAGATATGAAGGAACACTTCCATGATTTCATGCAGAAGATCTTCGACAGTGGTCAAGCTGAAAAAGCACCACCATTGGAAGAAAAACAAGAATGTTGGTACTTACCAATATTTGGAGTGTATCATCCTCAGAAACCAGGACAGATACGAGTAGTATTTGACTCCAGTGCAAAGTATGAAGGCCTTTCCCTAAACGATGTCCTCCTCAGTGGACCTGACCTGAATAATACACTCCTTGGAGTCCTCATCAGGTTCCGAAAAGAACGCGTTGCAGTAACAGCAGATGTACAACAAATGTTCTACTGTTTTCTTGTCCGCAAAGATCACAGAGACTACCTGAGGTTCCTGTGGTATGAAGACAATGACTTCAACAAAGATGTCACAGAATACAGGATGAAGGTACATGTGTTCGGGAACAGCCCCTCTCCAGCTATAGCTATCTACAACCTGAGACGAGCAGCACAGAAAGGTGAAGAAGAACACGGCACAGATGCCAAACATTTTGTTATGAGAAACTTTTATGTGGACGATGGACTTGCTTCTTTCTCTAGCAATGAAGAGGCTATCGACATCCTGAAGAGAACAAGGGAGATGTTAGCAGAATCTAACATAAGGTTACACAAGATAGCGTCCAACAGCAGCAAAATCATGGAAGCATTTCCCTCAGAGGACCGTGCAAAAGACCTCAAGGACCTGGATCTAGGAACAGATTCACTGCCCCTTCAAAGAAGTTTAGGGCTCAGTTGGGATCTGAAAACCGACAGCTTTACATTTAGAGTATCCAGAGAAGAGAAGTCGTTCATGAGAAGAGGTGTCTTGTCCACGGTCAACAGCCTTTATGACCCCCTAGGATTTGTAGCCCCCATAACCATGCAAGGCAAGGCTCTTATGAGAGAAATTGCTACTGAACATGAACAAAGTGAATGGGATACACCTCTACCTAAGGAGAAAGAAATGCAGTGGAAGTTGTGGAAGGACTCATTAATAGAGCTTGAACAACTTATCATACAAAGGTCATATGTCCCTGTTTCTCTGTCTGCCACGAAGCAAAGAGAATTGTGTGTATTCTCAGATGCATCTACTATGGCTATAGCAGCTGTAGCCTACCTTAGAGTAATGGACTTTGAAGGACAAAACTATGTTGGGTTTATCATGGGAAAGTCCAAACTGGCTCCACGTCCTGCTCACACGGTTCCACGTTTGGAGCTTTGTGCTGCTGTCTTAGCAGTGGAGATGGCAGACATGATCATTGCTGAACTGGACATTGAAATTCATGCAGTGAAGTTTTACACAGACAGCAAGATTGTGTTAGGATATATTCACAATGCTTCGAGAAGATTCTACATGTACGTGTCAAACAGAGTGATACGCATCAGAAAGTCCACACGGCCAGAACAGTGGCACTACATCAGTACGGATAAAAATCCAGCCGATCATGGGACTAGACCGGTTCTAGCAGCTGTCCTGAAGCACACTAACTGGTTCTCAGGACCATCCTTTTTGAATAGATCAGAAACCGAAGAGACCACTCAGTTTGAGACATTTGAACTTGTAGAACCAGATAATGACAAAGAAGTACGTGCACAAGTAACGGCGTATAGTACCATAACTACTAGAGGCAACCTTGGCGCACACCGGTTTGAAAGATTCTCCAGCTGGAAGTCACTCATTCGAGCTATAAGAAAGCTTATTCACCTAGCCAAATCCTTCTGTAGAGCTACAAACACTGACAAGTGCAATAGCAATCATCTTATGCAAGCCGAAATTATCATCATTAGATGTGTTCAGCAAGAAGTTTTCAAAGAAGACATCAAGTGCCTTCTTAAAAGAGAAGAGATCTCCAAACACAGTCCACTCAAAAAACTGAACCCAATACTTGATGAAGATGGAGTGATAAGAGTTGGAGGTCGCTCGTCAGTAGTGGATATGACGGTCGAAGAGAAACATCCTTTTATAATGCCCAAGAATCATCACATTTCATTTCTGTTAGTAAGACACTATCACGAACAAGTTGCACATCAGGGTCGCCACTTCACTGAAGGAGCAGTCCGGTCAGCTGGATTATGGATCATAGGGAGTAAACGACTAGTCTCCAGTGTCATCCACAAATGTGTAATTTGCAGAAAAATCAGAGGGAAACTTGAAGAGCAGAAGATGTCAGACTTACCTGCTGATAGACTTGCTTCAAACCCACCCTTTACTCATGTTGGCCTAGATGTCTTTGGTCCTTGGAACATCTCCTCACGTCGGACCAGAGGAAGCAGTGCAGAAAGTAAACGTTGGGCTGTTCTGTTCTCTTGCATGAGTACAAGAGCAGTACACATTGAAGTCATCGAGTCTCTGTCTACCTCAAGCTTTATCAATGCTTTGAGAAGATTTTTCTCTATCCGAGGACCTGTGAAGCAACTCCGCTCAGATCGGGGCACAAACTTTACTGGGGCCTGTAAGGAGTTAAGGATCCTTACAGAAGACTCTGAGACGAGTGCTTATCTTCAAGATCAAAGATGCACTTGGACCTTCAATCCTCCTCATGCGTCACATATGGGAGGAGCTTGGGAGAGGATGATTGGAGTGGCTCGTCGCATTCTGGATGCCATGTTTCTGAAGGTTAGCTCTACTCGCCTTACACATGAAGTTCTCATCACACTTATGGCTGAAGTCATGGCTATCATGAACGCTCGACCCTTAGTTCCGGTGTCTACCGATCCAGAAATGCCAACAGTTTTGACACCTGCAATGCTTTTGACCCAGAAGATGGAAACAGTGACAGCTCCCACAGGAGATTTTGGTCTCAAAGATCTTTACACCAAGCAATGGAAGCAAGTTCAGAGTCTTGCAGACATCTTCTGGAATAGATGGAAACAAGAGTACCTGGTGATGCTCCAGTCACGCAGAAAATGGCAAATTGACAAGCCTAACCTACAAGTCGGAGATGTCGTCCTACTAAAGGACGCTCAGGTCCACAGAAACGAATGGCCAGTTGGACTCATTGTCGAGACTGTACCTAGTAATAGACATGTGCATTCGTTTTCGTCCGAATGCATTTTCGTCCGAATTTCAGCTATTTTCGTTATCGTTTTAACAAACGAAAACGAAAGCACAGAATCTGAAAACCGAAAGATCCGACATAAACAAATGCTTTATTTTCGTTTTCGTTGCTACAACAGTTCGATATAGATAGGAGATTCGACGTGACGCTGACAATAACAATCTGTGTCTATCGAACCTGTGGTCGAATGTGCCTAACCTTAACTCTATTAGTCCAAGATTATTCTACATAGGAGAGAAAAGATTCGACATTATAGAGAGAAAAGATTCGACATAGGAGAGAAAGATTCGACATAGGAGAGGAAAGATTCGACATAGGAGAGGAAAGATTCGACATAGGAGAGGAAAGATTCGACATTATAGAGAGAAAAGATTCGACATAGGAGAGGAAAGATTCGACATAGGAGAGGAAAGATTCGACATAGGAGAGAAAAAATTCGACATAGGAGAGAAAAGATTTGACATTATAGAGAGAAAAGATTCGACATAGGAGAGAAAAGATTTGACATTATAGAGAGAAAAGATTCGACATAGGAGAGAAAAGATTTGACATTATAGAGAGAAAAGATTTGACATTATAGAGAGTAAAGATTCGACATAGGAGAGAAAAGATTCGACATAGGAGAGAAAAGATTTGACATTATAGAGAGAAAAGATTTGACATTATAGAGAGAAAAGATTTGACATAGGAGAGAAAAGATTTGACATTATAGAGAGAAAAGATTCGACATAGGAGAGAAAAGATTTGACATTATAGAGAGAAAAGATTCGACATAGAGAGAAAAGATCACTGCTTGTGGGTGGAACATTCGACCGGAAATGTATGATTGCAGAGTCGTACAGTTTCGCTGCTCCGTCGAATCTTCTTTGAACATTCGACAGACACCATAAGCCTTCAATGACAGATTCGACCTTAATTAATTAAGATTTTCGGACGAATGCAATTTTTAACGAAAAACGAAATAAATAAAAACGAATTTCGGGAGTAACTAAATAAATTTATTTTTTGGACGAAAACGAAATTCCGAAACGAAATATTTCAGTGTGCACATGTCTACCTAGTAATGATAGTAAGGTTAGAAAGGTCAAAGTTAAAGTCATGAGACAGGGCACCCCTAAGGTGTACTTTAGGCCTATCTCTGAAGTTGTTTTACTTCTTAAAAAGGAAACATAGTGGTATAATGTTCATTATGCCAGGTGGGGAGTGTTCTGATTATAAGGTATATATTTACTGATCGTACTGTTGCTTTAAATTGGCATCCATTACTAGCAGGAACTGTAGTATATTCCTCCCACTTCCTGCTCAGCAGTCAGCAGTCATATTAAATAATCTTTCTACAGAGAAGGAAGCATGCTAAAGACCTCCACTATTTCTTAATACAGGCCTTGGAAGCATAAGTCTGTAAGTAAGCAGTCATTAGTTTTCAGTTAGTCAGTATATGTTCTACTAATGCAACTACATTTTATGTGTCTGTCAGGAAGTTCACTCAGCTAGGCCACATTTTTGCTAGCTAGTGCCTTAACAGTATTGTAGCATGCCTGTTACTATTTGCATTTGTGATGTAATGTTAAATGCTAATGCATATTTTTATAATTTGTGTTTTGCAGTTTTACAAAAAAACTTATTCTCAGTAAAGATTTCAACTATAAGCCCTTCCTCCTGAGTCTTTGCTGGGAAGCTGTTAGCTGTCTGCCAAGCTTTGTCCTTTGAACACATTGTGAGGGCAGAACAAAAGGAAAAAATGTAATTTTTCCCGACGGGAAAAATGATCGTGTGTACGCGGCATAATAGATTCAACAAATGCATTCAATGGTCAGAAGTGCTTGTTAATGACTGGGAATTAACTCATTGCATGGACCTGTTTTCACAAAGCGCTCATACTGGTTGAACTGCATAAAGTAATACTATGGGCACCCTTGGGACAAGTATACTCCAAGATAAAGAGGAGGCATTCATAAAAAGGTATGGTATGTTGGATTCTTTTCTGCAAGTGTTTTTTTAGTGTGGGGACATTGTTAAGCCCCATACACACGGTAGGACTTTTTGACAACAAACTTCAAAATGAACAGGTTTTCAAAAAAATCCTACCGTGTGTACGCTCCATCGAACAAACTTTTTCGGTTTTCATCGGACAAAAGTTGCCGAAAAGTTTGTCCGTTTGCAGAGCGAACATTTGTCCGATGAAAACCGAAAAAGTTTGTCCGATGGAGCGTACACACGGTCGGATTTTTTTTAAAACCTGGGAATTTAGAAGTTTGTTGTCAAAAAGTCCAACCATGTGTATGGGGCTTGAGATGCATTGCTGTAGTGGCCCTCTGGCGTCAATACTTTCTGAATGACTGACCCAGAACAAGTATGCAGATCAGGAGTGCTGACTTCACTCTGCGTATTTTTCCAGGTCTGTGACTTAAGCTGGATACACACTATACAATTTTCTGTAGATTTTTTCCTTTAGATTTACCAAAACCATATGATATGAGGTCAAACCTTAAAGCCTCATACACATGTAGCGGGTGGTTACATTTAGGGGAAGCATCTGAGTGGTAACTAGGCTCAGATGCACTAATTGTTAGGTTTCTTGGACCATTTCTATCCCTGGAAGATGGTACTGGTGTGTAGTTACCTGGGGCCTATAGGTGGCGCTGTTGACATGGGCCCGGGTTGAACCGCAGTACAATGTTGTGTCTTTTTTTTGTCCCCTCTTGGCAGCAGTACGGCGGGGCGGGGAACCTGCTGTGCCTGTCAGGAGAGGATATAAAAGGGGCGGCCATCTTCCACCTTAGGCCTGGGTGCGTGTGTGTCGCCTCCGGGTGCCCTAGGCCCAGAGGCCTGGTCGGGTTGTCTCCGGGTGCCCTAGGCCCGGAGACGGAGCTGCTGTTCCATCCCAGTCACCTTCAGTCTGGAGTGAGGTACTTTGGAGAAAAGCCTGGAGCCCAGCAGCCTTTGGCTGGGATCCGCCAGGGACTGAGGCTCCCAGGGATCTTCCTTGCGAGGGGACCCGTATCCAGGATTGAGGAGGCCAGGGAGGTGACCCTTTCTGAAGACCCAGCGCAGAGTCGTGGTGACAGATGGGGCCTCTGGTAACTCTCTGGAGTGATGTTCTTGTCCTAAAAAAGGGGCCAAGTTACTAAAGGAAGGAAGTGCATGTTCTGTATGTCACAGTGGCAGTGACACTACGCACACAAGGTCAGTGGCAGTGGCTTTCAACTTTTCCACCCGGTCAGTGGCAGTGACCAACCTCATGGTCTGTGGCAGGGACCGTGCGCCAAGCCTGTTCGTGCTAATCAGAACAGGAGAAAACCCAAATTCAAGTTTGTGCCTGGACCTCCTCCCACCTTATTTGACCTGTGTCTTGTCCCAACCTGTCTGCTCTCAAAGAGACTGTTTATTGTGCTGAGAAAAATAAATAAGAGTTGGACCTTTCAGTTGGTGTGGACAGTTGCTTACTGGGGAGAACTAAAGGCTTGTTTCTGACTACCAAAGAAACAAAGTCAGCACTGGAGGTTTTTAAACACTGGCTGCAAGCAGGCCCGAGAAACTTACACCGCTCAACCTCCCCATTCAGGAGGGTACGGGCTTATGGTGCGGTGTGCCTCATTCTTTCCTGCGGAGGAGCCAAGCAGAAGAAAAGCAGGTAAAGTCTGGGGTTGGTGCGCTACACACACGATCCAACTTTATGGCCATTATTGTCTGATGGACGTGTTGTGTCAAATAATCCGACAGTGTGTATGCTCCATCAGGCAATTGTTGGCTGAATTAACGACAACAAAAGTTGGCTGTTCATGCTCACCAACTGTTGGGCAATAAATCTGTTACGTCGGTTTATGCAATCGTGTGTACACAAGTTGGTCCAACTAAAATCCAATGTACAAACATGCATGCTCAGAACCAATGTTAAACATCAGCCAACAATAGCAGAAGTTGCCCAAAGTGTGGCGGTAAAGAGCTGGAAAACCACGTGGTTTGGTGAATGTTGGCTGAAAATGTTGTGTCGTGTGTATGCAGAACAAGTTCACGGCCATCGCCCTTTGGATCAAAATCCACGGAAAAGTTGGTTGGAAGTCCGATCGTGTGTACGAGGCTTAAGAGTTTTAATTTGTATGCAATCAGGTAGGCCCTTGCACTACATGGTTTTGGTAAATCTAAAGGAAATCAGACAACAAAAGTTGTGTAGTGTGTATGGAGTCTTAGCTTAAGGCCCGTACACACGGTCGGACTTTTTGCCAACAAACTTCAAAATGAGCAAGTTTTCCAAAAAATCCTACTGTGTGTACGCTCCATCGGACAAACTTTTTCGGTTTTCATCGGACAAAAAATTGCTCTGCAAACGGACAAACTTTTCATCAACAAAAGTCCGATGGTGCAAAGTCCGACCGTGTGTACAGAAATCCATCCGACATTTGTCCGAAGTACAAATAAGCAAGCCCAGAACCAATTTTAAAAACAACCAACAATAGCAGAAGTTGACCAAAGGGTGGCGGTAAAGAGCAGAAAAGAGCAGAAAAAACATGTGATGTTGGGGAAGTTTTGGGAAAGTTTGCAGAAAAGTCCTGCCGTGTGTATGCTATGGGTGTGCCCAGCCAACTCCCAAAATCCACGGAATCCGGGAGCCCCCTTTAATAAGGGGGCCCCCAGATCCCGGCCCCCCACCCTATGTGAATGAGTTTGGGGTACATCATACCCCTACCCATTCACCTGGTGGAAAAAAAATGTCAATAAAAAAACACACTACACAGGTTTTTAAAGTAATTTATTAGGCAGCTCCGGGGGTCTTCTTTCGACTTCGGGGGTCTCTTCTTCTGCTCTCCGGTGCTGTCTCCGCGCTCCCTGGTTCTTCTCCCGCTCTCCGGTGCCTTCTTCCCTCTGCCGGGCACCTCCGATATCTTCTTCCAGCTCTCTTGCTAGCGGCGGTCCGGTCTTCTCCGTAATCTTCTTCCCTCTTCTCTTCTTCGATGTTGACACGACAATGCCTCCCGCTGTAATGCCGTGCGTGCGGTGCGCAACGACTTATATAGACATAGGGCATCATTCCCCAGGACTGTGACGTCATATGGGGGCGGGGTCACCGGGTGGCATCTATAAATCGTTGCGCACCGCACACACGGCATTACAGCGGGAGGCATCGTCGTGTCAACATCGAAGAAGAGAAGAGGGAAGAAGACTACGGAGAAGACCGGGCCGCCGCTAGCAAAAGAGCTGGAAGAAGATAGCGGAGGCGCCCGGCAGAAGGAAGAAGGCACCGGAGAGCGGGAGAAGAACCAGGGAGCGTGGAGACAGCACCAGAGAGCAGACGAAGAGACTCCTGAAATCGGAAGAAGACCCCCGGAACTGCCTAATAAATTACTTTAAAAACCTGTGTAGTGTGTTTTTTTTATTGACTTTTGTTTTCCACCAGGTGAATGGGTAGTGGTACGATGTACCCCATACTCATACACATAGGGTGGGGGGCCGGGATCTGGGGGCCCCCTTATTAAAGGGGGCTCCCGGATTCCGATTAGCCCCCCGCCCGCAGACCCCGACAACCAACGGCCAGGGTTGTCGGGTAGAGGCCCTTGTCCTCATCAACATGGTGTCAAGGTGCTTTGGGGTGGGGGGCCACGGGGCGCCCCCCTGCCCCAAAGCACCCATCCCCCCATGTTGAGGGCATGCGGCCTGGTATGGTTCAGGAGGGGGGGCGCTCGCTCGTCCCCACCCCCTTTCCTGACCGGCCGGGCTGCGTGCTCGGATAACGGTTTGGTGTGGATTTTAGGGGGGGACCCCACGCCGTTTTTTCGGCGTAGGGGTTGCGCTTAAAATCCATATCAGACCTAAGGGCCTGGTATGCTCATGGAGGGGAACCCATGCCGGTTTTTATTTAAAATTTGGCGTGGAGTTCCCCCCTCATGATAACAGCAGCTTCCCTCCCCTCCCCTCTCCTCTCCCAGGTCAGCAAATCCGAAGCTAGAACGCAGACGAACCGCTGAACCATTGATTGATATCTTGCCAAAGACTCCGGAGCTCAAAAATGCAACACACAAGTGTGAATCCAGCCTTAAAGTGCTCAGTAATGACAGCGCCCATATTTTTCTCAGTATATGTTCCCCTTAAGACATTTAGCAATGTGGATTTAGTAAAAGCACTCGATCTTCTATTTTAATGACGCGCTGTAAAAATTATTTTATATATTTTTTCAAGTAGCTCTAAACCCATAACTAAACCCATTTATTTTTGTACTCCTGTGACCTAACGTCAGCTGATAGCGGGCTATTGCCATCAGAAGATTGGGCAGAGCCACACCAGGTATCCTGTCAGTATTGTTGTGATCCACCCAGCTGCCTGATTGACAGCAGGCTCCACCTTTCAGTTCGTGGCCAGGAGCTGGAGCCAGCCGCAACCATCCCCACCTCCCTTCACAGTCTGGTGTGCCAGTGCATGCTGGGGGAACAGATTCAGAATTGAGCAATCAGCGGTCATGTGATCGCTCAGTTCTCAGTGTAATAGTCTGTGTGGGACAGCTGCAGCATCACACAGATGCTGCAGATCAGAAGTATTTTTTTTTTTCAAAAGCCCATACACCTCCTTTAAAGTAGCTGTAAACCTTTACATATGCACAGTAAAGTGGCCAGCCTAATGAGATACACAGAGATGAATAATAAGTTCTAACTATTTATCAATTTTTTCTTATTTTATTTTTACCTCTCTACATCAGTGGCAGGGGAAGGGATCTGATGTCAAACTGAGGAGAGCTGAGTGTAATCTGAGACCTGGGGGGAGGGATAGGGCACCCAACCCCTCTATACAGCACACAGGGAGACATGCACAGCTGAGGCTAGCAATCACAGGCTGTGTGCTTGAGCTCACCTCCCCTCCTCCGCCTTTAGTACGTAACAGGGTCTCTTTAATGTATCACTCAGAAAATTTATGAAAATTAACATTATTGTATCGCTTGTTTGCAGAATAGTCTACAAAAATGCTCCCAACTTAAAATCTTACAATTAAATGTAACTTAAATTTTAACACCTGCAAAGTACTAGTTGTATGGCTGTTATTATGATCAAATGGCTTCACTGCTTTATGTGTTAGCAAACTGCAAGCATGCAGGTTAAGATTCAGAAAAAATAATGATAACTTTATCTGCATACTCTTTTGGGGACAGCCAAGCTACTATCATTTTCAGAAGGAGAGTCAACATTAACAACCTCCATGTTAAAGATAAAAAATCCATAGCAAATGATTATATGACGATGAGCTGTTTTTAACTTTCATGTGTAGCCCCCCACTGCCCCCCAATATTTGGGGGCGCTATGTGTCTATTTAGGGGTAGTCTGGGCCAAAAGTTGGGCTCAGACCAATTGAATATTCATTATTGCCTCTGCTCTGGGTGTGATGCTGCCTGGCAGTAGTGTTCCTTGTTGCCTGTAGGTGGCACTGTCACCACCGGCATAGGTTGAACCACAGGGGGTATCACAGCACCTTGGGTGCAGTGTTGCCAACCATCCGTATTTTTACGGAAATATCCGTAGTTGCGGAAATGTGCCAGTAAAAATAGCCAAGATCGGTTCGGCTTGGAACTGCGCATGCGCAGTTCCAGAGCTTACCGAGCCGAGCATATGCTGTATTCAGCCGGTGGATTTCACAGAGGCTGTGCCGCGCGGCACCGGCGAGTGATGTATTAGGAGAACCCGCCAGGCGCATGCGCACCAGAATTTTAAATCTGTAACTAACCAGGAGGACGGAGGAGCACAGCACTGGAGCAGGAGTCAGGACTCGGAGGCTGAGCAGCACGCGGCGGCGGCGGAATGGAGGAGCCTGCTGCATCCAGGCAATACAAAGTTCACAGGGGAGTTGGGGACGGACAGAGTGACAGACAGCCCAGCCGACAGTGACATCAGGTGATGGTGGCAGAGGGGGATCCGATGGAGGCAGGGGGTGATGGTGGCACCGCAGAGGGGGACGATGGAGGCAGGGGGTTAAATGGAGACAGGGGGTGATGGTGGCACCACAGAGGGGGATGGAGGCAGGGGGAGATTGGAGGCAGGGGGAGATTGGAGGCACCACAGAGGGGGATGGTGGCACCGCAGAGGGTGGGGGATGAAGACAGGGGTTGTTGGTGGCAACACAGTTGGGGATGGAGGCAGGGACGATGGAGGCAGGGGGTGATTGGAGGCAGGGGGCCTGGGGGAGATTGGAGGTAGGGGGAGATTGTGGCACCGCAGAGGGGGGTGAAGGCAGGGGGTGTTGGTGGCAGAGGGGGATGGAGGCAGGGGGTGATGTGACTTAATAATTTGCCCTTATTATATCGAAAATAACCAAAAAAATTTTTTACCTTAATATCTACCTTAAATCACATTGCTATTTGCCTAGCGTACTTGTTTGTAGCCTAAATACTGAAATTTGCACCTAAATAGTTAATTTAGTAACTTTTGTGAAATGTCAGTAAAAACGTGACTGTGCCAGTAAATTTCGGGTGTCGTGCCAGTAAATTTCAATCTGGTAGGTTGGCAACACTGCTTGGGTGTCCTCTCTTGGCAGCCGTGCAGTGGGCGTGGTGAACCTGCTGTGCATGCTGGGAGGGGGTACATGAGGGGCAGACGCCCCTGTTTGGGGTCCATTTTGTGGGGGTCGTTCCTGGGGACCCATTGGTCCTGTGTGTGCGCCTCGTGGCCCGCATGGCATGGGGTGTGCGTGTTCTGGTCCCGGGCACCTTCAGCCCGAGGCCGCATCGCTGCTTCGTAGGCCCAGCTCTGCTGGCTGGGGCCTAGGTTCTCAAGAAGGTATCCCAAAGCTACCCACCTGTGGGGAGCCACGGTTTAGGAAAGGAGTCCAGGGGAGGATCAGTCCCAGGGGAGACTAGCAACGGTACTGCTGTCTCGGGAAGAGGCCTGGAAACTAGCCTAAGGAGGGATCCATAATTACAAGCCCTGCAATACGCCAATCTGGCATAAAAGGTTCTCTTCATTATTGCTTGGCTGGGAGGTTCGGGACTTTTGATCCTGTGGCAGAGGGTTCACGATCGTATCCTAATACAAAGGAAAGATTAATTTGTGCTACATTCCGGCTGCTAGGACCACTAAATGGACTATCCGGGTGAGAAATACCCACTCAGGCTTGAGTGGCGACGAGTGCTGTTTAAGTGTTGCGTGACTGAACCTTCCAATGTGTATTTTCTCTCTCATGTCCTACTCTTCCTTTAAGTTCACTCGGCAAAGATAAAAATAAAGCCTCATGCCGCGTACACACGACCGTTTTTCATGACGAGAAAAATTCAATTTTTTTATTTGGTCATTAAAAACGATCATGTGCGGGCTCCAGAGCATTTTTCACGACGTGAAAAATGGGCATTAAAAATTTGGAACATTAAAAATTTGGAACATGCTCTAATTTTTTCACGAAAAAAAAACGTGCATGCTCAGGAGCAAGTGATCAGACGGGAGCGCTCGTTCTGGTAAAACTAGCGTTCGTAATGGAGATAGCACATTCGTCACACTGTAACGGACTGAAGAGCACAAGGCTGAAAAGCGTGAATCGTCTCTCACCAAACTTTACTAACACCAGCAAAAGCAGCCCAAATGGTGGAGCTATCCGAATGGAACTTCCCCTTTATAGTGCCGTCGTACACTTCGTACGTCACCGCGCTTTGCTCGAGCATTTTTTTTCATGATAGTGTGTAGGCAAGGCAGGCTTGAGAAGAATCACGTAGAGAAAAACTTTGTTTTTTTAAATGACATTAAAAACGGTTGTGTGTACGCGGCATAACTGTTTGGGTTTTACATGGTGTGGACATTGACTTTTCTGAAGACCTTCCTTACACCCCTGACAACGGAAGCCATGGAGGTAATTCGCACACCCAACAAAACCAGCCGGTCCCTTAAATGGGGGTAAGTGCTACACATGCATATATATTAAGAAACACATACCAGATGACATATTTGCAAAGCTTGCCCCCCCCCCCCCCCCCCCCCAGAGTTGTGTTCCAAAGCAGCATTTGGATGGTGATGAAAGGAATGCCACAATGTCCAATTAACAGACAAGCTGCTGCTTTCAAAAGAATGAAAGAAGATCTGCAATTACTTTAACAATACAAATACATAAAATAACATCTAATATTATCTGTTACATGCAATTCTTTTTCAAAAGCAATGCAGATTTCATACTACTGTTATGCCGCGTACACACGACCATTTTTCATGACGAGAAAAATGCTATTTTTTAAATTGGTCATTAAAAACTATCGTGTGTAGGCTCCAGAGCATTTTTCTCAACGAGAAAAATGGCCATTAAAAATTTAAAACATGCTCTATTTTTTCTCGTTGTTTTTCACGTCGTCGTTTTTCTCGTCGTGAAAAACGGCCATGTGTACGCTTTAATGGCGGGAAAAAAAAGCACATGCTCAGAAGCAAGTTATGAGATGGGAGCGCTCGTTCTGTTAAAACTAGCGTTCGTAATGGAGATAGCACATTCGTCATGCTGTAACGGACTGAAAAGCACAGAGACTGGAAAGCGCGAATCGGCTAACACCAAACTTTTAACGCGGTAACACAAAATCAGCAAAAGCAGCCCAAAGGGTGGCGCCATTCGAATAGAACTTCCCCTTTATAGTGCCATCGTACGTGTTGTCGTACGTGTTGTACGTCACTGTGCTTTGCTCGAGCATCTTTTTTCACAATAGTGTGTATACAAGGCAGGCTTGAGAAGAATCACGTCGAGAAAAACTTTGTTTTTTTCCATGACATTAAAAACGGTCGTGTGTACGCGGCATTAGGTATTGATGTGTCAATGTGGCTATAAACCCATATCAAGGGGCACTCTAATACAAGAGATGTGTAACTGGCCAGATCACCAGGTGAAAACAGAGGGGGGGAAAAGCCTAAAAAATGAAAACTAATGCAGCCACCTCATCTAATGACTGGTAAGCTGCAATATATTAAATTTTTTGTTTTGGGTTTAATACTGCTTTAGTGCCTATGCTTGTGAAGCTATATGTATGAAATGAATAGACTCCAGCAATTTGAACTCCTCAACGTTAATAAAAAAGACAAAGGTTGCTTACCTAAGTAAAAGTGTTTATATACAGTATATATGAGAAGTCCATGTCACAAAAATTCAATAGGATTTTGGCTTGGTTGGCACTTGTATGTAAAGTTTTACATGTGTAACGGGGTGCTAAATTTAGGGGAAGTGTTTGGGTGGTAGTTATGCCCAAACACCCTAATTGATAGAGTTCTTAATACCATTTTTGTCCACAGGTGGAGTATTGGTGTACAGTTCCCTGTGGCCTGCAGGTGGCGCTGCCATAGTAGGCCAGGGTTGAATCACTGATACAGTGCTGTGTCTTGCGTGTCCCCTCTCGGCAACCATACAGTGGGTGTCGTCTACCTGCTGGGCATGCTGGGAGAGGATATAAAAGGGGCAGACACTGCCTGTTCGGGATTCTCGTTCCTGTCCGCCCTGGGCACCTTTAGCCCTGGGACTGCATCAAAGGTCTGGGCCCAGCACCTTCGGCTGGAGCCCACCGGGGATCGAGGAATCTCAGGGTGCCGCCTTGCGAGGGGACCCGTATCCTAGATGAGGAAGCCGGGGGAGGAACCGTTCCGAAGGACTGGTGCGGAAGTCACAGTGAAAGAAGGGTCCTGGTAACTCTCTGGAGGGATGTCTTCTCCTTGAACAGAAACCAAGTTCACCAGGTCTGTGGCAGAGACCAAGTTCACCAGGTCTGTGGCAGAGACTTTGGGTAAAGTTCGAGCATCATTTCGGCTGCTAGTCCTAAGTTAGGGAGACTATCCGAATGGGCTGAGTCTGATTGAGAATCGGAGCAGTGAATTGTGTAACGTTTGTGCCTGGACCTCATCCACATCTTAAGCTGTCCTGTTCTCCCTCCAACCTTTTCTGTCAGAGACTGTGTTTTATAAGAAATAAACCTCTATGTTGGAGTGCAGCTGGTGTGGACATTCAAGTTACTGTGGGGATACAAGGACTTGTCTTTATTCAAAATAGAGGTGAGAGACATTCTCTGGTTGTCTAACTGTGGAAGACCCATCAACAACACTCTTCAAATAGGAGGGTACGGGCTTGTGGTGCGGTGTGCCTCTCTCTTCCTGCGAGGAGCCAAAGTTAATGCAGGTAAAGAAAGGGGTCTGTACGCTACACGTGGGGGCTCGAGTCCGGGATTTTCACAGTAGAAAGAAGCCCAGAGTTTGAACTTGTTTCCCCTGTGAAGTTCCGTGGAGGTCGGCCATCTTTGGAGAAAAGTAACTGTGCCACGAGGAGAGCCCCAGCTGTGTAGTTCGTGGGCGTGCCTAAGGAAAGAAAGCCTGCGAACATTGCAGAGAGATGGGAGGAGCCCCGCCACGTGAAGAGTTGCACGTGGTGACTTTGGCGTCAGAGAGACAGTGCGCGATGGATCGGCGAGTGGGTAACATGGCGTCTAATACCGCATGGATTCCGAATTCAACTACTATGAACGTTACCTCCTTTGCTGCTTCTGTGACTAATACGGGGATCCGACTGAAGCCTCGGGGTCATTTCGCTCTTTATGTCTTGTTGTGGAATTTTAGGCTGCTGTTTACAGAGCACACAGCCTATAATTCCTGTGCTCTATAAGCACACACTTGAGATTCATCTTTTTGAAGTAATGCTATCGTTAAGTTAAGTTTGCTAAAGTCCACTCACCGTTCATTCCATCATTCAATCAAGGAAACCACCAACACAGGTCTTCTTATCAGGCCATTCCAGCAAAGACTGTTAAGCCGACGCCTACTCATAGGCTTTTATTAAACTCAAAAGATCTCAAGACAGGAGGTGATTGGCTGCAGCAACCAATCCCCTCCCCATGGGCGGGAACCTCATAGGATGTCCGTTCCACACAGGAGAATGACCATACAAGGACATCCTTCCAACAGGAAATAAAAGGATTCAATACAATAATACATACAGTGAATACAATAAACGTAGGATGGCTAAAGTCACCGCTGATAGAAATCCTTATTCTGCGCCATTCCATAGAATATCGCATATTCAGATTATACTATTATTGAATGGGGGAGGGAGGCTATCTGCAGACGCGCGCTACGAATTCCAACCAATGTTGATCAGACACAGCCGAGACAAGAGCGCGCATTTGCCCATAACCAATGATGTCATTGCAGAGCGAGGATACCCCCTCCTCAACGATCGTCCATGCTAATGCACAGAGGGCCCCCGTTGGCGGACATATCCGCACCCTGCAAACATCACACTCCAACCTCAAGACGTTTTCCCCTATCAGACGGGATTCAACCAGCCTCAGACTACCCCAATCAGCTCTTTTAGAGCGGGTTGCGGAAGTACTAACACTGGGTGACACTATGACAATACATATTAAATACATCTCCATAAAAATCTCCACAACAGTCCTCCCTTTTTTGTCATATGCACCCTATGTGTCCCTCGATGAGAGTTGATCTGCTTCTTACACCTGGAAATCAATCAGTTATTAGTCCATAAAAAGGAAAACACGGCTTGACATGTAGACTCTACTCTTCAGGGGCATGACTTATAAAGGAGCACACGACATGGTGAGCTGTAGTAATTGCTGATCCGTCTGTGATCCTCTGTGTCTTGTATGTGGGTCCGGCTTCGGGGCGTCTCATCAAGGAAACTCTGGTCACGCGTCAAATGTCAAATCAGGCAACAGGAGCACCTCGTCACGGCATAGAAAGAATAGAAATAAAAACGACATGAGTATATATATTCCCACTTTCTTTAACCACGATCCGCTGTAAAATAAAAAATTAGATCCCCAAAGATTCCCAGACCCTTAAAAAAAGGACTCCCAACCTTCACTTAGCTACAGCTCTGGCTTCAACAATTACATGAAGAACCCTATCCTTAACGGATGAGAATTGTTCAATTGTATCCCTAGCCCGAGCCCCCCCCACCTTGTACATGCAGGACCCCATGCCCAGACCTGGTCGGGATTGGTGAACAAATCCCTACTAGCTGTCCCTGCCATTCTTAATTTCCTGCGCCATCAGATCCTTGCGATCGGCCGCGACCTAAAATGTTGGGACAGCTTCACCATTGCGCATGAACCTCTTGCTTTGGGGGAATTACCTTTATAAGCTGCAGATCCACATAAACACCAAACTAAAGTTCAAACACACTTGTGGGCTGCCTAGATACCCAAACCGACAAGAGACAGAGCCATTAAAACTAAAACCAATTTTACCCTCTAAAAATGCATCGTTAGATTCCATTGACAAGTGTCTGTCTGGAGTCTTCACTAGTTTGTCAAAACTCCTCATACCCATAATAACATCATAAATGTCATGTACCGCTGTCATCGCTGGGGACTAAAACTCCTCATACCCATAATAACATCATAAATGACATGTACCGCTGTCATCGCTGAGGACTAAAACTCGGTGAAGACTCAGAACAGACCATCGGTCCTGTTCGCTTTCTGAGCTAGTCAGGACATACACTTTAAATAATAACTTGGGATGCTTTTCACCGTTACCCTCGCTAAAATTTACTAAACAACAAAAATATAAATAAACAAAGATACTCCTCATTCTTTGGTGTGGTTGAGCCGCTTCTTGCAGTGGCTGGCGTGGTCTCATCCCTCAAGCTTCTTTACAACGACCCAGTCACCTGGTTGGAAAGAATGTAAACTGATTATTAAGTCAGGGTCCGGGAGGGAATCGTGAAAACCTTTTGGTGGACATTTTGAAGTTCATGTCACAACGATCGCACCCACCCCATCAGCCGAGAATATAAGTGACAGCTAATGAGGAGAGTACGACCCTGATTTTGATTGACCTCCAAACAACCCTCATATGACAATAACCCAGACATCGGGACTGTGGTCACTGCATAACCTGTGCGTGGCTTACAATACCTGAAACCATTGACAAGGTTCTTAGCCTCTGGGATGGGAACCTACTTCACCAGACTGCTGCTTGCCGATTCAAATTCTATTAAAGAAAGACCGTCTTGGCACAAACTTGGTTAGAATTACAGAGGTTATTATTAGTTTGACAGAAAAAAAAACTGTCACTCTTACATTTATCATTCTCCCCCCTTTTCTTCCTCATTACAGACTGAAGGAAGAAATGTGTGGTGCAGGAAAAAAGAAACAATGAAATAGCCTATGATACTTTTACCGCCTAAGACTCATATTTATCCATATGTACAGCTGTCTACATACACCTGTTCTCTGTGTACAAACTCCTTGGACCTGAAAAATACTTATAAGCAAAATCATTACTCTATCCTTCATATTTAACCTGCAAAGAATGGTAAAACAATAATGACATTCCTGTACATTGGTAAATTGTCAATGACATTCTTTCAAAACTGATTCAAACAAAACCCTCTGTAACCCTAACTTTTCCCGTTCCTACAAAAATACAACAGCCGCGACGCATCGAAGGATCGCCGCGGTAAGTTCGAACATATTCACGTTACTACATACAAACATTCCGATACAAACGTGGGGGAAATACTTCCCAGTTTCCAAAACCACAAATGAAAAAAAAACAAAAACAGACAGGATTCTACCTTCACTCTTTCAGCAATAGGAAAAAAATACAATGGGAATATGAGAGCAACTCGAGAAGCTTGCATGGACCAGCCATACAAGGTTCAAACAAACGTGCATGAGCCACCATTCCTCATCATTACAGATTTCTGAAGCCGCAGCTCAACTACATCCATTCCAGAGGGATACCCAAAATAGTATCCTTGGACCACCTATGTTAATCTTTTTGGGGTTCAAAGGCCTTTGCCCCAAAACTAGGCTTCGTGCACTGTGTGACCGTCTGACTATGGGAAGCCTCCATTCCTTCCCTTTGCACAGACCTCCTTGTGTCCATGGCGATTCGAATCGGCTTATCGTCTTAAACCTGCGTCCAGGTTAAACCGTTGCACCCATTTCGGAGATCACCGCCCGGTGTCTTCTTATACGGTGAATTGCAGAACTACAACCACTATATGGTCAAGTCCTCCAACTAGAAACCCTAACCGAGGTGTCAACTCTATGGCTTGTTGTCCCAACACTTTTGGAACTACAGCAACAACCACAGATCAACCCCCGAATTAGGCCTCTACCCCTCACAGTGCATGCATACACAAGCGTTTTCCGCTATACACCCATACACTGCGTTGTCAGACTAAACCACAGAGAACAATTACGCCAGTTTACCACCTGCAGAACAATGTGGCTTCTCTCTGTATCTAGATGATAAAATAATGGTGATACCCCCTGTTTTTCTCTCTACCCAAAACTGTATTTACAGTACAAAACTTCACAAAACTGGAACAAAATATAAAACACTTTTAAACGCCAAAATGCTTTCCATTTTCCTTCCAAACACAAATCTCATTTCTCACCTTTAAAAACCCCAAGCTCCTCCCACTAACTTTCTGCTGATATATAAATGCTGAAAAGAAACTTCCGGTTATGCTCAGCTCTTAAAAAACCAAACTGGTTTATTTACATATCAATTGTTCAGGAAGAGGGAGGGGGAGGGGGGAGCCCAGCCACATTGCTGTGTCTATCAAGACTCCAAAAAAATCCATGGCTACACATTATATATTTCAACAATTTAAAACCTTGTCAAGAAGATGGTGGAATAAAACCCCCCTTTGCAAATGGGAGGGTCCTGACCCAAACATCCCCTGCAAGCAAAACCACAAGTTGACTCAAATGTAAAACTCCTGCAAAAAGATGGCTCTAGGGGTTTCGACCAAAACCCCCACTCCTCCTCTATAGGCTATACAATACAAGCTTCAAAACATATGAATTGCCTTCTGGGAAGGAAATATTTAAACATAAAAACACATCATTGTACAAAAACTCTTTTAGTCTTACAATCCATCAAAATTCAGTGTAAAGTGAAGTTTTTCTTAAAACCAAAATCCAATGCAAAAAAACCCGCCGCGCATATACTGCAAAGTCAGCTGACCCTGCAATAGCTTACATTCACTTAAATGAAAACAGAGAAATCCCCAACCTAACATCATGTGCATGGAGTTTGCATGTCCTCCCTGTGTCTGCGTTGGCCTCCTCCCACACTCTAACTGCTGGTAGGCCAGCCAGATCCCATCCATAAATAGGCCCCAGCATGTGCGTGTGTCCGCAAGCACGTTGTGGCCCCTCAGGGTAAGACCGCGCTATTTTAAGATACCACTCAACTCAAAAGGCGATGCTTAGAAAAGCAATTTAAACCAGAGACAAAACCATCCTCAGTATGTCCCCCTGGTGTCTCACTACTCTCCCCAGCAGTGCACAGGTCAAACTGTAAACGCATAAAACATAAGAAAACTGCGCCGATCAACAAATGCCAATACAGCATATTCAGGAGTCGTGTTTGCCAAACTGGAACTTCCTATCTCAAACTGTAAACGTCTCTCAAAATGGCCGAAAAGCCAGGACTACAAAATGGTGGATGACCCGCCACAGCACCTCATGGACAACAAAAATTGCGCCATTGACGCATGCAATTTTTCCCGCCAAAACCAGCATCTCTTTAAAAGAAAATCAAAAATGTTTCTCTCCACAAAGACTGACTACACCATTGAAACTTTTCTAAATTATCATCAAAATCCACTGAAAAAGGTGTCAGCTACACTCTACAAGGACCACATGTACACTTACAAACTTAGCCTCCCTTTGGCCAACTAAACAGCACATTCAATAAATGTGAGTTACATGACAATATTAAAAACATATTCATTTCTCTACATAAAGTTCATATACACACTGTGGCATCAGCTTTCATAACAAGCCATTGAGAAATATAACTCCTCAATGCTAGCATCCAAAACAGCCTGCAACCATTCAAAGGGCGTATTCCTTTCAACAAACAGCTACTATTGTCTGGCTTCCAACAATGCCTGGCCACTTGGCAGGAACTTTCAACTCAAAAACCAAACACTTAATATTTTTACACTTATGGGGACATGTGTCTTTGTCCCCTATAAAGGCAAAAATCACAATCTATTCATTTCTATTTTTCATAGAAATCACAAACACTACACACATACAGTATATTGTTGCTTGTACATCTGCTTAGAGTGTCTTTCCCTCAGGGCACAGCCCCTGCAACACAAAACAGTGGGCAAGCCCTTCCCCCATTCAAGCACATGGCAGCCAAACAAACAATCTACTTACAAACTTCTCAGTGCACTAAATACCACAGCTATACCTTCATTTCATACACAATATACAGTCTATATTTCTCACTTAGTTACACTCTTACAGCCCACAGTTTCCATCAGATCATCTCTCAGGGCCCTCCCACTACAAAACTCCTGCATGCTATTTACAGAAAGTCACCAACTTTTACCATTGTAACTGAGATGCTGGCAGCCCCACCCCCGCTAAACCTCATGGCTCACAAAGACCAGGACAATGCAGCAGCCATTGCTGGCAGCCAACTGCTCAATAGATCGTACAATCTAATCACACAGGCACATGCAGGCATACCCACACACAATCAAATTCACAGGCATACGATCCATGACAAAATCACACACACACACATGCGATTCGCAGACATACACACGCACACATACACACGCTGCAAACTTGAAACATTATTTCAAAAAGACAATTTTTTTTTTTTTTTGTTTGTTTCAAAGTACAGCCTCTTTACACATCACATCGCAGGTCCACTCTCCCCCCTCTGCTGATCTGATGCTCAAAGAGGCCGCAATTGGTCCCACCAGAGTCGCCATTACTGTTGTGGAATTTTAGGCTGCTGTTTACAGAGCACACAGCCTATAATTCCTGTGCTCTATAAGCACACACTTGAGATTCATCTTTTTGAAGTAATGCTATCGTTAAGTTAAGTTTGCTAAAGTCCACTCACCGTTCATTCCATCATTCAATCAAGGAAACCACCAACACAGGTCTTCTTATCAGGCCATTCCAGCAAAGACTGTTAAGCCGACGCCTACTCATAGGCTTTTATTAAACTCAAAAGATCTCAAGACAGGAGGTGATTGGCTGCAGCAACCAATCCCCTCCCCATGGGCGGGAACCTCATAGGATGTCCGTTCCACACAGGAGAATGACCATACAAGGACATCCTTCCAACAGGAAATAAAAGGATTCAATACAATAATACATACAGTGAATACAATAAACGTAGGATGGCTAAAGTCACCGCTGATAGAAATCCTTATTCTGCGCCATTCCATAGAATATCGCATATTCAGATTATACTATTATTGAATGGGGGAGGGAGGCTATCTGCAGACGCGCGCTACGAATTCCAACCAATGTTGATCAGACACAGCCGAGACAAGAGCGCGCATTTGCCCATAACCAATGATGTCATTGCAGAGCGAGGATACCCCCTCCTCAACGATCGTCCATGCTAATGCACAGAGGGCCCCCGTTGGCGGACATATCCGCACCCTGCAAACATCACACTCCAACCTCAAGACGTTTTCCCCTATCAGACGGGATTCAACCAGCCTCAGACTACCCCAATCAGCTCTTTTAGAGTGGGTTGCGGAAGTACTAACACTGGGTGACACTATGACAATACATATTAAATACATCTCCATAAAAATCTCCACAACAGTCTGCAGAGAGGCAGAGGCACTTGGAGTGGTTTGTTCCGGATGCCAGGGACTGGTGGTGCATCTTCGGCCTTTCGGGAGATGTGAGCAGTGTAAGGAGTTTTTATTCGAGGTGGAGCAGCCTACTGAAAAGCCTCGGGCCTTTCGTCTCAACTGCCTTACAGGCGTCACCACTTTGGAAGAAGGACTCAGAGCTTCCGTAGTCACCCCTATGCGCACTGTTGAGTCTTTGCAGGAAGTCGCGGATGAAAATGTTCCGGTTGTGGAGGAACAAGAGTCGGAGAGACCGGAGGATGCTATTTCGGTATTTACGGAGTCCTCACTCCCACCGCCCAAGAGGAAGGTCGGCTATGTTACAGCTTCCTGTGGCCATGGTAGAGTCACACCCCCGCGCTTGCCCGGATCGGATGCATCCACCGGGAAAAGTCCCGGACATCCTGCTTCAGCTACAAGCCGAGGTAAGCCGGGGAAAGTGACCTTGGCTAAGGTCCGAAGTGTTGGGGATGCATGGACCAGGGACCCCAGGTCCCTTGAACTTGTTCGAGGCGGTGATTCATCATCTACCCGGAGTTACCTGCCGGCGGAGGAATGTGATACCTCCGACCTGAAGTCAGTCTCCGATCCAGGGGATGATGTGGCCATTGATGAGTTAATTGAGCGGAAGTGTTGGGATAAGGTGCTGTAAATAGGGGTTTGTTTCGCGCTACTCAAGAGTATTAAAATAGTGACTGGGGTAACTGTCAATTGCTGTAAAATCAATCTGTGTTCACCTAACACATAAACATAGTGATAAAGAAAAAGGAGGGGGATTTTGCGCTAAAAACAATAAATATTACACATAAAACAGCACTGTGTCATATAATATCACTTATATATAAATAAAAAATCCAATATATAAATGGTGATGTAAATAGTGCAGAATAATAATATGTGCTAATGATTCAACCCACCAAAAATAAAGTGCAAGTGCATATATGAACTATCCAAAATGTGCCAAAAAAGTTCAATATTGCAATGAATACTGTTCAATAAATGTCCAAAAAGGTTTTAAATCAATGGGGTTATTATCCGAAATTCTGGATGGGATCAAATTGCATGAACGATGAACAGGTTTGGAGTATTGAACCTCTGGTGAATCCTACACCTGTCTCCCAATGCTCTCACCTCATTAACATGGGTCACTGGCATATAGTATATTCACTGACATAGACTATGGTCTTATCTCTCCTCTGTATCTTCTCCACTCCTTAATAATCTTATGGTTGTATCCTCCACCAATCACGCTTTCTATAGATAAACAAAGGAAGGGGAGGAGGAGGGGGGAGCCAGGCTCCGACCAATACCATAGGAGAGGGACAGGGAAAAAAAGCCTCTGATAGTGTAGTATTTAAAAATTATATATACGGCTTTATTAGATTAAAAAGTGGACTCTTACATCACAAATAAAAACAATCAGCATGTATAGAGTAACCGGCGTATGAAACGTTGTCTTACTGTTGCTCTGCTGTCTTCCGATCTGTCTGTATGATGCTGCAATCCTCCCATCGGCGTTACATCATGCACCTCGTGACTTCTTCATGGGGGGCTTGATTGGTTGTTGGGGCATCGCTTAAATAGTGTATAAGACCGGAAATCCTTCGGCCACCATTTTCTTGGATACCAAAATAAACCGTATGGGCGCCGCCATTTTTCTTGTGTATAGCTAACAGTAAATAGCCCATATGGAATGTAAACATAGCGGAGCAATGCTATTGGTTTCACTAGTCTCCTCTACTTTATTGTGGGATGGTTATATAGATGGAAAAATACTGCAATCATCTAAATGGTGAATGGACACTTAAGTTCAATACTACATCGCCAGATTGTAATAGCCACAGCGGGCTGACTGGGCGAATACATATCTTGGGAGACAATATAAATACAAAAATGACGTGAACCACTTATTTAAATTCCATAAAAAAGCTAAAATCAATGCATGTATTATCTTGTGTTGCTATTACATGTATCAAATAAATAATGAAGATATAAAAATATATATACTAATCATTGATCAATACTGCTTAATTACATATATAGAATTGCAATATGAACCTCCTATTCCTAATTTTAGGTGCACACATTCCTGACTGGATGGCAGCATACTTCTGATCCAAATCAGCAGGGCAACAGATTATGTTACACACAAGGAATAGGATAACAACCAATATAGAATAAAATATTAAAACATATATTATTCAAGTATTTATATTCAAATAATTAAAAACTCGTGGAGTCTACTAAAAATTGCTTAAAAAACAATTCAGATCAAACTCCACGTTCATTCCCCTGGGTGTCAATGTTCTTAACGTGTGTATCCACCGAGACTCTTTCTGGCTAATATTTCTCACTAAATGACTACCTCTCCAGGAACCTTTGAATTTGTCTATGCCCTAGAATTGTAAATCTATAGGATCTTGATTATGAACACGTGCAAAATGTCGCAACACACTGTGTTTCGGGAATCCGTTAACAATATTTTGCATGTGTTCCTTGATTTTCACCTTCAAGGCTCTCTTGGTTCTGCCTACATATTGTAAATTACAACTACATTGTAGTACATATATGACACCCTCTGTGTGACACCCTATAAAATCCTTTATAGGGTGAATGTCTCCTGTACTGGTGCCCATAAATTCTGTCCTTTTGCCTTGAAACATTTTGCCATGTTTACAGGCATAGCAATTTCTACAAGGGTAGAAACCCGTCCCATTAAAAAAGGAATAACTAGGCTTAGGAGGTGGAACTACAATTGATTGAACTATTAGGTCCCTGAGCGTCGGTGCCCTCCTGTATATTATTTTAGGTCTATCGGTTAGAATATGATTGAGGTCCTTATCTTTTTTTAGGATATGCCAGTGTCGTTCCACCAATCTGGCCACCTCTTTATATTGTATGTTAAAATCCAAAATAAGACACGGTGCCTCTTGATGTTGACGATTTTTATCTTTATTTTGCATCATCTTATATCTATCCAATTCGCTGACATCTTGTATCTGTTTATCAAGCCAGGAGTGGTCATAACCTTTTTCTTCAAACCTCCTTCCTATTTGTTGGGCTTGTTCACTGAAATCTGAATTCTTGCTGCAATTTCTTTTTAATCTTATTAATTAGCCCTTAGGTATGTTATATAGCCACGATTTATGATGGCAGCTTTCCAGAGATAAATAACTATTTGCATCAACCAATTTGAAGAAAGTTTTACTGGTTATTTTGTCTCTTTCTAGTTGAAGTGTTAAATCCAGGAAATCCACAGTTTTAGCATCGATTTTCCATTCCAGTTTTATGTTTTTTTATCGTTTTGATTCAATGTGTTAAGGAAATTCTCTAACTTGTCTCTGCTTCCGTTCCATATTAGTATCAGATCGTCGATATAGCGTTTATATAACGTTAATTCAGGGGGCATATCTGCATATATGGCCTCTTCCTCCCACTGTGCCATGAATGCATTGGCAACGCTTGGGGCGAACTTCGCTCCCATCGCTATACCCCCGTTTTGTTTGTAATAAGACTGATCATGCCAAAAATAATAAAATTTGAGGCAGAAGTCTAAACATCTGATCAGGAATTTTCTTTGTTTGCAGACAAAATTGCTATATGTTCTTAGAAGCCATTTGGTGGCATGGGAAGCCTCATGGTGCTGTACAATTGTGTACAACGATGCAACGTCTGCTGTTGCTAATAGAGTTCTTCCTTCCAATACTGGTGTTTGGTCAATCAGTTGCAATACATGTTTTGTGTCCTTCAAGTATGCACGTGTATTTTGGACTGCTGGCTGGATGAAGTGATCTATATATTGGCCTAGCCTAGATGTCAGAGAGTCTATGCCATTTACTATTGGCCTACCAGGTGGGTTGTCTTTGCTCTTATGTATTTTGGGGACTGTGTAAATTATTGGGATCCTACATACTTCCGGTATTAGATATCGTGATTCTTTTTTGTTTAGGATCTCCTTCTTAATGCCTAAATCAATTAAGAGATGTAATTCCTTTTTGTAGTTGTTAGTTGGGTTACCCCGTAACTTCATGTATGTTTCTTCTTGTTGTAATTGTTTTTCGATTTCCTTCAAATATTGCTCTTTTGCCTGTATGACTACTGCTCCACCTTTATCCGCTGAGCGGATTACGATGTCTTTTCTTTCTGTGAGTAGCTTAATTCCCTTTTTAATATGTATCGGGTCCCTTTTCTTCTTTAGCTCTAAAGATTCCAGATCTTGTAGAACTAGGTTTTTAAAAACCTCAATATGATGACCATCTGATACTTTGGGATTGTATACAGAATTGTTTCGCAAGTTACTATGTACTACTTTAATTTGTGTCTCTGTAGTTGTATCTCGTTTCTGGAAAGGGTTATTCATGATGTATTTTTTAATACTAATCTTTCGTATGATAAGGTACCCCTGTCCTCGTCCCGTAGGAAAAGGGACTCACCCATAGTTTCTGGGGATGCTACACCCCGGGTGGAGGCCCCGGAGCCCGAGGAGGACTCTGTCCTGTTGTCTGCCCTTCCACCACTGGAGATGCCTGTACCTGTTGCTGAGGTAGCGAGAGTGTCATTGCCGGCCCCTATGTCTGGTCCGGAGGCAGTGAAAGTGCCTCGACACCCGGATACCATAATTTTACCAGGGATGGGAGATCGAGCAACCATGCCACCATTGTCCCGGTTACAGAGGCTAGAGAAGATTACCGCTCCCAGGTTAGTGAGTTCTGTTGATCTTTCAACAATCAGGAAGGCGTGGGTGCTGGCGATGCACAAGGCAAACGGAAAACAGGTGAAGGAATGGACAGCCGCACTCCAAAAAAAACTTTTCAGTTGCTTTTTATTGTAAAAATAGATGAACAAATGCACCACAGGTCACAGCAAGGCAGGGATCAGCTGACGCGTTTCACACTACAGATATTAGTGCTTACTCATAGCTAAAAGTAAGCACTAATATCTGTAGTGTGAAACGCGTCAGCTGATCCCTGCCTTGCTGTGACCTGTGGTGCATTTGTTCATCTATTTTTACAATAAAAAGCAACTGAAAAGTTTTTTTGGAGTGCGGCTGTCCATTCCTTCACCTGTTTTCCGGTTACAGAGGCTGTTTAACCAGAAAGTTGCAAGCAAGTACGGATGGGAATACCCGTACCTGCCTAAAGAGTTGCTGTTTGAAGTGAAGGCCTATAGATATCGGTGGTACGCAGACTTTGTCTGGACTCATTTGAAGGTACCTCAGGCCCGTAGATATTATTCTTGTTCTGCCGCAGCTACTAAGTGGTACAAGGAATGTAGAGAGTCATGGATGCTCGGCAGACACATACATGCTGATAAAGTGGTCATTTGCCGGAAGGATAAAGACAATGCTGAGTACCACATTGACACTTTTGATAAAAACTGGAAACCATTGGTGTTGCCGCATCCGCAGTACTATCTTTAGGAGACTGAACTCTTTTGTGTTTGCCTTTGTTTATTCTGGAGTATATTCTCCTGGAGCCCAAGAACTTTAGCCCTTGCATATGGGGTTGTCTACTTGTTGGAAGAACGGGAGTAGTTGTTTTTTTTCCTCCCTCTCACAGCGTCTAAAAGACAGAGACTTTTGGGGTAGAAATAGCTCAGGACCAGGGCCAAAGGAGAAGAAGAAGGAAGATTTACCCTCAGAAAAAAAAAGTTTTAGGACAAGTGTCTTGACGGTGACGCTTCCACTAGGTGGCGGTGTTGCATAACTTTTATATTGCATTTTAAGTGTAACTTACTTTTTTAGAAGGAAAGGGTTTTTGCTTCGGGGAGAATTCTTTCACTTCTAGTGTAAATAGGTTGGAATGTCAATTATTGGTTGTATGTTTTCTTTTTCTTACTCTGCAGGTGGACACCAAGCAAATCACTGAGAATGGGGTGGGTTTAGCTATTGCAAAGGTAAGGGAAAATGTAAATGATAAATGTGTTTTATGTGACATTGAGAATGTGATGTACACATGTGTTTTCTCTGCTCTTCTTTCATTTCTGCATTTAACTCCCCTTCCCCATGTTCAGGTTCCGGCACAAACAAACATTTTTTTCCCTTTTTCCAAATTGTTTTTGTAGATAGTTTCTGGAATAGGTCTATGTTGACTCAGGCTTGAGGGACATAGGTTTGCTCCAGACACTGGGGACCAGTGTCTATTTAGTGGGGGGAGTATGTAGCGGGGTGCTAAATTTAGGGGAAGTGTTTGGGTGGTAGTTATGCCCAAACACCCTAATTGATAGAGTTCTTGATACCATTTTTGTCCACAGGTGGAGTATTGGTGTACAGTTCCCTGTGGCCTGCAGGTGACGCTGCCATAGTAGGCCAGGGTTGAACCACTGATACAGTGCTGTGCCTTGTGTGTCCCCTCTTGGCAACCATACAGTGGGTGTGTTCTACCTGCTGGGCATGCTGGGAGAGGATATAAAAGGGGCAGATGTTGCCTGTTCGGGGATCTCGTTCCTGTCCGCCCTGGGCACCTTTAGCCATGGGGCAGGTCTGCAGTTCGTTGTCAAGGGTCCCAGGCACCTTTAGCCCTGGGACTGCATCAAAGGTCTGGGCCCAGCACCTTCGGCTGGAGCCCACCGGGGATCGAGGAATCTCAGGGTGCCGCCTTGCAAGGGGACCCGTATCCTAGATGAGGAGGCCAGGGGTGGAACCGTTCCGAAGGACTGGTGCGGAAATCACAGTGAAGGAAGGGTCCCGGTAACTCTCTGGAGGGATGTCTTCTCCTTGAACAGAGACCAAGTTCACCAGGTCTGTGGCAGAGACCAAGTTCACCAGGTCTGTGGCAGAGACTTTGGGTAAAGTTTGAGCATCATTTCGGCTGCTAGTCTTAAGTTAGGGAGACTATCCGAATAGGCTGAGTCTTCTTGAGAATCAAGCAGTGAATTGTGTAACGTTTGTGCCTGGACTTCATCCACATCTTAAGCTGTCCTGTTCTCCCTCCAACCTTTTCTGTCAGAGACTGTGTTTTATAAGGAATAAACCTCTACGTTGGAGTGCAGCTGGTGTGGACATTCAAGTTACTGTGGGGATACAAGGATACAAGAGACATTCTCTGGTTGTCTAACTGTGGAAGACCCATTAACAACACCGCTCAACCACTTCACACAGGAGTGTACGGGCTTGTGGTGTGGTGTGCCTCTCTCTTCCTGTGAGGAGCCAAAGTTAATGCAGGTAAAGAAAGGGGTCTGTGCACTACACATGATTTAACTGTATATAATGACCCGACCTATGCAGTTGTGTCTGTAATAAATGTAGAATGGGTTGCTGGTGGGCTGTAACCCACCTGAGCTGTTTACCTTTTCTGGGTTCTGTATGTTTTCCTTAAGCCTGGTGGGTTGATTGTTTTGGGTTGTTGTTGGAAGCAAGTTCCAGTAATCAGTGTGGGAAAGAATAAAGGAGAAGTATAGCCAAAGCTATCTTGGCTGTTCTTTTCCTGTGAATCACAGAACTGTCACTCAGTTGGTTCAGGCTCTGGCATGATCCCGACTTTATAGTCAGGATTCACCCAGATGCCTGTACTGGTAGCTGGCTCAGAATTTCAGTGCAACGCTGGGAGCCTGAGCCAGCTACTGTCATCCCCTCCACAGCCCAGCACTCCAGTGAGCACTGGAGGGGCAGAGCAGAGAGTCATTGGCTTTCTCTCACTGAAGACCAAGAACTGAGAAATTAGTGTTCTTTGATCCCTCAGTTCTCAGTTTTAGGCCAGCAATACACAGTTTGAATCTTGGCTGGTTCCTGCTGAACCATAAATGGGCAGGCTGAATGTACCAAGTTGATCGATCGATCAACTTGGGTACTGCCGGATTCTCTTGCGATTATCGCTAGCGGCTGCTATTGCCGCTAATGATAATCGCTGGCTTCCTCCGCCCTCCCGCTGGGAGAAGACAATGGCTTGGTAGGAAGTATTCCCGCATCAACATTGTCTGTGTTGATGGGGGAATCAAGCAAATTTCTTTCCTGTAGCCCGTGGTTGCAGGAAAGAACTTTGCTCTGTGTATGGCCGGTCTTAGGCCTTGTTAACACTTGCTCAAAACACTGATGCTTAACAAACACACATATAGAGTTATTGTGAATTGTTTATTGAGTTTACATTGTGTTTAACGTGTGTTAAAGACAAGTTAAAATTGCCCATCAAGTGCCCTATGCACGTGTGACAAGTATTGATGAGCAGCTTCTCTCTGGTAGGAGGTGAAGATGTGTAAGGGCCATTCATTGAAGTGCATACCTGAAAGAAGCAGGGCTGAACAGAAATACTTCTGGCTTACAGTATAACTAAAGGCAATTTTTTTTTATTTGAGGACGGAGATTAGAGTTAGGCCCCTTTCACACTGGGGCGTTTTTCATGCGGTTTAGCGCTAATAATAGCGCTGTTATACCGCATGAAAAAATCCTGCCCTGTGTCTTCAATGTGAAAGCCCGAAGGCTTTCACACTGAAGCGGTGCGCTAGCAGGACCGCTCCAAAAGTCCTGCTAGCCGCTTCTTTACAGCGGTAAAGGAGCGGTGTGTTCACCGCTCCTTTACCGCGGTCTCCCATTGAAATCAATGGGACAGCGCGGTAATACCGCCCGCAAACCGCGGCAATAGCCGCGGTTTGCGGGCGGTATTAACCCTTTTTCGGCCACTAGCGGGGGTTAAATTAACCCCCCTAGCGACCGCATACCGCGGTAAGAACGACAGTATAGCAGCGCTGAAAATCGCGCTGCTATACCGCCACCGCACCTGCCCGCCCCAGTGTGAAAGGGGTCTTATAGATTTTATTGCGGTCCCCTCTCACCCTTTCTTTTTATACTGTTTACCATTATTATTGAAAGTGAAAGTAAAAGAAAAACAAAAATTTGGGGTTGTACCCAGAAAAGTAATAGCTGGGAAATCTTCCAATGGGGACACTAATTGTGGTAACCTGGGGGTCCCCAAGGAATTCCCTTAATTTGCAGGGATTTCCTCTCACTTCCTGTTTGGCTATGGGACAGAAAGTGACAGGGGTTTGGCAATGGAACACAGATGGCGAAAAAAGTCTGACAGAGATTATAACCCTCCCTTGCTCTATCCAAAATGAAAAAAAATTATTTAACTCCGTCAAGAGACCCCAAAAAAGAAAAACAGAGGAAAAAGAAAGTTGTAAAGATTTTTCTGAGTTACCTTAACCTCCCTAGCGGTAATCCCGAGCGTGACTCGGGGTTGTTTTTTTATGCTAGGATCGGTAACCCCGAGTCACGCTCGGGGTAGACATTGCAGAGCCCGCAGCGGAGTTTCCTTACCTTCTCCTGGCGATCCAGCGATGATGTCCTCTGCTGTGATCGCCAGCGAGATCTCCGGCGAGTGTCGGCACTTTCGACCCCATCTGACTTCCTAGTTCCGTTCCCTGCGAGCCGCAGCGGTGCACGGGAGCGGAACTGGGCGGCAAATTCAAAAAGGTAAACACATAGTATACATACAGTATACTGTAATCTTACTGATTACAGTACTGTATGTAATAATTACACATCCCCTTTGTCCCTAGTGGTCTGTCCAGTGTCCTGCATGCACTTTTATATAATAAAAACTATTCTTTCTGCCTGGAAACTGGAGATTGTCCATAGCAACCAAAAAGTGTCCCTTTATGTCAAAAGTGGTTTTAGACCAGCTAGAAAACAGCGATAATAAATTAGAATCACTTGCAGAATTGAGCGATAGCGATTTGTGGGGAAATTCGTCATCAAACACTAAATCTAATGACAGCGACAATTCTGCAACTGAGCAAATTTCAGTGTTTTTGATTTGATTACATTATTGAATAATTTTTATTATAATTAGATTACAATTTTTTATAATTATTTATAGTTATTTATTATATTATAATTTATAATTTTGTGTTTCAAACTTTATCATACCCGGGATGTCTACTAGACTCTGGTTTGCTCAGGTTTAAGTAAGTAATTACTAAGAATTGCAGGCCTATAATACATAACACCAAATTTCCATGCAAAATAATTGTACCGCTTTTGGTACATAATTCCAGAAAGAATCATACCGCCAGGGAGGTTAAAGTGTTTGCTAATGCAGATAGGGAAAAGTATCATAGTGTAAAGATCTACACATTCGATTTACGGAAAGGTTGTCCACCATTGAGACTAATGTTGACCGTCTTTTTATAAATAGACAACATTTTATTATTGCTGCCCAGAGTAGTATACCACATCCCATTGGAATTACCAATAATAACAAGGCTAGGGGCACATGAAAAATCAGGACTTTACTGGTACAAAGGATGACATATTGGATAAAACAGCATATAATAAAAATGGTAGGGTAGGGATACATTTGCTTTGGAGCGGTGTATTCACCAGCGCCTCAAAGACGCGGCTGGCAGGACTGCATTACATCTTCATTACTCACAGAGTATCATGCCGCGTACACACAACCGTTTTTCATGATGAGAAAAATTCAATTTATTTTTTTGGTCATTAAAAACGATTGTGTGTGGGCTCCAGAGCATTTTTCACAACGTGAAAAATGACCATTAAAAATTTAGAACAATTTTTCTCATCGTTTTCCACGTTGTCGTTTTTCTCATCATGAAAAACGGCCGTGTGTAGGCTTTAACGACGTGGAAAAAATGTGCATGCTCAGAAGCAAGTTATGAGATGGGAGTGCTCGTTCTGGGGATGGACTGGCCATAGGGACTACCGGGAGTTTCCCGGTGGGCCGATGGCTCAGTGGGCCGTTTAAAAAAAATATATATATATATATTTTTTTAAGTGGGACGTTTTTTTATGCAGTTCGGCGGCAGCGGGAGCGTGGCAGCAAACAGCGGCCCACAAATTTTTTTTTGTGGCCTGTTTCTTTATGCAGTTTGGCGGCAGTGGGAGCGTGGCAGCAAACAGTGGCGGGGATTCGGTGAAGGTGGCCAGCGAGAAGGGCAGTTGGATGTAAAATTCAGAGGAGGGAGAAGAGCTCCACCTCCTCCCTGACCACCGAAGAGGCGGACAGTAGCGAGCGCGGCCACCCTGGCGCTCCCAGAACCTCGATTCCTCCACCTCCTCTCTGCTCCAGGAACCATGCGGCCTGGGCCGGAGGGCAGGCTGACTGGGAGCCTGGAGGAAGAGAACATGCGCCGCTGTAAGGAGCAGAGCAGCGAGAGCACCCCCCGGATCAAGAGGGAGACTCGGCGCTGCCGCTGCTGGCCATCAGGTACCTGGCATCCTACACAAACATGCCAGAACACTGAGACAGCGGGGAGGTGAGCAGAGGAGGGACTGCAGAAAGGGACAGTGCCATGTGGTCTGTCTCAGCCCTCCTCTCTGTCTCTCTGCCCCCTCTGTCTCTCAGTCCCCCCTCTTTCAGCCCCCTCCTCTGTCTCTCAGCCCAACCACTATCTCTCAGACCCCCCCTCTGTCTCTCAGACCCCCCCTTTGTCTCTCAGTCCCTGTGTCTCTCAGTCCCCCCTCTCTTTTAGCCCTCTCCTCTGTCTCTTAGACCCCTCTATCTCTCAGACCCCCCTTCTGTCTCTCAGACCCCTCCTCTGTCTCTCAGCTCTCCTCCTCTGTCTCTCAGCTCTCCTCCTCTGTCTCTCAGCTCTCCCCCTCTGTCTCTCAGCTCTCCCCCTCTGTCTCTCAGCTCTCCCCCTCTGTCTCTCAGCTCTCCCCCTCTGTCTCTCAGCTCTCCCCCTCTGTCTCTCAGCTCTCCCCCTCTGTCTCTCAGCTCTCCCCCTCTGTCTCTCAGCTCTCCCCCTCTGTCTCTCAGCTCCCCCTCTGTCTCTCAGCTCCCCTTCTGCCTCTCAGACCCCTCCTCTGTCTCTCAGACCCCCTCTGTCTCTCAGCTCCCTCCCATTGTCTCTTAGCTCCCCCCTATGTCTCTTAGCTCCCCCCTCTATCTCTCAGCTTCCCCTTCTGTCTCTCAGCTTCCCTCTCTGTCTCTCAGCTTCCCTCTCTGTCTCTCAGCTCCCCCTCTGTCTCTCAGCTCCCTCCCATTGTCTCTTAGCTCCCCCTCTGTCTCTTAGCTTCCCCCTCTGTCTCTCAGCTCCCCCCTCTGTCTCTCAGCTCCCTCCTCTGTCTCTCAGCCCCCTCCTCTGTCTCTCAGCCCCCTCCTCTGTCTCTCAGCCCCCTCCTCTGTCTCTCAGCCCCCTCCTCTGTCTCTTAGCCCCCTCCTCTGTCTCTCAGCTCCCTCCTCTGTCTCTCAGCTCCCTCCTCTATCTCTCAGCTCCCCCTCTGTCTCTCAGCTCCCCCCTCTGTCTCTCAGCTCCCCCTCTGTCTCTCTGCCCTTTGCTCTGTCTCATTCACTCCCTGACTCTTAGGTTGCTTTCACACTGAGGCGGGCATTGACGGTAAAATGCTGCTAGTTTTAGCAGCACTTTACTGTCGTTTTAGCTGCGCTATTCGGCTTCTAGCAGGTGATTTGGACTCTGGCTAGCAGCCAAATTAAAGGTTAAATGCGCCCGTGTAGCACTGCTGCCGAAGTGCTTTGCAAGCGCTTCAGCAGCGGTGGCCATTCATTTCAATGGGCAGGAGCGGTGTGTACACCGCTCCTCCACCATCCCAAAGATGCTGCTTGGAGGACTTTCACACTGGGACTGCAGCGGAGGCGTTTTTCAGGTGCTATTTTTAGCCCAAACGCGCCTGAAAAACGCCTCAGTGTGAAAGGGGTCCTACACTCACCTCTCTCTTTTACACTCACTCCCTCTCTCTTACACTTACCCCCCTCTCTCACCCACCCCCTCTCACCCCCTTTCCCTCAACCCTCCCTCTCTCTCATTCCCCTCTCGCTCACCCTCTCATGATATACAATAATGGATGTAGGGGCCTTTTGGTGGGCGTGATTTTTTGGGGGGATGGGGGGCAGCATTTTATTGAATTAAAGTGGGCCGGTCTGGATGAAGTCCAGGGCCAAAGTTTTGTCCCAGTCCAGTCCTGGGTAAACTAGCGTTCGTAATGGAGATAGCACATTCGTCACGCTGTAACGGACTGAAAGGCACGAGGCTGAAAAGCGCGAATCGTCTCTCAACAAACTTTACTAACATGAGGATCAGCAAAGGGTGGCGCCATCAGAATGGAACTTCCCCTTTATAGTGCCGTCGTACGTGTTGTACGTCACCGCGCTTTACTCGAGCATTTTTTTCCACGATAGTGTGTTGGCAAGGCAGGCTTGAAAAGAATCACGTCGAGAAAAATGCAGTTTTTTTTAATGACATTAAAAATGGTTGTGTGCACTGGCAAGACGCTCAAAAAAGTCCTGCCAGCCACATCTTTGAGGCGCTGTAGGAGCAGTGAATACACCGCTCCTAAAGCTCCCCTGCCCACTGAAATCAATGGGCAGTGGCGCCGAACTGCCGGCAAAGTGCCGATACAGCGGGGCTTTGCCGGTGGTTTTAACCCTTTTTCGGCCGTGTGTGTGCCTCCCAGTTGGCTAAGTTGTAGTTAAGATCTACAGGAAGAGAAGAAAGGTAAGTTTAGGATTTGGGCGGGATGCAGGGGTTATTTAAAGGATAACAGTGATAAAAGTACCATTATTCTTTAGACCCTCTTCACACCTTTACCTGCATTGCATTAAGGCAGCTCATTCATTATTAATAGGGTTCCAACACACCACATGAAAAACCAAACATGCACTATATTGTTCGGACCCTGCAAATAGCACAGCAATAAACTGCTGATCTTGAGTTATGCCTCATACACACGACTGGTTTTCCTGTCGGGAAAACTGCCATGAGAGCTTTTGCCTGGGAATCCCGGCCGTGTGCATGCGCCATCACAGTTTTCCCTACAGGAAAACTGCCAGAAAAAAAAAGAGAACCAGCTCTCTTTGTTCCCGCCGGGACTCCCGGCGGTCTTTTTCCCGGCAGTTTTCCTTTGTGAAAAACTACAATGGAGCATACACACAGCCGGGATTCCTGACCAAAGCTCCATCGCAGTTTTCCTGTTGGGAAAACCTCTTGTGTGTAAGGGGAAAAACTTACCGAGCAGGTTCTCGGTTTTCCCCTCGGGATTCCCGGCTGACTTTTTACCGCCGGGAATCCCGTACGTGTGTACTAGGCATTAGAGTCACATGCAGTGAAACATACCCTTTTTTACCACAACACACAAGCGTGAAGCCAACTATGTATGGCTCGAAACATACTACACGAGTCCTCCTCTTCCGCATAGCTGAGACACACACCGACACACGCTGTTTCAACCACAGAGCAATTCATTGGTGACAGATTGGCTTCTGCTCTCCCTCAAGCTGTGCATGATTCCCTGCTATATCTTGCATCTACTATGAGAACTGTAAGTGCTGCTTTTTAAAGAAATTAAAAGACGTTACTGCACTATATTTGCCTTGTGTGGCTCTGTTTGGAGGAGCTAAACACTTGCAGATATTGGTGATATGAGCTTAATACCATACGCATGCTCATGCTGACTAGATTGGAAAATTTATTGGTATTGATGTGGCCTGTCGTACGATTCCTGGAGGTTTAAAGACGTCCTCTATTATATGCCTGTGGGTCACCTGGTGGCCAAAAATTTCTAGTGAGAGTTTAAAAAATTACCACTTCGGGTGAAGCACTTTATTGAAGCATTATTTGCACATATAAAAAGTAACAGTGATTGGATACACAGAAGAAACACTCCTGTTTTATACTAATTTTGCCTTATATGGACTTTATATTTATGCCTGTTTGATCACATACTGTATATTAATCATGTGTTCATATTGATTTTGGCCTTTGCGCCCTTTATCACTTTGTTATTTGTTGATTAGTATTCACAAATTTTGGGGCTGCATTAGTCATCTAAACATATTTCATATTTCTTAATTGGCGCCAACACCCATTCTTTTTTTTCCACTAGAATAAGGCTTACCTATAGGTAGTGGAAGGAGATATTTCACTTGTAGTGCGCCGATAATGTAAACAGCGCATGCGCTGGGAAGAAACAAACCTCTGTGCCGTTTCTTCCCTAGCATGTGCGGTAACTGGCGGCTCCCGTGCACATGCGCGGGAGTGACGTCATGCGACTCCGGCGAATCACAGAGCCGGAGTCTGCGGCCCAGGAGGAAGAGGGGAGAGAAGATGGACGCAGCCTGCACAGGGGACAGCGCTGGATTCTTTTGCAGGTAAGTGTCACATAATGGGCTAGTATGTGATGCATACTAGCCCATTATGCTTTTAATTTGCTGGGTTTGCAGGGAGCAAAATAGGAAGCAAAACCCATCAGGGTTTACTTTCTCTTTAAATGCACACACTCCAGCTCTCACAGAACAGCCATTTTTACTTCTGTAGCACCACCCATGTAAGAGCTGCTGAATAGGATGGATTCTCTGTTCTTTTCTTCAACTTTTTGAAGAACCTCAGCCCCTAAGACACACCAGGTTGAGTGTACAAACATACAATATCTTGGAAAATCACAAAAAGTAATACTTAGTACCCAATAGTAGTGTTGCAAAAAAGAAAACAGGAATCAAATCAGGTAGTAAAGGCAAACTTAATTTATTGTAACCTAATAGGATTGGTAACTAGGTAAGTATAAAATGGATTAACAATGGTAACAACACTATTTAGCATACAAAGCGATTAACAGTAAAAAATAGGCATAAGATGACATTTGGCGTCCAGATGAGCATAAACAGTAGCAAGGCCACCTCAAGTGCAGCAATGAGCAGTAGTAAATTTTAATCTACAAGGTGCTGAAATTATACTGTCAGAGCCCATTCATGGCAGTAATGCTAGTCGTAGATCAACTGGGTATGCACTGTTCGAAAGAAAAGGAGAGTGGTAGTGGAAGAGGCAGGGGAACAAAGGGGGCTTGCAGAATAATTATTACAGGGGGGCAGTCCTTTGAAATGTTTTTCTGCCAGTTATTGTTGGGGCCCTTTAAGAGCATCTTTGCACTAAACAACATTTCCAGCTACCCTGCATGCAGTATAGATACAGTGAGATAGGTACAGTATAGGTAGGGAATAGTCCTGGCAAAGGTGCAAGGTAGATGTAGTTCAGATACAGTAAAGGTTCAGTATAATGCAATATAGCGTTGGTATTAGGGTTGCCACCTGTCCAGGATTCACCCGGACAGTTCGGGTTTGGAATCATGCGTTCGGGTTTCAGACTGCCTGAAACCCGGACACATTATTGAGACTGGACTATGGCTTTCCAGCAGGGTTACAGGCTGCAGTTGTCTAAGCTGAGAGTGTCTGTTAAACACCTTCACACTGCCCAAAGCCAGTACTAACATCCCCCCCATACACACACGGGAGAGGAGAGAGAGCTTGATCTGCTCCTCTTCCTCTCGCCCCTACCCCTCTGTCTGCCCACACTCCAATCCCCAGCACTGTGACTTTAGAAAAGGAAAGTTGGGGCCGGAAATTTGAAGTCCATCAGCCTCAGATACATCTGGATGAGAGGTGCTGACTGCCAAGGGGTGAGTGAGCTCACCATCCATCCCTGACTGTGACTGAAGTCTCCCCCTTCTCTCTCTAATGCCTCTGAGTGAATACACTAAGGCAAATCAGGGCTCTCAGAGCACCCCTTACATCAGAGTTCCCTTTAACACCAGAGGCCACAGTGTTCCCCTTTACATCTGAGTCCTCTCTGTGAATCAGAGTACTCAGTGTTCCCCCTTAAATCAGAGTCCCCAGTGCATCCCTTATGTTAGAGGCCCCAGAGCTCTCCCTTACATCAGAGTCTGCAGAGTACCCCCTTACAGTGTAAGGGTATTCTGCGAGTTCAAAAGTAAAAGGGGAACTCTGTGGACTCTGATGTAAAAGGGGACTCTTTTTATTAACGTCATATGATTAGAAATGTTATTTAATAGCAAAATATATGTATAGTTTATACAATAAAAAACAAAAGTGTTCGGGTTTGAATTGAAGAAAAGGTGGCAACCCTAGTTGGTATACTGTAGGTCAGGGCTTAAAATTTCAAGTCTAGACCTACTAGCCAGGCAAAAACCTTACTCTCCACCAGTTGTCCCACCAAACCTTTCCCAGGTCCATCCCCCAACCCCGCCCCCTTAAAGCTTATGAATTACATTTTTCTTTAGAATAAAGAGTCCAAAATATAAAAAAATCAGTGTCCCCAGAGAGCCTCTCCTTACATCAGTGTCCCCAGAGAGCCCCCCTTACATCAGGGTCCTCAGAGAGCCCCCCCTTACATCAGTGTCCCCCAGAGAGCCCCAATTTACATCAGTGTCCCCAGAGAGCCCCCCTTTACATCAGTGTCCCCAGAGAGCCCCCTTTACATCAGTGTCCCCAGAGAGCCCCCCCTTACATCAGTGTCCCCCAGAGAGCCCCCCCTTACATCAGTGTCCCCCAGAGAGCCCCCCGCTTACATCAGTGTCCCCAGAGAGCCCCCCTTACATCAGTGTCCCCAGAGAGCCCCTCATACATCAGTGTCCCCAGAGAGCCCCCTTTACATCAGTGTCCCCAGAGAGCCCCCCTTTACATCAGTGTCCCCAGAGAGCCCCCCCTTTACATCAGTGTCCCCAGAGAGCCCCCCTTTACATCAGTGTCCCCAAAGAGCCCCCCTTTACATCAGTGTCCCCAGAGAGCCCCCCCTTACATCAGTGTCCCCAGAGAGCCCCCCTTACATCAGTGTCCCCAGAGAGCCCCCCTTACATCAGTGTCCCCAGAGAGCCCCCATTACATCAGTGTCCCCAGAGAACCCCCTTTACATCAGTGTCCCCCAGAGAGCCCCCTTTACATCAGTGTCCCCAGATAGCCCCCCCATACATCAGTGTCTCCAGAGAGTCCCCCTTTACATCAGTGTCCCCAGAGAGCCCCCCTTTACATCAGTGTCCCCAGAGAGCCCCCCTTACATCAGTGTCCCCAGAGAGCCCCCTTACATCAGTGTCCCCCAGAGCGCCCCCCCGCTTACATCAGTGTCCCCAGAGAGCCCCCTTACATCAGTGTCCCCCAGAGCACCCCCCCGCTTACATCAGTGTCCCCAAAGAGCCCTCCTTTACATCAGTGTCCGCAGAGAGCCCCCCATACATCAGTGTCCCCAGAGAGCCCCCTTTACATCAGTGTCCCCCAGAGAGCCCCCCGCTTACATCAGTGTCCCCAGAGAGCCCCCAATACATCAGTGTCCCCAGAGAGCCCCCCTTTACATCAGTGTCCCCAGAGAGCGCCCCTTTACATCAGTGTCCCCAGAGAGCCCCCCTTTACATCAGTGTCCCCAAAGAGCCCCCCTTTACATCAGTGTCCCCAGAGAGCCCCCCTTTACATCAGTGTCCCCAGAGAGCCCCCCTTACATTAGTGTCCCCAGAGAGCCCCCCCTTACATCAGTGTCCCCCAGAGAGCCCCCTGCTTACATCAGTGTCCCCAAAGTGCCCCCCGCTTACATCAGTGTCCCCAGAGAGCCCCCTTTACATCAGTGTCCCCAGAGAGCCCCCCATACATCAGTGTCCCCAGAGAGCCCCCCCTTACATCAGTGTCCCCCAGAGAGCCCCCGCTTACATCAGTGTCCCCAGAGAGCCCCCCATACATCAGTGTCCCCAGAGAGCCCCCCCCTTACATCAGTGTCCCTCAGAGGGCCTCCCTCTAAATAAGTGTCCTCAGATGGCTCCCCATCTTACCTTAAGCTGATGGGTGTAGGTATGTGCACCGTTGGCAGGCCTCTTCTCGTGTCCCCCACGGCAGTGGAGAGCGGACCTCTCCTCGTGTCCCCCATGGCGGTGGAGAGCGGACCTCTCCTTGTGTCTCCCTCAGCGGTGGAGAGTGGAACTCTCCTGCACCTGTCCCCTGTAATGGCGCTGCCGAAGAAGAAGCCGGACGTCGCAAACCAGAAGTCGGCTTCAAAATGAGGCTTGGAGCGCAGGTGTAAAGCAAATCGATCCCTGGAGCCTGGGGATCACATTGCAAGCCACCGCTCTGTTACTGCACTCGCCAAACAGCAATTTATCCTTGCATTTGGTGAGCGGGCGAGTGCAATTTTCAAGCCCTGCTGTAGGTGCAGCCTAGGTTTGGAATACGTGCAGTATGTTTGCAGTATTGATTGACTGCACTTGGTGTCCTGCTCACAGCGGCTCAGTCTCTGCTAGCATTGTCAATAATGGGTGGTTAACCCTCTCACCAGTCCCCAGGATGCTGCTGTGGATGTTCACTGTAGAAGGCTGTAGAGACCTCAGTGGGAAACAGAGGATAAAAGGACGCTCCAGCCTCTCTGCGGCAGCAGTTCGGGATCTGTGATGTAGGCAGTTCTGCATTGCGTCTAGGTTTCCTTACTCCCAGTCTCAGGCTCGCATCCCGCTGGCTGGTGAATAATATACGGGATCCCCCAGGGCGTGGAATCTAAGGGCCAGCTGGTATTCTGCCAGGGACCCCCTCACGAGGGTTTGGGCTTAGCTGCGTGCTGACCCCAGGTCACGACTAGTGATGAGCTTCGTGTTCGAGTCGAACCCATGTTCGACTCGAACATCGGCTGTTCAATCGTTCGACGAAGATCAAACATTATGGGCTGTTCGCGCCAAATTCGAGTGGCGAGTCACAGCCCATAATTCACTGCGGCATCGCAGTGGATTGCTGGCTGATGATTGGCCAAGCATGCACTATGACCTTTGGCCAATCACAGTGCCGAAAAAACGGAGAGCCATAATTGGCCAAAGCCAGGGTGGCTTTGGCCAATTATGGCTCAGGGGGTTTAGTACACGCTCCACACTATATAAGGCCGCCGGCTCGGCGGCCTTGTGTAGTGTGTTGGAGTTGTGAAACGAGTTGTGAAACAAGAGAGTTTACAGAGACAGACAGTGTCATTTATTTTGAGTTAGATATGAGAGCAGGCAGGCGAGTCAGTTAGCTGCAGTTACAGTGTGTAGAGAATATATATGCATCCTAGGTGTTGTATATATATTTATATACTGTGTTTAGTTTAGCTAGATCCGTTCCTGGTTTTCTCTATACTGTGACAGGCAGGTGATTGTGCTAGCTGCAGACAGTCAGTGTTTCACTTAGTGTTCTGTGTGCTTTGCATAGCGTTCACCTAAAGCTTACCTGAATACAGTTAGTGAGTGACTAATAGTGGTGTTCTCATAACTAAACCACAGGCAGAGAGCTGCAAGTATTTTCAGTGTACTGTGTCCCTCTCTGCACAGTTTTCACCTAAAACTAACTGCTGCTGCTGCTGCTGCTTTTCCCATACTAATACCACAGCAGGCAGTTGATTCTGATAGCTGCATTATCAGTACAGACAATATATATATATATATATATATATATATATATATATACATACATCCCACCTTTGTGCAGCTACATCTCACTGCAGGCCATTAGTATGTCTGGAAGGCAAACAAGGAGAGGCAGACAGTCACGAGGCAATAAAAGAGGGCAAGCAGGCTCTGTGTCTAGAGGCAACAGTGCTGCTGGTCGTGGACACGGTGCATCCTCATCAGCACGTGGCCGTGGGACACGCTTGTCCTTTTTGGCAGCTGGCCATGTTGAGCCGCAACATGCCCAAGACTTGGTAGAGTGGATGACCAAGCCGTCCTCCTCCTCCTTGTCCTCTCTCACCCAGGCTCAGGGTACTTTGTCTGGCAAAGCAGCTGCCAAAGTGGCCTCTTCCCTCAATGGCATCAGTCACTCCTTCCCTAGCCCCACCATGTCCTCCTGAGGAGTCCCCCGAAATGTTTGACCACAGTGTTGGGTACATGCTCCAGGAGGATGCCCAGCGTTTTGAAGGCTCCGATGATGGAATCCAGCTGGAGGAAGGCAGTAACGTGAGCCCAGAGAGAGGGGGTGCCCAACAAGGACAGCTATCTGGCAGTCATGTTCCCCCAGCTGCAGCATACTGCCAGATTGGCTCCAGTGATGAGGAGGGAGGGGATGATGAGGTCACTGACACCGCGTGGGTGCCTGATAGGAGGGAGGAGGAGGAGGAGGAACTTCTCCAATGAGGCAGGATGCCCTCCAGGGGCCAGCTTAAGGGCAGCACACCGACCGCATCACACCGCAGAGCTCCGCATGTGCAGGGCGCTGCTGTCTCTGCGCGTTATTCCAAAAGTTCTTTGGTGTGGGCCTTTTTTCAGACGTGTGCAGAAGATCGCCCCGTTGCCATTTGCAACATATGTCTAAAGCGTATCTCACATGGGCAAAACATCAGCCGCTTGGGCACCACGTGTTTGACCAGACATATGTCGACCTGCCATGCAGTCCATTGGCAAGTGTACCTAAAAGACCCACACCAAAGAACAAAGCGGACCTCTCCTTGCTCCTCATCAGCTGGGATCTCCAACCCCACTATACCTTCAGTTCTTTCTGAAACCTGCACTGAGAGGAATGAAGGTGTAGAATTCGGTGTGTCACAGCCAAGTACTTGTGGACAATCTGCTATCGGTACACCGACGTTCGATTGTACCAGGCAAATTTCCCTGCCCCAGCTGCTGCACCGCCGAAAGAAGTTCGCTCCCAGACATCCACATGCCCAAACTGCTGCCTTTTCAGTTGGTAGACTCTGCCCCCTTCCGTGAGTTTGTTGAATGTGCGGTTCCTCAGTGGCAGGTTCCCAAACGCCACTTTTTCTCACGGAAGGCGATTCCGGCTCTCTATCGGCATGTGGAAGGCAATGTCTTGACCTCGCTGGACAGGGCGGTCAGCGGTAAGGTGCATATTACCGCTGACTCATGGTCCAGCAGGCATGGACAGGGACGTTACCTATCTTTCACGGTGCATTGGGTGACTCTGCTGGCAGCTAGGAAGGATGCAGGACAAGATGCAATAGTGTTGGAGGTTGTTCCGCCACCACGCCTCCAAAATGTTACTACTGGTGATTCTGACACACCGCTATCCTCCACCCCCTCCTCTTCTTCTTCCTCCATGGCCTCTACCTGTGCTTTGTCCTCTGAACCAGCGGTGCTCCGTAGGCGTTCAAGGGGCTACGCAAGTACGCAGGCAAAAAGATGCCATGCAGTGCTTGAGCTGGTGTGTTTGGGGGACAGGAGCCACACTGGGGCAGAGATTCTGTCAGCTCTGCAGGGGCAGGCTCAGAGGTGGTTGACGCCACGCCAGCTTAAGCCAGGAAAGGTGGTTTCCGACAAGGGCACCAACCTCCTCTCCGCCCTCCGACAGGGACAACTGACCCATGTGCCCTGTTTGGCTCGTGACCTTAACTTGGTGGTGCAGCGGTTCTTGGGCAGGTACCCGGGCTTACAGGATGTCCTGAAGCAGGCCAGGAAACTCTGAGGGCATTTCCGCCGGTCATATAATGCCAGTGCTCGGCAGGATTACAACCTGCCCAAGAACCGCCTAATCTGTGACATGCCCACCAGGTGGAACTCTACATATACCATGCTGCGAGGGCCATCAATGAGAATCTGTTGCAATATGGCACCAGGACAGTGTCAGGGGAGCTTGGATTTTTTTCCCCACGCCAGTGGGCCATGATCAGGGATGCATGCACTGTCCTGGCACCATTTGAGGAGGCCACGAGGATGGTGAGCAGTGACAGTGCATGCATCAGTGACACTGTCCCTCTTGTCCACCTGTTGGAGCACACGCTGCATGGAATAATGGACAGGGCACTTGAGGCAGAACAGAGGCAGGAAGAGGAGGACTTCCTTACCTCTCAAGGCCTCCTTTATCCAGACAGTGTTTCTGCTGGCCCGGCTATCACACAGGAAGAGGAGGAGGAGGAGGAGGAGGAGGATTATTGTGTCAGTATGGAGGTGGAGCCTAGCATCAGCATCAGCAGCAGTCTTCAATGGATCAATTATAGTCCCAAGACACCCATGGACTTGTACGTGGCTGGGAGGAGGTGGCTGCGGATCATGTCGTCTTGAGTGACCCAGAGGACTCCGCACCGGCAAACCTCAGCAAACCTACGCTGCATGGCCTCCCTGATCCTGCGGAAGGATCCTCGTATTCATGCGATCAAGGAGAGGGATCATTACTGGCTGGCAACGCTCCTTGATCCACGTTACAAGGGTAAGGTTGCAGACCTTATCTTGCCATCGCAGAGGGAGCAGAGGATGAAGCATCTTCGGGAGGCCTTGCAGAAAGGTCTGTGCAACGCGTTCCCAGAGACTGGGAGGTTACATATTCCTGGTCCTGGACAACGTGTTGCTGAGGCTCCTGTCAGTCAAAGAAGGAGCCGTGGAGAAGGTGGCCGTCTGACCGATGCGTTCAGACAATTTTTTAGTATGCAGCCCCAAGGTATGATAGCTTCCAGCAACCATCGCCATCGTCTGGTTTACATGGTGCAGGAATACCTAGGGTCAAGATCAGACTTGGACACCTTTACCACCGAAAATCCTCTGGGTTACTGGGTCTTGAGGATGGATCACTGGCCAGAGCTTGCACGGTATGCAATTGAGGTACTGGCCTTTCCTGCATCCAGCGTTCTTTCGGAACGCACATTCAGTGCTGCTGAAGGCTTTGTAACAGATCACAGGGTGCGCCTGTCCACCGACTCGGTCGATCGACTGACCTTCATAAAAATGAATCTGTCTTGGATCACCACCAGCTACCAAGCACCTGATGCTGATGTAACCGAATATTTTTTTTGGAAATGTCAGATCTAGGGATGAGCCGAACACCCCCGGGTTCGGTTCGCACCAGAACCTGCGAACGGACCGAAAGTTCGCACGAACGTTAGAACCCTATTAAATACAATGGATGCGAACGTTCGAAATCTAAAGTGCTAATTATAACGACTAATATGCATGTTATTGTCCTAAAAATGGTTTGGGAACCCGGGTTCTGCCCCAGGGGACATGTATCAATGCAAAACAAAGTTTTAAAAACGGCCGTTTTTCTGGAGCAGTCATTTTAATGATGCATAAAGTGAAAAAAAATAAGTCAAATATTCCTTTAAATATCGTACCTGGGGGGTGTCTAAAGTATGCCTGGGAAGTGCCACGTGTTTCCCGTGTTTAGAACTGTCCCTGCATAAAATGACATTTCTAAAGGAAAAAAGCCATTTAAAACTGCTTGCGGCTTTAATGTCATGTCTGGTCCCGGTAATATGGATGAAAATTTTTGAGAAAAATGTCATGGGTACCCCCCACCCCACTACCAGCCCCTTTGGGTCTTGTATGGATATTAAGGGGAACCCCGCACCCAAAATTAAAAAAAGGCCCTATATACTCTGAACATCAGTATACAGGCGGTGCAAACAAGACAGGGACTGTAGGTTTGTTCTTAAGTAGAATCTGTTTGTAATTTTGGACACGTACATTGTTTAAGTGTAGCTCCAGCCAAAAAAATCTATTTTTAAGCTTTTTGGAAAACATAGGGAAGGGTTATCACCCCTGTAACATTTGTTTTGCTGTCTGTGCCCCTGTTCAGAACATTTCACCTCACTTTCTGTCCCAATGACAACTGTTTTTGAAAAGTGGGGGTTTTATTGAAACAAGGATTGGTGATAAAGCATCAGTAGAGAGGAGACACATTTTTCCCATATTAAACCTTACAGGGGAGAATTTCCCTTCCTAGGGGTAGATTTCCTCTCACTTCCTGTTGTCTCCTTCCGTTTGCAAGTAGGAGTCGTTTGTAAGTTGGATGTTTGAAAGTAGGGGCCTGCCGTATATACTCTGCAGAAATTGCCCCCTTAGGTGTTGGTGTTGGCACAACACTGTAAGCACTCACAGTTACTCTTGGTGGGCGCTGGAACGCCCTGCTGTCAACTATTATATCAAGAATTGTAATTACATGCCCCTGTAGATCAGGGGCTGAAAAATTGGGCCTTAGCCACTGGTGCCACAACACTGCAACCCCTCACAGATACTGTATTTGGAGGACAGCAATGAGCCCTGTTGCAAAGTATTGCATCAAAAATTGTAATTACACGCCCCTGTTAAACAGCGGCTGAAAAATTGGGCCTTAGGCACTGGTGCTGGTGCCACAACAATGCAACCTCTCACAGATACTCTAGTTGGAGTGCAGGAATGGGCCCTGCTGCAAAGCATTGCATCAAAAATTGTAATTACATGCCCCTGTTAAACAGGGGCTGAAAAATTGGGCCTTAGCCACTGGAGGCGGCACCCAGAAACAAAAATGTTTTTCCAAGATATCATCATGAATCGGATCATTGAGGAGGAGGAGGAGGATAGTCAGTCAACATAACAGGACAGTTACTCAGCATCAGCATCAGTCTTGAAGGGATGTGACATTTGAAAATAAATTATTCTGTTATATCAGCTTCAGGTGCTTGGTAGCTGGTGATGATCCAAGACTGGTTCATCTTTATGAAGGTCAGTCGATCAACCGAGTCGGTGGACAGGCGCACCCTTTGATCCGTGACAAATCCTCCAGCAGAACTGAATGTGCGTTCCGAAAGAACGCTGGATGCAGGACAGGCCAGTAGCTCAATTGCATACTGTGCAAGCTCTGGCCAGTGATCCATCCTCAAGACCCAGTAAGCCAGAGGATTTTCGGTGGGAAAGGTGTCCAAATCTGACCTTGCCCCTAGGTATTCCTGCACCATGTATATCAGACGCTGGCGATGGTTGCTGGAACCGATCATACCTTGGGGCTGCGGACTAAAGAATTGTCTGAACGCATCGGTCAGACGGCCACCTTCCCCATCGCTCCTTCTTTGACTGACGAAAGCCTCAGCAACTCGTTGTCCCGGACCAGGAGTTTGTAACCTCCCAGTCTCTGGGAACGCGTTGCACAGACCTTTCTGCAAGGCCTCCCGGAGTTGTCTCATCCTCTGCTCCCTCTGCGATGGTAAGATAAGGTCCGCAACCTTAGCCTTGTACCGTGGATCAAGGAGAGTGGCCAGCCAGTAATGGTCCCTCTCCTTAATCCGAAGAATACGAGGATCCTTCTGCAGACTTTGCAGGATCAGGGAGGCCATGCAGCGTAGGTTAGCTGAGGCATTCGGTCCAGAGTCCTTTGGGTCACTAAGGACGGCATGATCCGCAGCCACCTCCTCCCAGCCACGTACAAGTCCACGTCTTTCTTGGGACTGTAAATCATCCCTAAAAGACTGCTGCTGTTGATGCTGAGTGCCAGGCTCCACCTCCATGCTGACACAATCCTCCTCCTCCTCCTCCTCCTCCTCCTCCTCCACGTTCTCTTCCTGTGGGATGGGTGGGACAGAAGGAACACTGTCTGGGTAAAGGGGGCCTTGAGAGGCAAGGAAGTTCTCCTCTTCCTGCCTCTGTTCTGCCTTAAGTGCCCTGTCCATTATTCCACGCAGCGTATGCTCCAACAGCTGGACAAGAGGTACAGTGTCACTGATGCATGCACTGTCACTGCTCACCATCCTCGTGGCCTCCTCAAATGGTGCCAGGACAGTGTATGCATCCCTGATCATGCCCCACTGGCGTGGTGAAAAAAAACCGAGCTCCCCTGACCCTGTCCTGGTGCCGTAGTCGCACAGGTACTCATTGATGGCCCTCTGCTGCGTGTGCAGCCGCTGCAGCATGGCCAACGTTGAGTTCCACCTGGTGGGCATGTCACATATAAGGCAGTTCTTGGGCAAGTTCAACTCCTTTTGCAGCTCAGCCAGCCGAGCACTGGCATTATATGATCTGCGGAAATGCACACAGACTTTCCTGGCCTGCCTCAGGACATCCTGGAAGCCCGGGTACCTGCCCAAGAACCGCTGCACCACCAGGTTAAGGACGTGAGTCACACAGGGCAAATGGGTCAGTTGTCCCTGTCGGAGGGCGGAGAGGAGGTTGGTGCCATTGTCGCAAACCACCATTCCTGCCTTAAGCTGGCGTGGCATCAACCACCTCTCGGCCTGCCCCTGCAGAGCTGACAGAACCTCTGCCCCAGTGTGGCTACTGTCCCCCAAACACACCAGCGCAAGCACGGCATGGCATCTTTTTGCCTGCGTACTTGCGTAGCCCCTTGAACGCCTACGGAGCACCGCTGGTTCCGAGGGCAAAGCACAGGAAGAGGCCATGGAGGAAGAAGAAGAGGAGGGGTGGAGGAGAGAGGTGTGTCACAACAACCAGAAGAAGCATTTTGGAGGCGTGGCGGCGGAACAACCTCCAACACTACTGCACCTTGCCCTGCATCCTTCCCAGCTGCCAAAAGAGTGACCCAATGGGCAGTGAAAGAAAGGTAACGTCCCTGTCTATGCCTGCTGGACCATGAGTCAGCGGTAATATGCACCTTAACGCTGACCGCCCTGTCCAGCGAGGCATGGACATTGCCTTCCACATGCCGGTAGAGAGTCGGAATCACCTTCCTTGAGAAAAAGTGGCGTTTGGGAACCTGCCACTGAGGAACCGCACATTGCATAAACTCACGGAAGGGGGCCGAGTCTACTAACTGAAAAGGCAGCAGTTGAAGTGCTAGCAATTTAGCCAAGCTAGCATTCAACCGCTGGGCATGTGGATGGCTGGGAGTGAACTTCTTTTGACGGTCCAGCAGCTGGGGCAGGGAAATTTGCCTGCTAGAATCGGACGTCGGTGTTCTGCTAGCAGAGTGCCCGCAAGTACTTGGCTGTGACACACCTAATTCTACACCTTCATTCCTCTCAGTGCAGGTTTCAGCGAGGACTGAAGGTATAGTGGGGTTGGAGAGCCCAGCTGATGCGGAGCAGGGAGAGGTCCGCTTTGTTCTTTGGTGTGGGTCTTTAAGGTAGGCTTGCCAACGAGCTACATGGCAGGTCAACATATGTCTGGTCAAGCATGTGGTGCCCAAGCGGCTGATGTTTTGGCCACGCGAGATACGCTTCAGACATATGTTGCAAACAGCAGCGGTGCGATCTGATGCACTCGACTCCAAAAAGACCCACACCAAAGAACTTTTGGAATAACGGGCAGAGGCAGCGCCCTGCACAGGCGGAGCTCTGCGGTGTGATTCCGTCGGTGTGCTGCCCTTACGCTGGCCCCCGGAGGGCATCCTGCCTCGTTGGAGATGTGCCTCCTCCTCATCCTCCTCCTCCTCCTCTCTCCTATTAGGCACCCATGTGGAGTCAGTGACCTCATCATCCCCTCCCTCCTCATCACTGGAACCAATCTGGCAGTATGCTGCAGCTGCTGGAACATGACTGCCAGATTGGTGTCCTTCTTGAGCATCCCCTCTCTCTGCTCTCACGCTACTGCCTTCCTCTAGCTGCGTATCATCTTCAGACCCTTCGAAACACTGGGAATCCTCCTGGAGCATGTACCCAACACTGTGCTCAAACAGTTCGGGGGACTCCTCAGAAGGACACGGTGGGTCTAGGGAAGGAGTGATTGATGATGACATTGAGGACGCTTTGGCAGCTGCTTTGCCAGTACCCTGGGCCTGGGTGAGAGAGGATGAGGAGGGCTTGGTCATCCACTCTACCAAGTCTTCGGCATGATGCGGCTCAACACGTCCAGCTGCCGAAAATAAGGACAAGCGTGTCCCATGGCCACGTGCTGACGACGATGCACCGCGTCCACGACCAGCACTGTTGTCTCTAGACACAGAGCCTGCTTGCCCTCTTTTATTGGCTCCTGACTGTCTGTGTTACAGATGCTGCAGATACAGTGCTGCAGATGCCTGCCTGTGTTACACAACAGGAAAACACAGCAATAAGGGCTAGCTTCAGGTGTATATTTTTCAGGAATCACACGCCTGCTTTAAGTGCTGCAGATGCCTGCCTGTGTTACACAACAGGAAAACACAGCAATAAGGGCTAGCTTCAGGTGTATACTGTGCAGGAGGCTTAACAAAAATATTACTGACACTGTCCCCTGCCTATCCTTCTCTCTCCCTGCACACAAGGTTTAGCAGAATATCACTAACACTGTCCCTGCCTATCCTTCTCTCTCCCTGCACACAAGGTTTAGCAGAATATCACTAACACTGTCCCTGCCTATCCTTCTCTCTCCCTGCACACAAGGTTTAGCAGAATATCACTGACACTGTCCCTGCCTATCCTTCTCTCTCCCTACACACAAGGTAAATGAACAAATATCACTAACACTGTCCCTGCCTATCCTTCTCTCTCCCTGAACCGGAACACACTACACAAGGCCGCCGCGCTGGCGGCCTTTTATAGTGTGGGGCGTGTACTAAACCCCCCTGAGCTATAATTGGCCACAGGCATCCTGGCTGTGGCCAATTATGGCTCTCCTCGCTGCCGGAGCTGTGATTGGCCAAGCATGCGGGGTCACAGTGCATGCTTGGCCAATCACAGCGCCAGGATTGCACTGCGATGGCGCAGTGTATTTTGGGCCGTTCGCGTCACTCGAATTTGGCGCGAACGGCCCAAAACAGCCGATGTTCGAGTCGAACGTATGTTCGACTCAAATACCAAGATCATCCCTAGTCAGATCCCTTCAAGACTGCGTATGCTGATGCTGAGTGACTATCCTGTTATGCTGAATGACTATCCTCTTCCTCCTCAATAATCATGCTGACAGCTTGAAAGAACATTTTTGGTTCTGGGCACCGCCACCAGTGGCTAAGGCCCAATTTTTCAGCCCCTGTTTAACAGGGGCATGTATTTACAATTTTTGATGCAATACTTTGCAACAGGGCTCATTGCTGCGCTCCAAGTACAGTATCTGTGAGGGGTTGCAGTGTTGTGGCACCAGTGCCTAAGGCACAATTTTTATGCCCCTGTTCAACAGGGGCGTGTAATTACAATTCTTGATCTAATCATTCACAGCAGGGCCCATTCCTGCGCCCACCAAGAGTAACTGTGAGGGCTTACAGTGTTGTGGCAACACCACCACCACCAACAAAGGCCCAATTTTTCTGCCCCTGTTCAACAGGGGCATGTGATTACAATTCTTGAGCTAATATTTCACAGCTGGGCCCATTTCTGCGCCCACGAAGAGTAACTGTGAGGACTTACAGTGTTGTGGCACCAGCACCACCACCAAAGGCCCAATTTTTCCTACCACTGTTCAACAATGACATGTAATTACAATTCTTGATATAATAGTTCACAGCAAGGTGTTCCAGCGCCCACCAAAAGTAACTGTGAGGGCTTACAGTGTTGTGGCAACACCAACACCTAAGGGGCCAATTTCTGCAGAGTAAAAACGGCAGGCCCCTACTTTCAAACATCCAACTTACAAACGACTCCTAGGAGACAACAGGAAGTGAGAGGAAATATACCCCTGGGAAGGGAAATTCTCTCCTGTAAAGCCTCGTACACACGGCCGAGAATCTCGTCAGGAAAAAACACGTTGTTTTTCCTGACGAGATTCTTGAACAAGAATCTTGTCCCGGCCGAGTGTACACACGTACAATTCAAAAGAACCATTGTTCTTTTGAATGGCACGAACGCGGTGACGTCATCGACTATGACGATCGTGCGCTCGTCACATTCGATGCCGACGCCGCCATCTTGCTTCACCCTACCTATGCCTAGGAAGCTACCGCGCATGCGTCAAAGTCATTTCGAGCATGCGCGGGTTTCCACGGCGACAGGTAAGTGTACACACTCTCGGGTTTCTTGTTGGGAAACAGGCCGACGAGAATCCCGACGAGAAAATAGAGAGCAGGTTCTCCATTTTTCTCGTCGAGATTCTGGCCAGTTTTCCTGACGAGAAACCTGAAAGCCTCGTACACACAGCCGGTTTTCTCGGCAAGAAAGCTCTCCCGGCAGTTTTCTTGTCGTTTCTTGACGAGAAAACCAGCCGCGTGTACGAGGCTTTAGAGTTAATATGGGAAAAAGTGTCTCCTCTCCACTGATGCTTTATCACCAATCCTTGTTTCACTAAAACCCCCAAATTTTCAAAAAACATTTGTCATTGGGACGGAAAGTGAGGTGAAATCTTCTGAACAGGTGCACAGACAGCAAAACAAATGTCACAGGGGTGATAACCCTTCCCTATGTTTTCCAAAAAGCTTAAAAACTGATTTTTTGGCTGGAGCTATACTTAAAAAATGTACCTCTTCCAAATTACAAACAGATTCTACTTAAGAACAAACCTACAGTCCCTGTCTTGTTTGCACCGCCTGTATAATGCTGTTCAGAGTACAGTAGGTGCCGCCGACATTGTATATTCATTGTGATCCCATCGCGGAGATTCTCTGTGACAGGGTGTCGACATCTCGGCGACAGGGTGGCGACATCTCGCGCTCGCTGCAATAGCGAGAAGGAGACGCGGCACTGTATTGAATGGGATCCGACGTGGATTCCCGCCAATACCAGGCACTGTGTTTGGTATGAATCCTGAGCTGGAACTTCACACCAATTTTTAAATAAAAAAACGGCATGGGTTCCCCCTCCAGGAGCATACCAGGCCCTTCGGTCTGGTATGGATTTGAAGGGGAATCCCCTAAGCTGAAAAATCGGCGTGGGGGTCCCCCTCAAAATCCAAACCAGACCCTTATCTGAGCACGCAACCTGGCAGGCCGCAGGAAAAGAGGGGGAGGACGAGAGAGCGGCCCCCCTCCCTCCTGAACCATACCAGGCCGCATGCCTTCAACATGGGGGTTTGGTGCTTTGGGGCAGGGGGCGTCCTGCGGCCCCCCCACCCCAAAGCACCCTGTCCCCATGTTGATGGGGACAAGGTCCTCTTCCCAACAACCCTGGCCTTTGGTTGTCGGGGTCTGCGGGCAGGGGCTGATCGGAATCCGGGAGCTCCCTTTAATAAGGGGGCCCCCAGATGCCGGCCCCCCACCCTATGTGAATGAGTATGGGGTACATCGTACCACTACCCATTCACCTGGTGGAAAAAAAATGTCAATAAAAGAACACACACAGCTTTTTAAAGTAGTTTATTACACAGCTCCGGGGGTCTTCTTCTGACTCCGGGGGTCTCTTCCAACTTCGGGGGTCTCCGGTGTCACCTCCGCGCTCTCCGGTTCTTTCTTCCTTCTGCCGGGCCTCCGCTATCTTCTTCCAGCTCTTTTGCTAGCGGAGAGGCCCGGTCTTCCCCGTCGTCTTGTCCGGCTCTCCGTTGTCCTTCTGCCGGCCCCTCCACTATCTTCTTCCAGCTCTTTTGCTAGTGGAGGGGCCCGGTCTTCCCGTCGCCATCTTCTTCCCTCTTCTCCTCCTTGATGTTCACTCGTCGCTTCCTCCCGCTGTAATGCTGGCTGTTCGGTCCACAACGATTTATATAGGCTTCTCATGACGTCACAGTCACATGCTCCGGGTGGCCCCGGAGCATGTGACTGTGACGTCATGAGAAACCTATATAAATCGTTGTGGACCGAACAGCCAGCATTACAGCGGGAGGAAGCGACGAGTGAACATCGAGAAGAGGGAAGAAGACGCCGACGGCGACCGGAAGACCGGGCCCCTCCACTAGCAAAAGAGCTGGAAGAAGATAGCGGAGGCCCAGCAAAAGGAAGAAAGAGCCGGAGAGCGAGAGAAGAACCGGAGAGCGCGGAGACGACACCGGAGACCCCCGAAGTCGGAAGAGACCCCCGGAGTCGGAAGAAGACCCCCGTAGCTGTGTAATAAATTACTTTAAAAAGCTGTGTGTGTTCTTTTATTGACATTTTTTTCCACCAGGTGAATGGGTAGGGGTACGATGTACCCCATACTCATTCACATAGGGTGGGGGGCCGGCATCTGGGGGCCCCCTTATTAAAGGGGGCTCCCAGATTCCGATCAGCCCCTGCCCGCAGACCCCGACAACCAACGGCCAGGGTTGTCGGGAAGAGGCCCTTGTCCCCATCAACATGGGGACAGGGTGCTTTGGGGTGGGGGGGCCGCAGGTCGTCCCCCTGCCCCAAAGCACCAAACCCCCCATGTTGAGGGCATGCTGCCTGGTACGGTTCAGGAGGGAGGGGTGCGCTCTCTCGTCCCCCCTCTTTTCCTGTGGCCTGCCAGGTTGCGTGCTCGGATAAGGGTCTGGTTTGGATTTTGAGGGGGTCCTCCACGTCGATTTTTTGGCTTAGGGGATTCCCCTTCAAATCCATACCAGACTGAAGGGCCTGGTGTGCTCCTGGAGGGGGAACCCATGCCGTTTTTTTATTTAAAAATTGGCGTGGAGTTCCCGCTCAGGATTCATACCAAACACAGTGCCTGGTATTGGCGGGAATCCACGTCGGATCTCCGTCTACCGGCCTCAATGTCAGCAATGCGTGTCGCTCATTGCGAAAGGAAAAACAAAATTTTTCCTTTCCCGATGACGAGACAGCTTGGCGCTGGCTCTCGCAACGGGGCTCGTAGGGTGTCAATCTCGCCGCTAGAAGATGCGAGATTGACACAAAATCGGCGGCACCTACTGTATACAGGGCCTTTTTTTACTTTGGGTGCGGAGTTCCCCTTAATATCCATACAAGACCCCAAAGGGGCTGGGGTGGGCTGGGGGGGGGGGGTACCCATGCCATTTTTCTCAATGATTTTCATCCATATTGCCGGGATTATACATTACATTAAAGCTGCAAGCAGTTTTAAATGACTTTTTTTCCCCTTTAGAAATGTCATTTTGTGCAGGGACAGTTCTAAACACGGGAAACACGTGCCACTTCACGGTCATACTTTAGACACCCCCCAGGTACGATATGTAAAGGAATATTTAACTTTTTTTTTCACTTTATGCATCATTAAAATCACTGCTCCCGAAAAAGGTCAGTTTTTAAAACTTATTTTTGCATTGATACATGTCCCCTGGGGCAGGACCCAAACCCTTTTTAGGACAATAACTTGCATATTAGCTGTTATAATTAGCACTTTTGATTTCGAACGTTCGCGTCCATTGTATTTAATAGGGTTCTAAACTTTGCGCAAACTTTCGGTCCCTTCACAGGTTCTGGTGCGAACCGAACCGGGGGGTGTTCGGCTCAACCCTAGTCACGACCCCAAGGTTCACCCTGCTCGCGAGGAGAGTACCAGAAGACACTGTCAGACCTGGATGGATGGATGGTTGAAGCAAAGGAAAGCCGTATAGCAAGCCAAGGTCAGGGCGGGCTGCAGACAACGTAATCAGGAGAACTAGCCAATTCGGTACACAAGAGATCAGTTCACAAGAAGTCAGGTAAGCAGGTTACAGGAAGGGTGCTCAGAAACAAGTGTTGCTCAAGCAACCAGAAACTGGTCTGAGTGGAATTTATATAGCGAGGCACATGGGGGACTGGACAGGAAGTAGCAGGAAGGAAGGATATATTAATCAACAGGTGAAGCCAGCGACACCTATAGCTGCAGGAGGCAGCCAGAGCTGAACACAAGCTTGTGGAACAACCGGTGCCAGCCGATCTACAGCAGTAAAGGTAAGACACAGATCAGCTCTGCAGCTGATCTGTGACACTAGGCTGTCTGAGGGCCTATCTAGAAGCAAGAGAGCAGTGTAGGGTTGGGATTGTGGCTTGCAGTCCAACCAGAAGTGCCGGTCGGAGAACCTGTCATGGTCGGATGTAGAGGGGAAGCTGTCGCCACTAAGGTTCCATCCACCTTACTACCAGGAGCCACTATAAGTAGCTGAAGCAAGTACCAGAGCAGTATTCTCACCAACCCGGGATGGTAAAGAATTGGAAACTTCAGCAGACGTCAAGCCAGGGACCCAGCCAGTGGAGGTGACGCTTGCAGAGCAATATTGTGTACCAAGCAAGGGACCAAGCAAGCTAGTGGGGTGACGTTTGAGGAGTATCTGTGAGTGCCAAGCTAGGGACGCAGCAGAGACGCGGGGGGATGCTTGAGGAAGATACTGAATGAGAAGATTAGAAGAGCTCAGGGGATCCAGTGGCAGTGGATCAGCAAGTCTGGTGAAAGACTGGGAGCTCAGTTGAGTGAAGATCTACAATAGGATATCGTAGATGAAGTGAATAAGTTCATTAAAACTTTTGTTAGAAACTGTTTCAAGATTGTTGCCATAGGAGACAGCGGTCCTACTCATGCAGATGTGGTGTTTTGTTGGATGCCTTTCCCTGTGTGGCTGTCTACTTATAGAAGTCTGAGTCTGCTAAGTTAACATTGCAACTACTAAAGGGTGTCCTGGCCCTAACCCTCTCTCCCACTGTTCTGTTTAAGAGACAATAAATCTCTTTGCATTCAAGAAGTGTCTGGCGCCCATTAATCTACCTTGCACCGCACCCACCATGCCTCGTAACCCACTCTACACAGAAGTATGTCAGCTGTCCCTAACTCTGGAGGTCACCATTACGCCTGGAGAGGCCCCGGACATGGCTACACATAGTTACATAGTTAGTCTGTCTTGAAAAAGACACAAGTCGATCTAGTTTAACCCCCAAAAAATGAGGATTTTTTGGCCGTTACAGCCCCTGGAGTGAGTTGGGCTCTGTTTAGGGCATGTGAGCGGGGGGGAGGGTCGCGGGTTGAGAGAGTGGGGCTCCTGATTCTGGTCCTGGAGGCTCCTTCTCCTCTTGTCCTCTCCCATTTCCCCTCTTCTCCTTCCCCTTCATATCCTATATAGCTTTATTTTGGTGGTATTTGATCACCTCTGCGTTTTTGTTTTTTTTTGCGCTACGAACAAAAAATAGACCGACAATTTAAAAAAATATATATATTTTTTACTTTTTGCTATAATAAATATCCCCCAAACAAAAAAAAACAAAAAAAAATATCTTCCTCAGTTTAGACCAATATGTATTCTTCTACATATCTTTGGTAAAAACAAAAAAAAACAATAAGTGTGTATTGGCTGGTTTGCGCAAAAGTTATTTTGTCTACAAAATAGGGGATAGATTTATGGCATTTTTATTATAATTTTTTTTTTTTTTTTTTTTTTACTAGTAATGACGGTAATCAGCGATTTTTTGCGAGACTGCGACATTGTGGCGGACAGAACAAACAATTTTTGGGACTATTGACATTTGTACAGTGATCAGAGCTAAAAATAGCCACTGATTACTGTATAAATGTAATTGGCAGGGACAGTGGGCGGTCAAGGGGTCAAATGTGTGTCCTAGGGAGTGTTTCTAACTGTGGGGGGATGGGACTGCCTGGAGGAGGAGACCGATCGCTGTTCATAATCAGTATGAACAGCAGATCTGTCTCCTCTCTCCTGACAGAACGGAGATCTGTCTGTTTACATTGACAGATCCCAATTCTGTCTCACTCAGGAGCGATCGCAGGTGCCCGACTTATTCGTAGCACGTGCGCGCGCCCCCTAGTGTTTTTTAAAGCAGCTGTTGTACAGCTATGGGCATTCGCCCAGGGTAACTGGTCCTTAACTGGTTAATGTGCACTTTTTCAGGGCTAGGTCTACTGTGTACATGTCTATAAATCAGAATTACACCACATTCACATGTACTTGTCTCAATTAAGAGCACTAAGTGTCATTTCTGTCAGCTGCTTCATTCCTCTGCTATCAGCATGAATCACTTCTGACAAGTCTTTCTGACACCAAGAGAAAAATGGTGACAGGAGAGGAGGGACCTCTAGCTGACTGACAGCCTAAGCTCTGTTCCTGTGTGCTCTGTGAAGAGGGGTGTATCTCTTCCCTCCAATCAGCTGTCAGAGGTCTCCTCACTGAGCTCTGCAGAGTGTGACTTCAACTTTCCACCCCCTTTTTTCTAACATCTCAGACAAGCTTTGCAAATTCTAGTCTTTGGACGAATATGAGAAAAGAACACTGCAGATAAATAGGTACACCTTATGTAGAAAGATGTATTTCATCTCTGTGTATCACCTGAGGCAAGTCACTTCACTGAGTATATGTAAGGGTTTACAACCACTTTAAAGCAGAATTCCATGCTGTACCCTCCTAACACCTATGCTGACTAAAATGTGTGGGAAAGATCTGTATAACTACTTATTTTCAGCCTACTCTGGTCCAGTCACGTAATCTGGCTCCCCTGTGTCAGCCAGTGGCAGCTGTGGGGGAGAGGAGGGAGAGACGACAACGGATGGGCCATAGTAAGCCTATGGGTGAAATCATTGCTTCCAGGCATAACTAGCCATTGTTGAGTTCTCTATCCTTTCCCTTACAGCTAGCGCTGGCTGACACAGGGAACAGAGTGGGCTGAAAATAGGTAAGTGTACAAATCTTTCTTACACAGGTCAGAATTGGTGTTTGGGGGGATTAGCATTTTTAAGACTAGTTAGGTAAAGCCCTGAATTCCACTTTTAAAGCTATTTTTAACTGACTAGGTACTTGTTCTAGAAGAAATTCATGCAAAAATTACCAGTTTTACTTGATTTTAACCACTTGCCTCCTGTACATTTACGTCGTTAGAATGGCACGGACAGGCACATCAACGTACCTGTAAGTCCCCTTCCTGCCGCCATCCCCGTGAGTCGGACCGCGGGTCCCGCGGACTCGATCGTCGCGGGAATCCCCGCGATCGTCTCACGGAGGTATAGAGCGGGGAGATGCTTGTGTAAACAAGCATCTCCCGGCTCTGCCTAGTGACAATGACACTGATCTCGGCTCCGTGTTCTCGGAGCGAAGATCGGTGTCATGTGACACAGAGCCCATCCCCCCTACAGTAAGAAACACAATGCAGGGAACACTTAACCCCCCACAACGCCAACTAGTGGTTAACCCCTTCACTGCCAGTGTAATTTTCACAGTAATCAGTGCATTTTTATAGCACTGATTACTGTGAAAATGACAATGGTCCCAAAAATGTGTCAGAGGTGTCCGATGTGTCCGCCATAATGTCGCAGTCACGAAAAAAATCACTGATCGCCGCCATTACTAGTAAAAAAAAAAAAATTATAAAAATGGCATAAAACTATCCCCTATTTTGTAAACGCTATAACTTGCGCAAACCAATCAATAAACGCTGATTGTGATTTTTTTTTACCAAAAATATGTGGAAGAATACGTATCGGCCTAAATTGAGGGAAAAATATGTTTTTTTATATATTTTTGGGGGAAATTTATTATAGCAAAAAGTAAAAAATATTGCATTTTTTTCAAAATTGTCGCTCTATTTTTGTTTATAGTGTAAAAAATAAAAACCACAGAGGTGATCAAATACCACCAAAAGAAAGCTCTATTTGTGGGAAAAAAAGGACGTCAATTTTGTTTGGGAGCCACGTAGCATGACCGCACAATTGTCAGTTAAAACGATGCAGTGCCGAATCGCAAAAAGTGGCCTGGTCTTTAACCAGCCAAAATGGTCCGGGGCTGAAGTGGTTAATTACATCTATAAAATTATGTCAGCAGTCATCTCATACTTCCTGGTTGCAGTAAACTGTATACTACGCTTGTGTTTGACTAAATACACACTTATTGGGATTTTTTTTTTTTTTTTACCAAAGACATGTAGCAGAATACATTTTGGTCTAACTGTATGAAGAAATTTGTTTTATTATTATTTTTTTATGTACCGTATATACTCGAGTATAAGCCGACCGAATATAAGCCGAGGCACATAATTTTACCACAAAAAACTGGGAAAACTTGTTGACTCGAGTATAAGCCTAGGGTGTCCATCTGCATGCCTCACGGTCACTGCCTTGCTGTGCCTCACTGTGTCCATGCCTCACTGTGTCCAATCTCCCTACCTGATCTCCGGCGCTGTGTGACTAGACTGACGTTTAACATGGGAGTCTATGGAAGGGGTGCCCGGCTTTGAAAAGTCGGTGCTCCCCAGCCGTAGGTCCCCTGGACAAAAATCTTTGCACACTTGTAGAGGAAGAGTGGGGCTACATGTGTGCCAAGTTTGGGGTCCAGGGGACCTATGGCTGGCCATAATCAGGCGCACAAAGTTGAAGATGGACCGCAGACTCGAGTATAAGCCGAGAGGGGCATTTTCAGCACAAAAAATGTGCTGAAAAACTCGGCTTATACTCGAGAATATACGGTATATGTTTTATAAAACAATATAGAAAATATATTTAATTTTTTTTCAAAAAAAAAAATTTTTGGTTTATATAATAAAAAAAAACAGTGGTGATCAAATACTACCAAAATAAAGCTCCATTTGTGTGAAAAAATGATATACTGTAAATTTCATTTGTATTGAGTGTTGCATGACTGCGCAATTGCCAGTTAACATACCACTGTGCTGAATAGCAAGAAAATGGCCTGGTCATGAAGGGGGTAAAATCTTCCAGAGCTTAAAGTGAAGTCCCCCTCCCCCAAAAATGTAAAATTTTAATATTAGGACACTTACCTGTCCTGGAATCCAGCAATGTCGGCACCCCAGCCAATGTTTCCATCAACTGTCGGGTGCTGACGCCACCATTGCCGTTAGGGAACCGGACAGTGAAGCCTTGTGGCTTCACAGCCGGGTCCCTGCTGCGCATGCGCAAAGCGGACTGCACTTTCTGAATGGCCCGACGGCAGGAGGCTAAACCTCTGACGTACCTCGTCGCGGCGAGGTCTGACAGAAGTGGGGAAGGGTACCTGTCAAAAACAGGTACCCGTTCCCCCTCCCCCCGAAAGGTGCCAAATGTGGCACCAGAGCGGGGGGGGGGGAATCAGATAAGCCGAAGTTCCACTTTTGGGTGGAGCTCCGTTTTAAGTAGTTAAAGAAAAACAATGTTGTTAATATGTGCAAATATGAAGTAGTGTCCTGTACCTGCTTAGAACTGACCAAGACCTTGATTTGAAAATGTGTTCCCCAAGCAAATGGAAAAAAACCAAGAATGAACACATATGAACTGAAAACAATCATAATTACATAGTCACTCTCTGTGCAAATGCAAAACGTAGTAAACTTAGGAGCACAGTTCATAAGGTGATAAGGAAGTGCTATGTGCTGCTATGAAAACAGAGCACGACTAAATTGTTTTGTGAACCCTTACCTTGTAAAACAAACCGTTCAGTTTAAAATAGAAATGAAAGGCAAAACATGTATTTATAGATTTAAAAAATATAAATATTTTTTTTCCCTTTTTTAAAAGAGATCACATTCCCTCAGTTTTCAGCTGCATAAGAGCTGGGGGAGGAGAAGCAACAGTACACTAATCTTCCCAGTGAAAGGCTGTAAGGGGGGGGGGGGGGAGTGTCAGGACAAGTCTGTTCATTGGAGGAGAGCAGGCTGAGTTCCCAGCATAGCTAGAGAACTGACTACAGTGTGTTCTCCTACTTTTGGAATTGTCAGTTTTTAATAGGAAAGCAGAGGAACTGGCAGGAACACCAGGGATTTCATACAAAGGAAGCTATACAAAGAGAACAGGATAGACACATGGTACAGAAGGCACATATCAGGAATATGGAATGTTGGGTTTACAATCATATTCTTTAAGGGACACAACTTATAACTTTTGAAGTAAAAAAGAGGACTTATCCCCCCCCTCATCCCCCTTCACCCCCCTAACCCCAAACCCTTAACCCAATATCTTAGATCCCCTCACTCGAATATTGATGTAAGACCTGCTATAGAAACACACACATACCACATCTACTGCCATTATCTAAAAAGAACAAAGAAGCATTGATCCGTACTAATCCACACGCCTAATTTTCAACGTGATATATGTTATGTTAATTAATGTGTATTATATCATATTAAGATATATTGTCCTATTCTATTCATATGCCTAACATAGCGGCTGTGCCCGCTTTTGTGCTATTACCTGCTTTGTATCTTACTCTGTTCAATAAAAACGTTATTACATAAAAAGAGGACAGTAAAAGAAAAGGAGGCGCTAAGCAGATATATAGGTTGTACATTACACTTAGGTAGTGTATAAGAACAAATGCAAAGAATCCTTCCCGGATGCAAGAGAAGTGGTAATACAGAATAAGAGCAATTGCTGAGAATTACACACAGCATATATACATATGAGTGTACAGTGCAGCATCCATATACTATATACAGAAAAACAGCAAAGACTAAAAATTATACCTAGCCTACAGAAACACTATTGTGCAGTGTCCATTGTGACAGTGTGAGGCCCTGCCACAGCGTAAGTTTAGGAAATAGATATAAAAATGACACAGGATTCTCAAAGTTACAGTTTGAGACGCTCTGGTGTGTTTATTTTGAGAGAAAGCTGTATTTTAAGTTTTGTAATCAGGGCGTGGAATTTAAAGGTTATAAAGTATCATGGGTGGGACGGAACCCTCAATCCTGTGTCCAAGGAATATTAGCGACCTGCAGCCTGTGCGAGTACACCGATGTGCAGGGTTGTTATAAGCCAAATCTGGGCATAGCTCCCATTTTAAAGGCAGGGCCAGGCATGTACTGGCCATCGTGACTAGCAGGACTTTCCCAGTGGGCCGGTGGCTCAGTGGGCCGGTTTCAGCAGCCGCCTATCGCAAATGCGGTGCGGTGAATTCCCCCCGGAGGTCCGCAGTGATTTACCAGTCAATCGCCGACAAGTGGCGCCCGACGGGTAGATGGAGATGCATGCAGAGTAGTGTAGGAAGCGTGTGTAAAAAGTTCTCTCTCATGTCACGCTGCTCCCCGGCGGCCCCTCCTCTCTTCTCGTTCATCCCCATTTGCTTGTGACATCATCTGGGATAGACGAGAAGAGAGGAGGGGCCGCCACCCCAAAGCACCCTGTCCCCATGTTGATGAGGACAAGGGCCTCTTCCCGACAACCCTGACAGTTGGTTGTCGGGGTCTGCGGGTGGGGGGCTTATCAGAATATCTTATCTTAAATAAGAGGGCCCCAAGATCCCGGCCCCCCACCCTATGTGAATGAGAATGGGGTACATCGTACCCCTACCCATTCACCTGGAGGAAAAATGTGTCAAGAAAAAAAACACATTAGACAGGTTTTGAAAGTAATTTATTAGGCAGCTCCTGGGGTCTTCTTCCGACTTCGGGGTCTCTTCTGACTCTCTGGCCTCTTCTTCCGCTCTCCGGTGCCTCCTCTGCGCTCTCCGGTTCTTCTCCCACTCTCCGGTGCTTTCTGCCTTCTGCCGGGCACCTCCGCTATCTTCTGCCAGCTCTCTTACTAGCGGTGGCCCGGTCTTCCCCATCGTATTCTTCCCTCTTCTCTTGTCCCGATGTTGACACGCCGCTCTCCCGCTGTAATGCCATGTGCACGGCGCGCAACGACTTATATAGGCATGGGCATGGTCACTGGGTGGTGTCACTCGGTGACCCCGCCCCCTTGTGACGTCACAGTCCCATAATGCCCCGGGGCATTATGGGAAGCATATTAAAGGGGGCCCCCTTATTAAAGGGGATTCCGATAAGACCCTGACAACCAACGGCCAGGGTTGTTGGGAAGAGGCCCTTGCCCTCATCAATATGGAGACAGGTTGCTTTGGGGTAGGGGGGCCACAGGGCGCCCCCCTGTCCCAAAGCACCCACCCCCCCCATGTTGAGGGCATGCGGCCTGGTACACTTCAGGAATGGGGGGCGCTCACTTGTCCCCATCCCCTTTCCTGACCGGCCAGGCTGCGTGCTCGGATATGGGTCTGGTATGGATTTTGGGGGAACCCCCCATGCCGTTTTTTCGGCGTAGGGGGTTCCCCTTACCCAAGGGCCTGGTATGCTCTTGGAGGAGGAACCCATGCCATTTTTTATTTAAAATTTGCATGGAGTTCCCCCTCAAGATCATCAGAGCACAAGTCCCATGCCAAAGTTGGATCATGCAAGACAGCTTTCCGACTTTGATCCGACTTCAATGATAGTCAATGGGCTGAAGTAGGATCAAAGTCAGACCAAAGTAGTACAGGGAGCATTTTCAAAGTCGGACCGACATGTGTCGGACCAGTTAAGACAGCTCCTATAAGGAAACATTGATTTTCACACGTCATGAGACATGAGCTCCCAATTTCAGAGCGTTTGTCACACCAGTGTGAACCTGGCCTGAACCCTGAATATTGGGGAGGTTCCTTCCACAGGACTGGAAAAGTCAGGACAGCTGCGTTAGTCAGTTGAGACTGAGAAAGCTGAGGAGGCTAGAGAGTCCAGGGGGCTGGAGAGAGTTCATAATTATCTGGAGGAGTGAGAGAGCCCAAGGTGCTATGAGAACCTTATTTAGAGGCCAAGAGTAGGCCCATGCAGTGGGGGCTGCAACTAAAGGCTGAGTGAGCCTGAAGAGCCAGCAGGTTGGGAGATAAGGGTAGCCATGTGGCTTGCCGTTTTTCCATTGTTTTGCTGGAGAAGAATCCCTGCATGGTTAAGTGGCCTGCCATGCCCTTAAATTGCAGTTTGGACTGAGATGACTCACTAAAAAACGCATATACCACATGAGCTTAATAACCCCGTACCACACCATGCATACAGATTATGAATAGATACAAAATGGACAACCCTCTGAGTACTTGCAACAAACACACAAAAACAAACTAAAACTCGCGCTCAATGGAATAAATGATTAATTAAGACCGCAGCTGCTGCAGCAAAGGTACTAACACCTCAAAGAAGTAGGATTGGATAATACAGCGCTAGCGGAATATATGAGCAAAAATTATGTGTATATAAAGAAATTAACTATTTTGACAATATGGATGTCGCCAACCAAAATCAAAAAGTGAGAGTGCTTATACCAGTGCAAAGAAAGTTAATGTGCTAACACATAATGTGCAAAAATACTGTTCATAAAGTGCTAAATGCTTCCAATGTTTGTAAATGCAGGTATCCAAATCGATGGTCTCCCCTCTTATGGCCCCACTCACTAGAAATGAATTTTTCAGTCACAATGATAGGAGCGTTATGATCAAAGGAGTTCAGATTCCAGAGGTAATCCTAAAGGTGGTTCCACAAATCTCAGCAGGATTGGCGAAAGTAAAACATGACGAGGGAGAGGGAGAGAAAAAAGATGTACATGTGAAGTAACGCCAGTACAAACAACACTGCACCGCTAGCTAAAGCACTCATGAGACTATGGCAAAGACCAGCATCAGCGTGTTTCGGGTTTGCGAGCGTGCATTCCACAGGTTTGCCGGAAATTACGTTGACGCGTTTCGCCCCTCCTCCAGGGCATCATCAAGGACATCACTTCTGGCCATAAAGAAGGAAATTTATATGTGCTGAAGTCACCGTCTCCCGGCAAGAACAGTCAATGACAAAACAACCTTCCAGTGTAATGAAAACGCCAGCTTCCCATCCACATCATTGCCTGTCATTGCCAGAATATAACAAACTTTAATAACAGACTGACAATGACAAAACCATTTGACATTGGGATAAAGAAAATACATTATACATACTAAAAAAGGGAGAAGATCTTAAAATCTTCTTTTTTTTTTAAATGTCTTTATTTTCGATTTTTCTTTTATACGGAAAAAGGAATGACAAGAATCTTAAGAAAAAAACAACAATAAACAGTAAATCGTCTTCACATCATTTAAACTTAACTTATCATCTTATAGATCAGCAGAGAGTAAATTAGCACCATTTATTCTCCCCGATCCCATTGACTCCCCCCTTTCCAAGATGATCTCCATTAGGGATAGAGAGGGAATAGTGGCCCATTCCATCCCAATACTAAACAGGTGTGAGAGAGAGAGCAAGGAAACAGCAGTAGCCCAGCCAAAAGCTGCGTCCTTCCCCTCTGATCTCCGCCTCTCACCTCCTATCCCATTGTCTGGTCATGGGGTGACGCTATCCCATGACCCTACATATTGCTATTAACTTGCCCCATTCCCTCTCGCCCCTTATACTTATGATCCTTTATCCAATTCCATTCCTTTCCCTATACCTCACCCCCCCCTCCCCCAAAAGAAAAAAAAGGCGAAAGAAAAAGAAGGCAACCCCCCTCCCTCTCCCAAGCATCCCCTCCCCCCCCCCACTAATCTCCATCCACCAACCTCCCTCCCTCCTCTGAGGAGATAAAACCATTCCAGAGCGACCACATTTTTAAATAAATTTCTCATTTTTTTCTGCTTGTCCATACTAGTTCTTCCATCCTGTTCACTTCTTCCACCTTTCTAAGCCACATGCTCACAGTGGGAGATTGTACCTGTTTCCATTTAAGCGGTATGCATGCTTTAGCAGCATTCACTATGTGACACAGGATGGAGTTCCTGTATGTTCCCCACAGGATCTCTGATAAATGCAAAAGGAAGAAGACTGGATCCTCCGGTAATACTACCTCACTAAATTTTTGAGTAATCTCACGGACTTTCTTCCAGAATTACTTGATTCTGGGACAGGCCCAGAAAATATGTACCATCGTGCCCTGTTCTGCTTGACATCTCCAACAATCACCCGTTATATTTGGGAAACACCTATGTAACATTTCTGGTGTTCTATACCATTGTGAAATAATTTTATAGTTTGTTTCATGTATTTTTGTGCATGTTGCTGTCTTCGTTTTTTGGGCTTCTCAGAAAGTCCTCCCCAGATCTATTTCCCATTTGCAAAAAAAGGTAACTGGTAGTTCTCGGATGGTTTAATCAATAATGCATACATTTTAGATATTGTATGCGTTCTTGGTTCTTTTTCCATACACTGTTTCTCAAATGGGGTCAAGTTATGCTCCAGGTAATGTGGTACTACTGTAGTACTTAGGAAATGTATTAATTGTGCTGCTTGCCAAAACTCGAATTGAATAGAGCAATTTCTGTCCATCAAATCCTGTGTTGTTGGCCAAGTACCCATGGTCCTAAAATGCGATGACTGATATAGTCCTCTTTCAATTAATGCCGCAAAGGGTCCTTTCTGTGTACCTGGTATAAATTGTGGATTACCGAGTATAGGGGTCAGGGGTGAGTTATATGTAGATATTTGATCTCTTGAAAAAACATTATAACACAACCGCAATGTAGTTCCTATTGGGTGCGTCTTAATATTGGCTGTAACCTCTCTGTAACACCAAGGGGCTCTACTTAATAGTTCCTTACACTGTGCTTGCTCTAGATTTGATTTGATTCGAGATTATCCCTATGTCGGCACCAATCCAGTAGGCGACCTAAGTGGACTGCATGATAGTACTTAAATATATCAGGGATAGCAAGTCCTCCATGTTGTTTTGGTAAAGATAGCTGTGTCCTCTTTATTCTTGGTTGTTTACCTGCCCATATAAATTTTGTGACAAATGTTTGAATATTTCGAAAAAATAAATCTTGGTACAGTAATCGGGACTGCCTGGAGGAGGTACAGGATCTTTGGTAAAATATTCATTTTAATTCTATTGCTTATTCCAAACCAGGAAAACATTCCGCCAATGCCATCTCTCCAGTATTCCACGTATTTTATTTAACATTGGCACAAAATTTAACTCATACATTTTCAAGGAGCTTACTTATTGCGATGTTAGTCCCTAAGTACTTCAAGCCTTGATCTGCCCGTTTAAATTTATAGCTTGAGCTTATTGACATTTCCTTCGGGGATTGATACCATCAAGGCCTCTGATTTAATCCAATTTATTTTAAAATACGAAAGTCTGCCGTACAGCTCCATTTCTTTAATCAGATTAGGTAGTGACACTACCAGGTTTGTCATTGAAAAAAGCAAATCATCTGCATATGCTGCAATTTTATGTTGTGTTCCCCCTATTTCAATTCCCTTAAAGCGGAGGTCCACCCTGAAGAAATGTTAACATTGAAAATCCTAAAAAAAAAAAAAATAATAGAAAAAACATTTTTTTTTATACTCACCCTAAATGTCTGTTGCTATGCGGAAGTCCCCTAATCTGCCTCTAATGTTCCTCTTCTCGTCCGCGGTGGGTCTCCTTCCGCTTTCTCTTCTTGTGAATAGAGAGCGCTGCCTTCTGGGAACTGTGTGTATCCCAGGAGGCAAGCCGCCCATTCACAAAGCGCCGTGCGAGTGGCGCATGAGCAGTAGGAAACGGGCAGTGAAGCCTTATGGCTTCACTGCCTGTTTCCCTTACTCAGGATGGAGGAGCCGGGACCTGCCAGCAGCGATCGATCGCCCTGGCGGGACCGACATCGTGGGTGAGTAGGACAGGTAAGTGTCCTTATTAAGTCAGCAGCTACACTGTTAGTAGCTGCTGACTTTTTTTTTTTCGGCTGCACCTCCGCTTTCATATCCTTATTGAGCTGTACTCTGCATAGAAAAGGCTCCAAAGTCCATGCGAATATCAAAGGCGACAGTGGGCAACCTTGTCTTGTCCCATTTGCTATCTGAGTTGTGGGTCCTTTGTACATACTATCAATCCATCTGATCATTTTCTCTCCTAATTTTATATGTCGCAGGACCGGGAACATAAACCCCCACCCCACCCGATCGAAGGCCTTCTCTGCGTCTGTCCCAAGGAAGACGCATGGAGTCCTGGTCGAATTAGCTATGTGCATCAAATTCACGGCCTTAATGGTATCATCCCTTAGCTCCCTTGTTGGTAGAAATCCCACTTGATCTTGATGAATCAAAGAAGGGAGTTGCTGCTGTAGCCTAAGGGCCAATATCTTACTAAATATTTTTAAATCAGCGTTTAACAGTGATATTGGCCTATAACTGCCACACTGCTTTGAGTCTTTGCCCTCTTTTGGTATCACCGCTATTGTGGCCTTCACTGTTTCTGGGTGAAAGAATGCTGTATCCCCCAACTCATGAAACATTTTAACCATGAAGGGTCCCAGCTCCGAACTAAGTGACTTATAGTACTGAGCCCTGAGTCCGTCTGGACCTGGTGCTTTTCCGCTTCTCGCTAAATTTATTGCGTTTTGGACTTCCGCTAATGTTATTGGTGATTCCAACTCCTCACCAACAGCTGCTGACAGACACGGCATTCCACTTGATGTTAAGTATTCCTCCATCGCTGCTCGGTCTGGTTCTCCCAGACTAGGGATGAGCCGAACACCCCCCCCCCCGGTTCGGTTCGCACCAGAACCTGCGAACGGACCGAAAGTTCGCGCAAACTTTAGAGCCTTATTAAATACAATGGGATTCGAACGTTCAAAATCAAAAGTGCTAATTATGAAGGCTAATATGTAAGTTATTGTCCTAAAAAAGGGTTTGAGGACCTGGGTCCTGCCCCAGGGGACATGTATCAATGCAAAAAAGTTTTAAAAACTGACGTTTTTTCGGGAGCAGTGATTTTAATGATGCTTAACCACTTAACGACCGCCCACTGTAAATATACGTCGGCAGAATGGCACCGACAGGCAGAATCACGTATATCTACGTGACTGCCTTTGTATAGTTGGGGGATCCTTCTTTACAGTGAGCGGTGGTTAACTGATCGGGAGCGATCAGGCATGAGGGGACGGCCGTTCGATTCCGGCCACCCCCTCTCGATCGCTCCCGGCGAATGAGAGAGCTTCCCCTGCCTGTGTAATGTTTACACAGGCAGAGGAAGTGATGTCATCTCTCCTGCGGCGCTCACATATACCGAGCGCCGTACAGGAGAAGATGCAGGTTAGTGCACAAAACACTACACTGACACCAGGACACATAGGCACATAAATCGCCCCCCCCAGGCCCCCCCAGATCACCCCCCAGATCACCCCCCAGCCCCCAGTCACAGTGTCACTGATTGCAGTGACCATTTATTTAGTGATCACTGCAATCCGTGACATTTGTGACTGTAAAAGTGTCACCAAAGTTTGGTTTTAGGTCCAGTGTAGCCCCCTAACCCCCCCCTAATAAAGGTTTAACCCCCTGATCGCCCCCCAGATAACCCTTTCACCCCCTATCACCACTGTCGCTAAGCGATCATTTTTCTGATCGCCGTCTTAGCGTCGGTGATGCCGATCGGTAGCCAGTAATTGTTTTAGGTTCGCCGCAGGTTTTTATAGCGTCGAGTACCCCCATATATTACCTAATAAAGGTTTAACCCCCTTGATCGCCCCCCCCCAGGTAACCCTTTCACCCCCTAGCACCGCTGTCACTAAGCGATCGTTTTTCTGATCGCTGTTTTATTGTCGGTGATGCCGATCGGTAGCCAGTTTTTTTTAGGTTCGCCGCAGGTTTTTATAGCGTCAGGTACCCCCATATATTACCTAATAAAGGTTTAACCCCTTGATCGCCCCCCAGGTAACCCTTTCACCCCCTATCACCACTGTCGCTAAGCGATCGTTTTTCTGATCGCTGTCTTAGTGTCGGTGATGCAGATCGGTAGCCAGTAATTTTTTTTAGGTTCGCCGCAGGTTTTTATAGCGTCAGGTACCCCCATAAATTATCTAATAAAGGTTTAACCCCCTTGATCGCCCCCCAGGTAACCCTTTCACCCCCTATCACCACTGTCGCTAAGCGATCATTTTTCTGATCGCTGTCTTAGCGTCGGTGATGCAGATCGGTAGGCAGTAATTTTTTTTAGGTTCGCCGCAGGTTTTTATAGCGTCAGGTACCCCCATATATTATCTAATAAAGGTTTTAACCCCCTAATTGCCCCTAGTTAACCCTTTCACCAGTGATCATCATATAAGTGTTACGGGTGACGCTGGTTAGTTAGTTTGCTTTTTATAGTGTCAGGGCACCCGCCGTATATATAACCCAATAAAGGTTTAACCCCCTGATCGCCCGGCGGGTGATATCAATTAGGTTTTAGCGTCAGAGGGTCTGCGTCACACCCCAGGCAGCGTCAGGTTAGTGCCAGTAACGCTAACACCCACGCTTGAAGCATACACCCCCCTTAGTGGTATAGTATCTGATCAGATCAATATCTGATCTGATCAGATCTATACTAGCGTCCCCAGCAATTTAGGGTTCCCAAAAACCTAGTGTTAGCGGGATCAGCCCAGATACCTGCTAGCACCTGCGTTTTGCCCCTCCGTCCAGCCCAGGCCACCCAAGTGCAGTATCGATCGATCACTGTCACTTACAAAACACAACACATAACTGCAGCGTTCGCAGAGACAGGCCTGATCCCTGCGACTCCAGTGCTGTAGGAGGTGATTTCACCACCACAGTTAAAAAAAAAAAAGCATATATGCCGAAGCATTGGGGCAGCAGGGGCGGAGGAGCGGAGGAGCGATTTTGCTCCTAATGCCGCGTACATACGGTCAAAATTCCGAGGGAGGCTTGCCCGTGGAAAAGTCCGACCATGTGTGTGCGGCATAACTTTTTTGCGGGAGGATGCCCCCATGCTTCGGCATATATAAATGGTGCATGTATGCCCATCATTAGAAGTGGGTGGATGAAGGGCGGTATTCTAATGGTGGGCATACCCACCGATCAATCTCTTTTTTCGTTCAGTCAACTGGCTGCATGAAAAAAAAAGATTACAATACATGTCCAAGAAGGACCAGCAACGTACTGGTATGTTGCTGGACTTTGAATGTTTATACCAGAATGATGCCTGCGGGTTTAGGTATCATCTTGGTATCTATCTTTTCAGCCAGCGGCCGGCTTTCATGTAAAAGCAATCCTAGTGGCTAATTCGCCTCTGGACTGCTTTTACAAGCAGTGGGAGGGAATGTCCCCCCCGGATACAAAAAGCGCCATTGGGAAATTGGGAAAGCATTTTATCACACCGATCTTGGTGTGGTCAGATGCTTTGAGGGCAGAGGAAAGATCTAGGGTCTAGAAGACCCCAGTTTTTTCAAAAAAGAGTACCTGTCCCTACCTATTGCTATCATAGGGGATATTTACATTCCCTGAGATAACAATAAAAATGAAAAAAAAAAAATATGTAAGGAACAATTTAAAAATAAAATAAAAAAGCAAAATTAATAATAAAAAAAAAAAGCACCCCTGTCCTGCCCTGCTCTTGCCCAATGGCGAACGCAAGCGTCGGTCTGGCGTCATATGTAAACAGCAATTGCACCATGCATGTGAGGTATCACCGCGAAGGTCAGATCGAGGGCAGTAATTTTAGCAGTAGACCCCCTCTGTAAATCTAATGGGGTAACCTGTAAAGGCTTTTAAAAATGTATGTAGTTTGTCGCCAATGCACGTTTGTGCGAAATTTTAAAGCATGTCGTGTTTGGTATCTATTTACTCGGCCTAAGATCATCTTTTTTATTTCCTCAAACATTTGGGCAATATAGTGTGTTTTAGTGCATTAAAATTTAAAAAAAGTGTATTTTTCCCCAAAAAATGCGTTTGAAAAATCGCTGCGCAAATACTGTGTAGAAAAAAAAACGCAACACCCACCATTTTAATCTGTAGGGTCTTTGCTTTAAAAATATATATAATGTTTGGGGGTTCAACGTAATTTTCTTGGAAAAAAAAATATGTTTTCATGTAAACAAAAAGTGTCAAAAAGGGCTTTGTCTTCAAGTGGTTAGAAGAGTGGATGTAAGCTTCCTAATGTTGTGTATAAAATGCCAGAACAGTTCAAAAACCCCCCAAATGACCCCATTTTGGAAAGTAGACACCTCAAGCTATATACTGAGAGGCATGTCGAGTCCATGGAATATTTTGTATGTTGACACAAGTTGCGGAAAAAATACAATTTTTTTTTTTTTTTTTGCACAAAGTTGTCACTAAATGATATATTGCTCAAACATGCCATGGGTATATGTGGAATTACACCCCAAAATACATTTTGCTGCTTCTCCTGAGTACGGGGATACCACATGTGTGAGACTTTTTCGGAGCCTAGCCACGTACGGGACCCCAAAAACCAAGCACCGCCTTCAGGCTTTCTAAGGGTGCAAATTTTTGATTTCACTTCTCACTGCCTATCACAGTTTCGGAGGCCATGGAATGCCCAGATGGCACAAACCCCCCCAAATGACCCCATTTTGGAAAGTAGACACCCCAAGCTAATTGCTGAGAGGTATTGTGTGTATTTTGCAGATCTCGCTTTTTGTCACAAAGTTTTGAAAATTAAAAAAAAAAATAAATATATTTTCTTTCTTCATTTTCAAAAACAAATGAGAGCTGTAAAATACTCACCATGCCTCTCAGCAAATAGCTTGGGGTGTCTACTTTCCAAAATGGGGTCATTTGAGGGGGTTTTGTGCTATTTTGGCATTTTATGGCCTTCGAAACTGTGATAGGTAGTGAGGAGTGAAATCAAAAATTTGTGCCTAGAAATCCTGAAGGCGGTGCTTGGTTTTCGGGGTCCCGTACGCGGCTAGGCTCCTAAAAAGTCCCACACATGTGGTATCCCCGTACTCAGGAGAAGCAGCAAAATGTATTTTGGGGTGTAATTCCACATATAACCATGGCATGTGTGAGCAATATATCATTTAGTGACAACTTTTTGTAATTTTTTTTTTGTCATTATTCAATCACTTGGGACAAAAAAAAATATTCGATGGGCTCAACAGGCCTCTCAGCAATTTCCTTGGGGTGTCTACTTTCTAAAATAGGGTCATTTGGGGGGGTTTTGTACTGCCCTGCCATTTTAGCACCTCAAGAAATGAGATAGGCAGTCATAAACTAAAAGCTGTGTAAATTCCAGAAAATGTACCCTAGTTTGTAGACTCTATAACTTTTGTGCAAACCAATAAATATACGCTTATTGACATTTTTTTTACTAAAGACATGTGGCTGAATACATTTTGGCCTAAATGTATGACTAAAATTGAGTTTATTCGATTTTTCTTATAACAAAAAGTAGAAAATATCATTTTTTTTAAAAATTTTCGGTCTATTTCCGTTTATATCGCAAAAAATAAAAATCGCAGAGGCAATCAAATACCATTAAAAGAAATCTCTATTTGTGGGAAGAAAAGGACGCAAATTTCGTTTGGTTACAACATTGCATGTCCGCACAATTTACAGTTAAAGCAGCGCAGTGCAAAATTCTGAAATCACCTCTGGTCCTCTAGCTACAAAATGGTCCGGGGCTTAAGTGGTTAAAGTGAAAAAAAAAAGTGAAATATTCCTTTAAATATCATACCTGGGGGGTGTCTATAGTATGCCTGTGAAGTGGCACGTGTTTCCCGTGTTTAGAACTGTCCCTGCACAAAATGACATTTCTAAAGGAATAAAAGTCATTTAAAAATGCTTGCGGCTTTAAGGTAATGTCTGGTCCCGGCAATATGGATGAAAATCATTGAGAAAAACGGCATGGGTACCCCCCCCCCCTCCCCAGCCCATTACCAGCCCCTTTGGGTCTTGTATGGATATTAAGGGGAACCCCACACCCAAATTAAAAAAGGGCCCTATATTCTCTGAACAGCAGTATACAGGCAGTGCAAACAAGACAGGGACTGTAGGTTTGTTCTTAAGAAGAATCTGTTTGTAATTTGGAACAGGTACATTTTTTAAGTGTAGCTCCAGCCAAAAAATATATTTTTAAGCTTTTTAGAAAACATAGGGAAGGGTTATCACCCCTCTAACATTTGTTTTGCTGTCTGTGCACCTTTTCAGAACATTTCACCTCACTTTCCTTCCCAATGACAAATGTTTTTTGAAAATTTGGGGTTTTTATTGAAACAAGGATTGGTGATAAAGCATCAGTGGAGAGGAGACACCTTTTTCCCATATTAACTCTTACAGGAGAGTATTTCCCTTCCTAGGGGTAGATTTCCTCTCACTTCGTGTTGTCTCCTTCCGTTTGCAAGTAGGAGTCGTTTGTAAGTTGGATGTTTGAAAGTAGGGGCCTGCCGTATATAATCTGCAGAAATTTGGCCCTTAGGTGTTGGTGTTGCCAAAACACTGTAAGCCCTGACAATTACTCTTGGTGGGCGCTGGAACGCCCTGCTGTGAACTATTATATCAAGAATTGTAATTACTTGCCATTGTTGAACAGTGGTAGAAAAATTGGGGTTTTGGTGGTGGTGCTGGTGCCACAACACTGTAAGTCCTCACAGTTCCTCTTGGTGGGCGCAGGAATGGGCCCAGCTGTGAAATATTAGATCAAGAATTGTAATTACATGCCCCTGTTGAACAGGGGCATACAAATTGGGCCTAAGGCACTGGTGCTGGTGCCACAACACTGCAACCTCTCACAGATACTCTAGTTGGAGCGCAGGAATGAGCCCTGCTGCAAAGTATTGCATTAAAAATTGTAATTACACGCTCCTGTTAAACAGGGGATGAAAAATTGGGCCTTAGCCACTGGTGGCGGTGCCCAGAAACAAAAATTTTCTTTCATGCTATCAGCATTATCATTGAGGAGGAAGAGGATAGTCACTCAGCATAACAGGATAGTCACTCTGTATCAGCATAGGCAGTCTTGAAGGGATCTGACATTTCAAAGAAAATTATTTTTACATCAGCACCGGGTGCTTGGTAGCTGGTGGTGATCCAAGATTGATTCACTTTTATGAAGGTCAGTCGATCGACCGAGTCGGTTACCAAGCCTCCAGCAGCACTGAATATGCATTCCGAAAGAATGCTGGATGCAGGACAAGCCAGTAGCTCAATTGCATACTGTGCAAGCTCTGGCCAGTGATCCATCCTCAAGACCCAGTAACCCAGAGGATTTTCAGTGGGAAAGGTGTCCAAGTCTGATCTTGCCCCTAGGTATTCCTGCACCATGTAAACCAGACGCTGGCGATGGTTGCTGGAAACGATCATACCTTGGGGCTGCGGACTAAAAAATTGTCTGAACGCATCGGTCAGACGGCCACCTTCTCCATCGCTCCTTCTTTGACTGACCGAAGCCTCAGCAACACGTTGTCCAGGACCAGGAATTTGTAACCTCCCAGTCTCTGGGAACGCGTTGCACAGACCTTTCTGCAAGGTCTCCCGAAGATGCTTCATCCTATGCTTTCGCTGCGACGGCAAGATAAGGTCCGCAACCTTACCCTTGTAACGTGGATCAAGGAGGGTTGCCAGACAGTAATGATCCCTCTCCTTGATAGCACGAATACGAGGATCCTTCCGCAGGCTTTGCAAGATCAGGGAGGCCATGCAGCGTAGGTTTGCTGAGGCATTCGATCCAGAGTCCTCTGGGTCACTCAAGACTACATGATCCGCAGCCACCTCCTCCCAGCCACGTACAAGTCCATGGGTTTCTTGGGACTGTAATTGATCCCTTGAAGACTGCTGCTGATGCTGAGTGCTAGGCTCCACCTCCATGTTGACACAATCCTCCTCCTCCACTTCCTGTGTGATAGGCGGGCCAGCAGGAACACTGTCTGGATAAAGGGGGCCTTGAAAGGTAAGGAAGTCCTCCTCTTCCTCCCTCTGTTCTGCCTCAAGTGCCCTGTCCATTATTCCATGCAGTGTGTGCTCCAACAGGTGGACAAGAGGGACAGTGTCACTGATGCATGCACTATCACTGTTCACCATCCTCGTGGCCTCCTCAAATGGTACCAGGACAGTGCATGCATCCCTGATCATGGCCCACTGGTGTGAGGTAAAAAATCCAAGCTCCCCTGACCCTGTCCTGATGCCATATTGCAACAGATACTCATTGATGGCCCTCTGCTGCGTGTGCAGCCACTGCAGCATGGCCAACGTAGAGTTCCACCTGGTGGGCATGTCACAGATTAGGCGGTTCTTGGGCAGGTTGCTTTCCTTTTGCAGGTCAGCCAGCCGAGCACTGGCATTATATGACCTGCAGAAATGCCCACAGAGTTTCCTGGCCTGCTTCAGGACCCCCTGTAAGCCCGGGTACCTGCCCAAGAACCGCTGCACCACCAAGTTAAGGACGTGAGCCAAACCAGGCACATGGGTCAGTTGTCCCTGTCGGAGGGCGGAGAGGAGGTTGGTGCCATTGTCGGAAACCACCATTCTTGGCTTAAGCTGGCGTGGTGTCAATCACCTCTGAGCCTGCCCCTGCAGAGCTGACAGAATCTCTGCCCCAGTGTGGCTCCTGTCCCCCAAGCACACCAGCTCAAGCACCGCATGGCATCATTCTGCCTGCGTACTTGCGTAGCCCCTTGAACGCCTACGGAGCACCGCTGGTTCCGAGGACAAAGCACAGGAAGAGGCCATGGAGGAAGAAGAGGGGGGGTGGAGGAGAGAGGTGTGTCAGAAACACCAGTAGTAGCATTTTGGCGGCGTGGTGGCGGAACAACCTCCAACACTACTGCACCTTGTCCTTCATCCTTCCCAGCTGCCAGCAGAGTCACCCAATGCTCCGTGAAAGATAGGTAACGTCCCTGTCCATGCCTGCTGGACCATGAGTCAGCGGTAATATGCACCTTACCGCTGACCGCCCTGTCCAGCGAGGCCAAGACATTGCCTTCCACATGCCGGTAGAAAGCCGGAATCGCCTTCCGTGAGAAAAAGTGCCGTTTGGGAACCTGCCACTGAGGAACCGCACATTCCACAAACTCACGGAAGGGGGGAGAGTCTACCAACTGAAAAGGCAGCAGTTAATGTGCTAGCAATTTAGCCAAGCTAGCATTCAACCGCTGGGCATGTGGATGTCTCGGAGCGAACTTCTTTCGGCGGTGCAGCAGCTGGGGCAGGAAAATTTGCCTGGTACAATCTGACGTCGGTGTACCGATAGCAGATTGCCCGCAAGTACTTAGCTGTGACACATCTATATCTACACCTTCATTCCTCTCAGTGCAGGTTTCAGAGAGGACTGAAGGTATAGTGGGGTTGGAGATCCCAGCTGATGAGGAGCAAGGAGAGGTCCGCTTTGTTCTTTGGTGTGGGTCTTTTTTGTATGCTTGCCGATAGGGATGAGCTTTGAGTTCGAGTCGAACCCATGTTTGACTCGAACATCGGCTGTTCGACCGTTCGTCGAATTTCGAACATTATGGGCCAATCGCGCCACATAATTCACTGCGGCATCGCAGTGCATTGCTGGCTGATGATTGGCCAAGCATGCACTATGACCCGCATGCTTGGCCAATCACAGCGCCGTAGGTCAGAGAGCCGTAATTGGCCAAAGCCAGGGTGGCTTTGGCCAATTATGGCTCAGAGGAGTAGGTACATGCCCCACACTATATAAGGCCGCCGGCTTGGCGGCCTTGTGTAGTGTGTTGGTTAAAGGAAAGAGACAGAGAGAGAGACAGTGTAATTTGATTTGAGTTAGATAGAGCAGGCAGGCGAGTCAGTTAGCTGCAGTTACAGTATATAGAGGATATATATGCATCCTAGGTGTTGTATATATTTACACACTAATGAGTTTAGCTAGATCCGTTCCTGTTATTCTCTATACTTACAGGTGATTGTGCTAGCTGCAGTGTTTGACTTAGTGTACTGTGCCCTTTGCTCAGTGTGAGAAGAAGGGGTCGCCCTTGGGACTTTGAATGAGGTGGTAGAGATTGACACTTGTTCACCCATATATGCAAAAAATATAATTTATTGGTTACAAAATGCTGTAAAACAACCGGAAACAACAATAATTGTGCGTCACCAGGCATAGTGGCCTATGTTTACAACATGAGTACACATAAACATAAATACATTACAAATGTGTTACATCCATATAAAAACACAGTGATGGTAATAAGGGTTGCTGGGCCAGCGGACATAATTGCACAACCAGTAAAATACTCTTTGAAAATAATAATGTGGAACCAATTGGTGGGCTTCTAGCAGATAGCATAGATCCTCAACACATGCAGGTACATAAACGCATCAGTAGTGCCCTACGCGTTTCGCGAGACTCTGCTCGCTCATCAGGGGCAAGCGTGTATCGTTGTATCTGTTGTGAAACAGTAAAAATGTAATACTGATGAAACCAGGGGGGCAGATAAAGTGGTAAGTAAAAAAGGTCAAGGGGAAAAAGACCCTATACTCACCACTGCTCTGGGCTAAGTAAGTTACCAATCATGGAATACCAGAATGGTAGCAATTGGATATCCAGTTCGGGAGCTGAGGGGGCAAGGCACACGGACACCACCATGGGAAAAACCTCTGGATGAACGGCGCAGTCTGTATGGGGGTACTCGAAAACAACGGCCAGCTGGGGCTCGTGGAAGTTGTGTCTAGAAAGAATGTATATATATATGACAATGCGCCAATGTCAGACAGCGTCTTAGTAACAATGTGGACTTGATGTAAAATCTAATACATAAAGTTGCATAATGTTATGCATAGAAATCAGGAAGAGTTGGACTGACTGGCTGTATTGTGCATGTACATAATACCTTCAAATATGGAGTGTGGTATATGATAGTCTAGAAATCAAACATGAACCCCAGGTTCATGTAAGCCTAGGGGCTGCGGGGCAGTGTGAGGACGGTAAAATATAGCCAATGTGAGGTAAAGCAGGTATGAAGTGATGGAATATAACAGTGTGAGGTATACTTGTATACCATGAGATGATAAATCCACTCTAGTGTGTATTGAGAGATGGTGCAGACCTGCATGTTGAATGATAGGGTAAATGACCTAGATGAGAAGTACAATGCAGCTGCATACTGATTGAGAAAGATATACCTGGATCAAAATGAAACGACTGTGACTGTTGTAGCACCTTCATGGCTGGTCCACCCCGCCAGACTGCCAGACCGCAAATGCGAGTCCCTGCTGCGCCCGACATCCAGATATACCCATGGTGATCCGATTGCCCCGCCCCCAGCACCATGTGCAGATGGCGACGCACTGGCGTGGATCACGTCAGCCGTCAGAGGGGGTGCGCCTGCGCAGCAGTCACCCAACCATCCGAGATGTTTCCACACAGCCCAATACATATGGCGTCCTAAAACGTCCATGTATGGGCGTGGAGAACATGGCGCCGATGCGCTGGTGGCCACGCCCATCCAAAGAGGGACAGGTTGGGACAGCAGGAGGTCCGAAGTACCTCCCTTTAGCGCATCGCAGCCCCCGAACTGTTCAAAAACACCACCATCCGGGAGATAAACCGGGAGAGGGAAACATAAATAGCCAAGGCGGGGCCCCAGAGTAACAGTGTGCATGCACATATGCCATAGGGAGATCATGATATACTGGATGTATAGGTGAACAGTGACCAGGGGTAAACAGACCAAATGGTGGGCTAAATGGGTGTCTACCACCCTGGTATGCGAGAAAAAGGGGATATGGTCTGGTGCAACCCACTCTACCATCTCCATCCCTATAAGAAACAGAGAAGAAGGGGTCGCCCTTGGGACTTTGAATGAGGTGGTAGAGATTGCCACTTGTTCACCCATATATGCAAAAAATATAATTTATTGGTTACAAAATGCTGTAAAACAACCGGAAACAACAATAATTGTGCGTCACCAGGCATAGTGGCCTATGTTTACAACATGAGTACACATAAACATAAATACATTACAAATATGTTACATCCATAATGGATGTAACATATTTGTAATGTATTTATGTTTGTGTACTCATGTGTACTCATGTTGTAAACATAGAGTGGGTTGCACCAGACCATATTCCCTTTTTCTCGCATACCAGGGTGGTAGACACCCATTTAGCCCACCATTTGGTCTGTTGTATACCCCTGGTCACTGTTCACCTATACATCCAGTATATCATGATCTCCCTAGGCCATATGTGCATGCACACTGTTACTCTGGGGCCCTGCCTCGGCTATTTATGTTTCCCTCTCCCGGTTTATCTCCCGGATGGTGGTGTTTTTGAACAGTTCGGGGGCTGTGCTGCGCTAAAGGGAGGTACTTCGGACCTCCTGCTGCCCCCACCTGTTCCTCTTTGGATGGGCGTGGCCACCAGCGCATCGGCGCCATGTTCTCCACGCCCATACATGGACGTTTTAGGACGCCATATGTATTGGGCTGTGTGGAAACATCTCGGATGGTTGGGTGACTGCTGCGCAGGCGCACCCCCTCTGACGGCTGACGTGATCCACGCCAGTGCGTCGCCATCTGCACATGGTGCTGGGGGCGGGGCAATCGGATCACCATGGGTATATCTGGATGTCGGGCGCAGCAGGGACTCGCATTTGTGGTCTGGCGGGGTGGACCAGCCATGAAGGTGCTACAACAACAGTCACATTCGTTTCACTTTGATCCAGGTATATCTTTCTCAATCAGTATGCAGCTGCATTGTACTTATCTCATCTAAGTCATTTACCCTATCATTCAACATGCAGGTCTGCACCATCTCTAAATACACACTAGAGTGGATTTATGATCTCATGGTATACAAGTATACCTCACACTGTTATATTCCATCACTTCATACCTGCTTTACCTCACATTGGCTATATTTTACCATCCTCACACTGCCCCGCAGCCCCTAGGCTTACATGAACCTGGGGTTCATGTTTGATTTCTAGACTATCATATACCACACTCCATATTTGAAGGTATTATGTACATGCACAATACAGCCAGTCAGTCCAACTCTTCCTGATTTCTATGCATAACATTATGCAACTTTATGTATTAGATTTTACATCAAGTCCACATTGTTACTAAGACGCTGTCTGACATTGGCGCATTGTCATATATATATATATATATATATACATTCTTTCTAGACACAACTTCCACGAGCCCCAGCTGGCCGTTGTTTTCGAGTACCCCCATACAGACTGCGCTGTTCATCCAGAGGTTTTTCCCGTGGTGGTGTCCGTGTGCCTTGCCCCCTCAGCTCCCGAACTGGATATCCAATTGCTACCATTCTGGTATTCCATGATTGGTAACTTACTTAGCCCAGAGCAGTGGTGAGTATAGGGTCTTTTTCCCCTTGACCTTTTTTACTTACCACTTTATCTGCCCCCCTGGTTTCATCAGTATTACATTTTTACTGTTTCACAACAGATACGATACACGCTTGCCCCTGATGAGCGAGCAGAGTCTCGCGAAACGCGTAGGGCACTACTGATGCGTTTATGTACCTGCATGTGTTGAGGATCTATGCTATCTGCTAGAAGCCCACCAATTGGTTCCACATTATTATTTTCAAAGAGTATTTTTCTGGTTGTGCAATGATGTCCGCTGGCCCAGCAACCCTTATTACCATCACTGTGTTTTTATATGGATGTAACATATTTGTAATGTATTTATGTTTATGTGTACTCATGTTGTAAACATAGGCCACTATGCCTGATGACGCACAATTATTGTTGTTTCCGGTTGTTTTACAGCATTTTGTAACCAATAAATTATATTTTTTGCATATATGGGTGAACAAGTGCCAATCTCTACCACCTCATTCAAAGTCCCAAGGGTGACCCCTTCTTCTCTGTTTCTTATAGGGATGGAGATGTTAGAGTGGGTTGCACCAGACCATATCCCCTTTTTCTTTGCTCAGTGTGCACCAAAAGCTTACCTGAATACAATTGCTGTTGTTCTGATACAAAGACAGGCAGGTAGCTACAGCATTTTGCCTTAGTGTCCTTTGCACAGTGTGCACCAAAAGCTTACCTCAATACAATTGCTGGTGTTCTGATACAAATACAGGCAGGGAGCTGCAGTATTTTGCTTTAGTGTCCTGTGCACAGTGTGCACCTAAAGCTTACCTCAATACAATTGCTGGTGTTCTGATACAAATACAGGCAGGGAGCTGCAATATTTTGATTTAGTGTCCTTTGCACAGTGTGCACCTAAAGCTTACCTCAATACAATTGCTGGTGTTCTCATACTTATACCACAGGCAGGGAGTTCGAAATTACAAACAGATTTTACGTAACAACAAACCTACAGTCCCTGTCTTGTTTGCACCGCCTGTATACTGCTGTTCAGAGTATATAGGGCCTGGGGGCCCCACACCTTTCCTTTTTTTAATTTGGGTACGGGATTCTCCTTAATATCCATACAAGACCCAAAGGGGCCGGTAATGGGCTGAGGGGGGGGGGGGATAACCATGCCATTTTCTCAATGATTTTCATCCATATTGCCGAGACCAGACCATTACATTAAAGCCGCAAGCAGTTTTAAATGACTTTTTTTCCTTTAGAAATGTCATTTTGTGCAGGGACAGTTCTAAACACGTTCCACTTCACAGGCATACTATAGACACCCCCCAGGTACGATATTTAAAGAAATATTTCACTTTTTTTTTTTTCATTTTATGAATCATTAAAATCACTGCTCCCGAAAAAACTGCCATTTTTATAACTTTTTTTTTGCATTGAAACATGTACCCTGGGGCAGGACTCTGGTCCCCAAACCCTTTTTAGGACAATAACTTACATATTAGCCTTCATAATTAGCACTTTTGATTTTGAACGTTCGAGTCCCATTGTATTTAATAGGGTTCTAAATTTCGCGCAAACTTTCGGTTAATTCGCAGGTTCTGGTGCGAACCGAACGGGGGGTGTTCAGCTCATCCCTACTTGCCAACGGACTGCATGGCAGGTCAACATATGTCTGGTCAAGCACGTGGTGCCCAAGCGGATCATGTTTTGGCTACGCGAGATACGCTTCAGACATATGTTGCAAATAGCAACGGTGCGATCTGCTGCACACGTCTCAAAAAAGGCCCACACCAAAGAACTTTTGTAATAACGCGCAGAGACAGCAGTGCCCTGAACATGCGGAACACTGCGGTGTGATGCAGTCAGTTGGCTGCCCTTAAGCTGGCCCCTGGAGGGCATCCTGCCTCGTTGGAAATGTGCCTCCTCCTCCTCCTCTCTCCTATCAGGCACCCACGTGGAGTCAGTGACCTCATCATCCCCTCCCTCCTCATCACTGGAGCAAATCTGGCAGTATGCTGCAGCTGGGGGAACATGACTGCCAGATTTCTGTCCTTGTTGGGCACCCCCTCTCTCTGGGCTAATGTTACTGCCTTCCTCTAGCTGGGTACCATCGGAGCCTTCAAACAGTTGGGTATCCTCCTAGAGCATGTACCCAACACTGTGGTCAAACAGTTCGGGGGACTCAGGAGGACGTGGTGGGGCTAGGGAAGGAGTGACTGATGCCATTAAACCGAGGGAAGAGGCTGCTTTGGCAGCTGCTTTGCCAAACAAAGTACCCTGAGCCTGGGTGAGAGAGGATGAGGAGGATGAGGACGGCTTGGTCATCCACTCTATCAAGTCTTTGGCATGTTGCGGCTCAACATGGCCAGCTGCTGAAAAGAAGAACAAGCGTATCCCACGGCCATGTGATGATGAGGATGCACCGTGTCCACGACCAGCACTGTTGCCTCTAGACACAGAGCCTGCTTGCCCTCTTTTATTGGCTTGTGACTGTCTGCCTCTCCTTGTTTGTCTTCCAGACATACTAATGGCCTGCAGGGAGATGTAGCGGCACAAAGTTGGAATGTATGTATATACTTATTACTGCAGCTAGCAGAATCAACTGCCTGCCTCTAGTATTATTAGTATGAGAACACGAGCAATTGTCTTCAGTTAGCTTTAGTTGTACACTGTGCAGAGGACACAGTACACTAACTGAAAATACTGAAGCTCCCTGCCTGTGGTATTTTTATGAGAACTCCAGCAATTGTATTGAGGTAAGCTTTAGGTGCACACTGTGCAAAGGACACTAAAGCAAAATACTGCAGCTCCCTGCCTGTATTTGTATCAGAACCAGCAGCAATAGTAGACGTAAGCTTTAGGTGCACACTGTGCAAAAGACACTAAAGCAAAATACTGCAGATCCCTGCCTGTATTTGTATCAGAACACCAGCAATTGTAGAGGTAAGCTTTAGGTGAACAATGTGCAAAGGACACTAAAGCAAAATACTGCAGATCCCTACCTGTATTTGTATCAGAACACCAGCAATAGTAGAGGTAAGCTTTAGGTGCACACTGTGCAAAGGACACTAAAGCAAAATACTGCAGATCCCTGCCTGTATTTGTATCAGAACAGCAGCAATTGTATTCAGGGAAGCTTTTGGTGCACACTGTGCAAAGGACACAGTACACTAAGTGAAACACTGCAGCTAGCACAATCACCTGCCTTCCTGTCAGTATAGAGAATAACAGGAACGGATCTAGCTAAACTGAATACAGTGTGTAAATATACAGTATATACAACACCTAGGATGCATATATATCCTCTACACATTGTAACTGCAGCTAACTAACTCGCCTGCCTGCTCTATCTTTCTCAAAATAAATGACACTGTCTTTGTCTCTCTTTTAAACTTCTCTCTTTAACCACGCAACACATTATAAGGCCGCCTCCGTGGCGGCCTGGTGTATAGTGTGGGGCGTGTACTAACCCCCCTGGCCAAAGCCACCCTGGCTTTGGCCAATTATGGCTCTGTTTTTTGCGCGCTGTGATTGGCCAAAGCATGCAGGTCATAGTGCATGCTTGGCCAATCATCAGCCAGCAATGCACTGCGAAGCCGCAGTGAATTATGGGCCATGACGCGCCACTCAAATTTGGCGCGAACGGCCCATAATGTTCGAAATTCGGCGAACGGTCGAATGGGTTCGACTCGAACTCGAAGCTCATCCCTACCCCAGACCCAAGTTGTAAAGTGAGGAGTAGAAATCCCCAAACGCCTCTACAATTTGTCCAGGCAATTGGACCTCTGTTCCATCCTTTTTCATAAAGCGGTTGTATACCCGCTGACTTTTTTACAAATTTTTTACACCTGTAAAGGAAAAGGCATAAAGAGCTAGTATGCACAGCATACTAGCTCATTATGAAATACTTACCTTAGAACAAGGCGTCGGTGTCCCTCCCTGTCCACACTGAGGCAGCTGACAATATGCCTCGGCGTGTCTTCCGGGTATCGCGGCTCCAGCGCTCTGAGTGGCTGGAGCCGCGATTCGTCAGCTGAGTGGCTGGAGCCGCGATTGCGGACGGGAGACTTCTTTCCGGCAAGGTCCGGCGTCCGCCGGGCCTTCAGCCGAGAATCCCCTGTGCGCATGCGCCGCTGCAGTCAGCGACGCAGTGCAAGGGGAATATCTCCTAAACCGTAAAGGTTTAGGAGATATTTTTTTTACCTACAGGTAAGCCTTAGTATAGGCTTACCTGTAGGTAAAAGTAAAAAAAAAAAGACTATACAACCGCTTTAACTGAGGATATATATGTCTTTGCCTTTATTTCCCGTAGAGCTCTTGCCAACTGTCTGCCACACTTATTACCTGACTCGTAATTACATTTGCGCCCTATCTGTAGTGCAATTTTTGCTCTGTATTGTAGTAATTCTGTCACTTTTCTTTGTTTTTAACAGTTCTTGCTCTACTTCTATAGTCTGGGTATGCTTGTGTCGTGCCTCTAGAATATGGATCTTTGCTAATAGCCCTGTTAATTTAGCCTCCATCTCCTTCTTAATCCTTGACCCATGTTTGATCAGTACTCCTCGTATTACTGCTTTATGTGTTTCCCAAATTGTGCTTTCTGGGCTATCGTTCATTTGAAAAAAACATATTACCTCTTTCTGAACATCCTCCATCACCACCGGGTCCTGGAGGAGGCTTTCATTAAGTTTCCACATTGTTGGGGCTAGATGGTTTCTCTCTACCAATTAGTATTTTAAAAAGTTTGGTGCGTGGTCTGACCAGGTTATTATACCAATGGAGGCTTCCTTAACTGAGAATAGTTGTTTGTGGAATTAAAAAAAATATCAATACGTGAATATGACCTGTGGGGGTTGGAGATGTAAGAAAAATCTTTTTCCCTTGGATGTAATAACTGCTATATGTCCACTACTTTTGCTTCTGTCATTGCCCTTGTAATCCCCCTCCTTATTTTAGGCAGTACTGATGATGTCCCCAATGAGGTATCTTCACTAGGTATTAACGGGGCGTTCGCATCTCCCCACAGGATTAACTGCCCCTCTGTGAACTCCATGAGACTGCCCAACATTTTTTTAAAGAATATATCTTGTTGTACATTAGGGGCATAGTATGATGCAAACGTCATTCTACCCCTCCAATTGTTCCTTTAATAAACAAATATCTTCCTCCTGCATCCACCAGAGAATCTCTATGGTCCCAGGCCACTTTATTAGATATCATGATAGATACACCCTTGGTCTTGGCATCAGTGTTGCCAACCGTCCGTATTTTTACGGACAGCCCGTAAAAATGGACACCCCCCCTTACGTAAATGTCCGTAGTTGCGGGAATGTGCCAGTAAAAATAGCCAAGATTGGATCGGCTTGTAACTGCGCATGCGCAGTTCCGGAGCTTGTCGAGCCAAGCATATGCTGTATTCGGCCGGCGGATTTCACAGAGGCTGTGCCACGTGGCGCCGGCGAGTGATGTATTAGGACATCCCGCCAAGCGCGCGCGCACCAGAATTTTAAATCTGTAACTAACCAGGAGGAAGGAGGGGCACAGCACTGGAGCAGGAGTCAGGACTCGGAGGCTGAGCAGCACGCGGCGGCGGCGGAATGGAGGAGCCTGCTGCATCCAGGCAATACAAAGTTCACAGGGGAGTCGGGGATGGACAGAGTGACAGACAGCCCAGCCAACAGTGACATCAGGTGATGGTGGCAGAGGGGGATCTGATGGACGCAGGGGGTGATGGTGGCACCACAGAGGGGGACGATGGAGGCAGGGGGTGATGGTGGCACCACAGAGGGGGGTGGAGGCAGGGGGCAATGGAGGCAGGGGGAGATTGGAGGCAGGGGGTGATTGGAGGCACCACAGAGGGGGATGGTGGCACCGCAGAGGGTGGGGGATGGAGACAGGGGTTGTTGGTGGCACCGCAGAGGGGGATGGAGGCAGGGGGCCTGGGGGATATTTGAGGCAGGGGGAGATTGTGGCACCGCAGAGGGGGGTGAAGGCAGGGGGTGTTGGTGGTAGAGGGGGATGGAGACGGGGGTGATGTTACTAAATAATGTGCCCTTATTATATCGAAAATAACAAAAATATGTTTTTTTACCTTAATATCTACCTTAAATCACATTGCTATTTGCCTAGCGTACTTGTTTGTAGCCTAAATACTGAAATTTGTACCTAAAAATTTCATTTAGTAACTTTTGTGAAATGGCAGTAAAAACGTGGCTGCGCCAGTAAGTTTCGGGTGTTGTGCCAGTAAATTTCAATCTGGTAGGTTGGCAACATTGCTTGGCATCTGGGTTGATTGCATGGTACACCACTGAATAGTCTCTACTCCTAAGTAAAGAGACTTTTTTCTCTACAATGGGTTTCTTGAATAAAAGCAATGTCAACCTGCTGTCTCCTAAGATCCTGTAATAACATACAGCGTTTTTCGGGGGTATTCAATCCCCTAGCATTCAGCGACATAATTACCGTATTTTTCGCTCCATAAGACGCACTTTTTATCCCCCAAAAAACAGGGGGAAATGTGTGTGCGTCTTATGGAGCGAATACTAATCAGGAGAGCCGCTGATAGGGGGATCGTTTCGACGGCAGAACGATGCCCTATGCATCACTCTGCCCCAGCTAAATCCTGTTTCTCTAATGCTTTCAGCTGCTACTGGGAGAGAAACAAAAGGGTATTGTTCTGTATTTAACCCCCACAGGATCGGCATTGATATGTAAATCGCGCGGGCATTGTTATGTTAATGAGGTCGGCCGCCGCGATTCATATGCTAATTACGCCCGCACCTCTGCATGCCGCCCACCTAGAAGGTGTGAACAGCATACAGGTGAATATAGGGGGCATGTAGAGGGGATCAAAGAGGGGGGTTTGAGGTGCAGAGGCTGCAGAGTTGAATGGGAAGGAAGGGTTGGAGTGCAGATGAAAGAAGATGAGGGGTTTGGGGGACAGAGGTTAGCAGATGAGTTAGAGGGGCAGAGTGGTACTGAGAGGGAGATAAGAATGCAGAGATTAGTAGAGAGATGGGGGAGGGGGTTACTGTAAATACACCATTTACATTACTGGTCAGTGTAAATGTCTAAATATGCAAATACTCCTGTTGTATTGAGGTCATGTAAATGTCCCAGTTAAATTGGGGATCAGTGTAGGGTGCCCCCTTACATTAGTTGTTAGTGTAGAAATATTATTCTGTTATACTTTATTAAATATTTTAGTACACCATTTGGTCCAAGTTTTTTTTTTTTTTATATTTTCCTCCTCTAAAATCTAGGTGCGTCTTATGGTCAGGTGCGTCTTATGGAGCGAAAAATACGGTAATAGAGTTTCCATTGTCTCTTACCCTGTCTCCCACCGTCCAAAGAGGGGGGAGAGAGATAAAGAGAGAGAGAAAAAGTGAAAAGGGACAGAAGGGGAAAATAGAGGGGAGAGAAGGAGAGGGAGAAAAAAAAACCCCACCAACAACCCCCCGTACATCAAACCCACCCGCCCGCCTCCCCCCTTATCTAAAGGCTCCGCGACCGGCCGTTTGTTTGGCCGCCTAGGGGCCCGTAAAGCTGTTTCTGCTTTGTTCCCTCAGTTCCCAATCTACCGATTTCTTGAGTGATATCCTATTGGGGGGGCCGAGATTGAGCACAGGTGCTCCAGGCCAAGCATTTCGTTCATATTCCACCAATTTGTGTATAACAAAATTAAATAGCATTTACCATTTGTCCCTGAAACTCCTCATAGGAAAGGGGTGACCCTATCTGCCCTCCCCGCTCTCTGGATTTTTTAAAAGCTAAAACCGGCGTTTAGAAACGCCCGTTTTGCCGCGTTTGCAGCCGCGTTTAGCGATGTTTAACTGCGTTTGCGTCTATAAGCGTTTAGTTAAGAAACATAAGGACCCGCCCTAAGCTCAAAAAACAGTATTATTTAACCATTTCAGCCATTTTGTGAGACCGGAGTGAGTAGCAGCAGCTGAGAGAGCAGCAGTGTACTTGTATTTAGCGTGTCACTTGCCACAACACCTGCCTCAAGTTATGGATTGTCCACCTGGCCATGTCACCTGCCACAAGTTGTGAATTGTCCACTTGCCACGTCACCTGCCACATCACCTGGCCACGTCATCTGCCACAAGTTGTGGATCGTCCACTTGCCACGTCACCTGCCACAAGTTGTGAATTGTCCACTTTCCACGTCACCTGGCCACGTCATCTGGCCATGTCACCTGCCACAAGTTGTGGATTGTCCACGTCACCTGGCCACAAGTTGTGGATTGTCCACTTGCCACATCACCTGGCCACGTCACCTGCCACAAGTTGTGGATTGCCCACTTTCACGTCACCTGGCCACGTCACCTGCCATGTCACCTGGCCACGTCACCTGCCACAAGTTGTGAATTGTACACTTGCCACGACACCTGGCCACGTCACCTGGTCACGTCAGCTGCCACAAGTTGTGGATTGTCCACATCACCTGGCCGCAAGTTGTGGATTGTCCACTCTCCACGTCACCTGGCCACGTCACCTGCCTCATCACCTGGCCATGTCAGCTGCCACAAGTTGTGGATTTTCCACATCACCTGGCCACAAGATATGGATTTCCACTTGCCACGTCACCTGGCCATGTCACCTGCCATATCACCTGGCCACCTCACCTGCCACAAGTTGTGGATTGTCCACTTGCCATATCACCTGGCCCCGTCACCTGCCACAAGTTGTGGATTGTCCAATTGCCATGTCACCTGGCCATGTCACCTGGCCACGTCACCTGCCACAAGTTGTGGATTGTCCATTTGCCACGTCACCTGGCCACATCACCTGCCACAAGTTGTGGATTGTCCACTTGCCACGTCACCTGGCCACATCACCTGCCACAAGTTGTGGATTTTCCACTTGCCACATCACCTGCCACGTCACCTGGCCACGTTACCTGCCACAAGTTGTGGATTGTCCACTTGCCACGTCACCTGGCCATATCACCTGCCACAAGATGTGGATTGTCCACTTGCCACGTCACCTGGCCACATCATCTGGCCATGTCACCTGCCACAAGTTGTGGATTGTGCACGTCACCTGGGCACAAGTTGTGGATTATCCACTTGCCACGTCACCTGCCACAAGTTGTGGATTGTCCACTTGCCACTTCACCTGGCCACGTCACCTGCCACAAGTTGTGGATTGTCCACTTGCCTCGTCACCTGGCCACGTCACCTGCCACAAGTTGTGAATTGTCCCCTTGCCACGTCACCTGGCCACGTCACCTGCCACAAGTTGTGGATTGTGCACGTCACCTAGCCACAAGTTGTGGATTATCCACTTGCCACGTCACCTGCCACAAATTGTGGATTGTCCACTTGCCACAAGTTGTGAATTGTCCACTTGCCACGCCACCTGGCCACATCACCTGCCAAGTCACCTGGCCACATCACCAGCCACAAGTTGTGGATTCATCACCTGGCCACATCACCTGCCACAAGTTGTGGATTGTCCACTTGCCATATCACCTAGCCACGTCACCTGACACAAGTTGTGGATTGTCCACTTGCCACGTCACCTGCCACAATTTGTGGATTTTACACTTGCCAAATCACCTGGCCACGTCACCTGCCACAAGTTGTGGATTGTCCACTTGCCACGTCACCTGCCACAAGTTGTGGATTGTCCACTTGCCATGTCACCTGGCCACGTCACCTGCCACAAGTTGTGAATTGTCAACTTGCCATGTCACCTGGCCACGTCACCTGGCCACAAGTTGTGGATTGTCCACTTGCCACGTCACCTGCCACATCACCTGCCACGTCACCTGGCCACGTCACCTGCCACAAGTTGTGGATTATCCACTTGCCACGTCGCCTGCCACAAATTGTGGATTGTCCACTTGCCACAAGTTGTGAATTGTCCACTGGTCACGTCACCTGGCCACGTCACCTGCCACAAGTTGTGGATTGTCCACTTGCCACGTCACCTGCCACAAGTTGTGGATTGTTCACTTGCCACGTCACCTGACACAAGTTGTGGATTGTCCACTTGCCACGTCACCTGACACAAGTTGTGGATTGTCCACAATGCAATGCAAGCAATGACATTTTTTTTTTATATTTTTTAATGTTTTTTCATCATTTGCCATAATTTTTGAGATTTCTAATGTAAATGTAGCGGCCTCACCCCATCTCCTTTGTCTAGGGGTATGTCACATGACAGGGTGAGATGCGCTACGGCCCATGTCCTCCCCATAGCTGTGGGTGAGGTGAAGGCCAGTACCAGATATTTCCTCGGGCCTATGTGCTTTTGTCTAGAATCAAGTCCCGCTGTGTCAACACTTCCCTCTGCTCCCATTAACCAGAGTTCCACACACCGATCACAGTCCAACTCTTGTTTTATTGTACATCTCACAATAAACAGTGCTTCAGTAGCCATCTTGTTGCGACTTGATAAAATTTTGATACGGGGAATGAGCAGGTCAAGGCACTATCCTGGTTATCAGCTAAACCACTGCAATCTCGCCAGCGGTTACTATAGCATTAGCTAGAAAGGACTTAGAGCTTGAGAGTCTCTACCAGCGACTCAAGAGAACGTAGATAGGAGTACCTTCGCTGCGCTGCGGCCTCTATCAGGGGAAGATGTCCCTCCAAGGGAGTTACCAGAGGCCCATCCGTCACTGGGTTGATGCTGCTCCAGACTCTCCGAATGAGTAACCTCCCCGGCCTCCTCACCTCAGACATGGGCCCCGTCCACCTCAGGAACCCTCGGACTTCTCCACCCTCGCAGGATCCAGTCGAAGTCACTGGACCCAAGGCCTCCTAGTTTAGTACCTCACCCCAGGCTGAAGGTGCCTGGGATGGACTCCAACTCCATTCCGGTCAGGCCTATGGCGCCTGGGCCGGAATCCGGAACCGCCCGCACCCAGGCCTAAGGTGCCTGGGCGCGTGAAGAAGATCGTCCTGAAGACCTCGTGGTTAGGGCGTCCCCCCCTTTTATCTCCTCCCATCGACACCACGGCAGGTTCCCCACCTTCGCCGTACCATCTCCTGAAAGGGACAAAAAGGGTAGCACTGTAATGGCAAATCTACCATGAGCCTCCAGGTACCCCGCCACCCAGAGGCCAAGGAGATTATTACACCATCCAATCCTCCACGAACACAAATGGTCCACTATTCCCAAACTTACACACCTGAGTGTCCCACCTAAATTAAGAGACCCCGCTACATACTCCCCCCTGTGATTTGACGCTGGTCCCCAGCGTCTGGTGCAAACCCATGTCTCCCATGGAGTGATGACACAAGCTTAGCCCCAGAGGCTATCCCTAAATTTTTGAACCTCAACCATACCAAGACCTGCTCAAAGGGGAAAGGGAACATAAAACAATAAAACTTTTCCCTAAAAGCATCTATCATGTACACATTGTGAGGGGGTTAGCTCGGTAGCGGGTGTGTGTGACCCCCTGGATGGGCTCCCCACACAAAAACAGGCCCAGCAGACGGAGGTTGTGGTTTTCAAGATCAAAAGGTGCGGTTTATTTCTCTATTTACAGTGACAAAAACACAGCAAAGCAAAAAGAAACATAAACAAAATCCTGGTCAGCTTGACCTCTGACTAAACATGCAGGTTTCCCTAACTAACTGGGATCAGCCTGGTGCTGTCCTAGTCCCTAAGTCCCTGGTTTAGTAAATGTCCAAACAAATAGCCACACAGGCTTTTTCTCACCGCACAGGGGTTCACTCTCCCTAGACAGTCCACACAGGTCTGGTTCCAGGCATGAGCCAACACCTAATGAAGCTGGGAGTTTTTATAGAGGCCTTAAACGAGCTGACAAGCTTCAGCTGGTCTCATCAACTCCCTGCCTGCACGACGCCCAGCACTCTCCCTAGAGGTATGAATCATCCATGAGCCCACTAGCCTCAGCTGGGCTTCATCAACTCTCTGCCTAGTTGTATAAGTCGGCATAAAGCCTGAATCTGGGAGAAATATACCTACCCCCATGGATGCAACCAGGTGACTTTACCTTCCTGCTGTCACATACCCCCCCTCTTGTTTTAACCTTGGGGTTGGAACACCAGCAATCAGGCATTCATGTACTCGAGACAAAGCATCCACATTCCCCATTTGAACGCCAGGGCGATGCTTTACTGTGAAGTTGAATTCCTGTAGGGCCAGGAACCACCTATTTACTCTTCTATTTGTCTCCTTGTTTTGAGCCATCCACTTTAACGGAGCGTGATCCGTAACCATGTCAAAGTGCCTACCTAGCAGATAGTACCGAAGGGAATCTAGAGCCCACTTCACCGCTAAACACTCCTTTTCAACCGTGGCGTAATTTACCTCATGGGACTTCAACTTCCTGCTGAGGTAAATGACTGGGTGCTCTTCCCCGTTCCAGACCTGGGACAATACTGCTCCTAACCCCACATCTGACGCATCACTTTGTACGACAAAGTCTTTAGAGAAGTCGGGTGAGTACAACACTGGCTGGCTACATAAGGCTTGTTTCAAGAATTGGAACGCTGCCTCAGCCTCGGGGGTCCATTTAATCATGACCGACCCTTTCCCTTTCGTCAGGTTGGTTAGGGGCACAGCCTTAGAAGCAAAGTGGGGAATGAAGCGCCGATAATAACCCGCGATTCCCAGAAAGGCTCGTACCTGCTTCTTGCTGTTGGGACGTGGCCAACTCTGGATGGCCTCGACTTTGTTGAGTTGGGGTTTTATTACTCCCCTGCCAATGGTGTACCCAAGATATTTGGCCTCCTCCTGCCCAATGGTACACTTCTTGGGGTTAGCCGTAAACCCCGCTTCCCGGATAGAGTCTAGGACTGCTTGCACTTTTGGCAGATGTGAGGCCCAATCTGTGCTATGGACAATTACGTCATCCAGGTAAGCCGCAGCATTCTTCCGATGGGGCCTCAGTATCTGGTCCATTTTCCGCTGGAATGTGGCCGGCGCATTCTGTAACCCGAACGGCATTCTCTTATATTGGAACGCCCCGTCTGGGGTTACAAATGCGGTTTTCTCTTTGGCCGACTTGGCCAGGGGAATTTGCCAATACCCTTTTGTGAGGTCAAGAGTCATGTATCGGGCTGTTCCCAGCCGGTCGATCAACTCATCTATACGTGGCATGGGGTAGGTGTCAAATTTTGTAACTTTGTTCAACTGACGAAAATCGTTACAAAATCGCCAGCTCCCATCCGGTTTAGGCACCAACACAATGGGACTAGACCAATCACTTTGGGACTCCTCTATCACCCCTAAGTTCAGCATTTTCTGTACTTCCTCCCGTATTGCCTCCCGTCGGGCCTCTGGGATCCGATAGGGTTTTAACTTCACCCTTTCACCGGGCGGGGTAATATCATGCTCTACCCCAGATGTTTGTCCCGGCAGCTCAGAGAACACCTCCTTGTTGCGAAGCACAAACTCCTTAACCTCCTGTTGTTGGGGTTGTGACAAGGTGGCTGCTATTCCAACCTCCGGAATCACGCAACCAGTTTGAGCTGGTGACCAAGTTTCTGCGACTAGGGACTCTCTATCCCTCCAGGCTTTCAACAGATTAACGTGATAGATCTGTTCGGGCTTTCGCCTTCCTGGTTGTCTGACCTTGTAATTCACTTCGCTCACTTTTTCCATTATCTCGTAGGGGCCTTGCCATTTGGCAAGGAATTTACTTTCAACCGTAGGGACAAGTACCAATATCCTATCCCCCGGGGAAAAGGTACGGGTCTTGGCTCCACGGTTGTACACTCTCTGCTGTGCCAACTGCGCTTGGGCCAAATGTTCCTTCACGATGGGCATTACCTGTGCAATTCGATCTTGCATCAGGGCGACATGCTCAATCACACTCCTGTGGGGAGAACTCTCACTTTCCCAAGTTTCCTTGGCAATATCCAACAGCCCTCTTGGGTGTCTCCCATACAGTAACTCAAAGGGGGAGAATCCCGTAGAGGATTGGGGCACCTCCCTAATAGCAAACATCAAATAAGGAAGTAGACAGTCCCAATCCTTTCCATCTCTATCCACCACTTTCTTCAACATTTGTTTTAGGGTTTTGTTGAATCTTTCAACCAGCCCATCGGTTTGGGGGTGATACACAGACGTACGCAATTGCGTCACTTTGAACAATTTACACAGCTCTTTCATAACCCGGGACATAAAGGGTGTACCTTGGTCCGTAAGCAGTTCTTTACAAATACCCACCCGGCTAAAAACAAGAGATAGCTCTTTGGCTATGGTTTTGGCCGAGGTATTTCGGAGAGGGATCGCTTCTGGATAACGGGTGGCATAGTCCATTATAACTAATATGTACTGGTGCCCCCTAGTGGACTTGATTATAGGACCTACCAAATCCATTGCGATCCTCTCAAACGGGACCTCAATGATGGGTAGAGGGACCAGCGGGCTACGGAAATGTGGCATCGGGGCCGACCTCTGACACACAGGGCAGGAGGAACAATAATTTTCTATGTCCTTCATCACCCCAGGCCAATAGAATCTCTGTAATACCCTCTCTCGGGTTTTCTCTGTCCCCAGATGACCTCCAAGAATGTGCCCATGGGCCAACTCCAACACCAACTTCCTGTAAGGTTTGGGCACCACAAGCTGCTCAACGGTTTCTTCTGCCCTTTTTGCCACCCGATACAGTAGGTCCTTCTCTACGCTGAAGTATGGGTAAGTGCAGGTATTATCTGGGTTCACTAACTCGCCATCTATTTCCACTACGTTTTCCCGTGCCTTTATTAGGGCGGGGTCTTTTAACTGTTCTGTGGCAAAATTTTCCCTGTGAACCTCAAGATCAGAAAACTCCACAGACGGTAGGTTTTCGTCTGAGGAGGTGGGCTCCTCTCCAGTTTCTTGAGTCTCGCCTGCCAATACTGACAAGGGAAATTCTGGAGAGTCCTCACCACTCTCAGAGGAGTTATGGCTATCACCTTCCTGGTACATAGGGGCACCAGTGGGGGGCTCAGGATCATCCCACAGTTCCCAGAACTTCGGAAAATCCCTTCCCACAATGGCATCATGCGGTAATTGAGATACTAACCCCACTGGATGAGAGAGGGTACCTTTTGGGGGTCTTGAAACACACTGTAGTCACTGGATACTCTCGGGTGTCCCCATGCACACAAATAACAGCTACCTTGCTATTCCCAGAGACCTCTGTTTTAACTAATTCAGCCTTTATCAGGGTCACAAGGCTACCTGAATCCAGTAATACCACAACATTTCTACCATTAATACACATTTTGCATAAATGTTTCTCAGTTCCCCGAATGGCAGTGCATGCGACTGTCGCACACAGCGACTGACGTCTGTCCGTCAGAAAGTCACATTGCATGGGTTCCTCCACAACCGGGCAATTTGCTGCAATATGTCCCGTTTGCCGGCAGCGGTAGCAAACAATCCTTTTGGCTGCCTCTTGAGCCCCTGACTTCCCAGGCTGTTCTCGCCAAACCCTGGGCAGAGCTCCCACCCTCTCACTCTCTCCACCCTCACCCCTTGGAATCATCTTATCTGCCCCTGGGGATGGTCTGGTCTTAGGGTGGAAAGTCCGAGAGTCTCTGGAAGAGGCCGTCAGGTTCTCTGCAGCCAAGTATCTCTCTACACGATCCACAAGTTTACCGGCCGTTTCTGGGTCTCCATGGCTTACCCACTTTTGAATGGCGGTAGGAAGAGCTCTCAAGAAACGATCCATCACAACACGTTCCACAATCTCCGGTGCGGACAAAGTCTCTGGCTGTAGCCACTTCCTGCTCAGGTGAATGAGATCATACATTTGAGACCTGGGGGGTTTTCCAAGCTGGAAAGTCCAGTTATGCACACGCTGAGCCCGGACAGCCAGGGTGACACCCAGCCTTGCCAATATTTCAGCTTTTAGCATCACATAGTCTTTTGCTTGGTCAGGCTCTAGGTCATAGTAAGCTTTCTGCGATTCACCAGTTAACAGAGGAGCCACCAGTCCAGCCCACTGCTCCTCAGGCCACTTTTCTATTTCAGCAGTCCTTTCAAATGTGGTCAAAAATACCTCTGGATCATCCTCTCCAGTCATTTTTGTCAAACGACTCACCCCAAAGGACGCGGTATTAGTGGGACGGCTTTCCTCACTGGTCTGCGGACGTTGCTGCATTACTGCTTCCATCTGTTGTTGTAGTCTCTGCTCTTGCTTCTGCAACAGGTCTATGAAGCGGGCCTCAGATTGCTGCTGGGCTTGTTGCTGGGCTGCGAAGCTCTTTTGCAAACCTGCATTTGTCTGCTGTTGGCATTTGCTAGAGCCAGCTGTTTCAGTATCTCCTCCATGCTGGCTTAAAAAAAAACTGCCACTGGTTCTCCACCAACTGTGAGGGGGTTAGCTCGGTAGCGGGTGTGTGTGACCCCCTGGATGGGCTCCCCACACAAAAACAGGCCCAGCAGACGGAGGTTGTGGTTTTCAAGATCAAAAGGTGCGGTTTATTTCTCTATTTACAGTGACAAAAACACAGCAAAGCAAAAAGAAACATAAACAAAATAAATCCTGGTCAGCTTGACCTCTGACTAAACATGCAGGTTTCCCTAACTAACAACTGGGATCAGCCTGGTGCTGTCCTAGTCCCTAAGTCCCTGGTTTAGTAAATGTCCAAACAAATAGCCACACAGGCTTTTTCTCACCGCACAGGGGTTCACTCTCCCTAGACAGTCCACACAGGTCCGGTTCCAGGCATGAGCCAACACCTAATGAAGCTGGGAGTTTTTATAGAGGCCTTAAACGAGCTGACAAGCTTCAGCTGGTCTCATCAACTCCCTGCCTGCACGACGCCCAGCACTCTCCCTAGAGGTATGAATCATCCATGAGCCCACTAGCCTCAGCTGGGCTTCATCAACTCTCTCCCTAGTTGTATAAGTCGGCATAAAGCCTGAATCTGGGAGAAATATACCTACCCCCCTGGATGCAACCAGGTGACTTTACCTTCCTGCTGTCACAACATATACAATCCCTCCCTTCACTGTCTAAGAACCACCCCATACTCAGCAGTCTTGACTGACTAATCTCCTGCAGAAGGGAAAAAAACAGACAAGAAAAGCCTCATCCTGACATTTTTGTGTTAATTTGGAATGAATGGGTCCATCAACCAATAGACCCACTCGCTCCAATGAGTAAAGTGATGCGTGTGTAAAAAAAACAAACAGCCGTTGCACAACACTGCCACCTGGTGAAAGTGCCGCGGTAATGACACTTGGTGCAATCTTCATTCTTCCTGCGTCCCTACACTAATTCTACCCCCAAAGTCTGTCTTTGAACTGTGAGGAAGAGAGACCAAACAAAAACTGCTCTCATTCCTCCTGAAGAGTAGAAAACAAAAGCCCAAATAATAAAAAAAAAACTAGGGCACATTTCGGATGCTCCGGCAGGAACATTTCTAGAAGATTGTAGGAAAGGAAACAACAAGTGAGTCTCCTCTCACAAATAGAACTTCGGGTCAGGCAAGAACAAGGGCTTCAGATGTTTATCAAAAACCTCAATTGAATAGTCAGCATCCTCTCCATCTTTCCTGCAGATGCGCACCTTGTCTGCGTGGATATGGCGGCCCCACATCCAGTCTGCTCTGCAGTCCCGAAACTTTTTCGACACGGGTGGCGAACAGGACAAATATCTTCGTGCATGGGGTACTTTGAGCTTTTCCCAAACAAATTCGTCATACCATCTCTGGCGTATGACCTCAACTTCAAAAAGTAAGTCCCGAGGCAAGTAGGGATATTCCCACCCATACTCACGGGCGACTCTCTGTGAGAAAAGTCGTTGCAATCTGGCCAAAGGAGGCATGGCTTATCGCTCACCTTCTCCGGGTTGAACGATGGCCTCCGGGTGCCGAGTTACTTTCACTACCTCTGATGGCTTTTCTCTCGGTGCTCGTAGTGATGCGCGCTGCATCCCCGCCACCAAGACGGGCGATGTTGTAGATTGTGGAAAGGCACTTTGAGGACTAAACTTCCTCGTAGACTCCGGGACTTGTACCCGGGGCGTGCTGTCTCCTATTGACATAGGGGAATCCTGCGGTGCTCATAACACAGGCAATGGGCGTTTGTCCCAGCCCTTCCGATGAAACAGTTCATCAATCTCACCGTCATCTCCACAATCTGACAGCGACTCTAGGTCGGAAGTGTCATACATCTCGGCGGGAAGGTAGTCTCTGGTAGACGTGGTACTACCCTCCCTTGTGGGCTCCACCGGCTGTGGACCCCCGACACCTCCAACCACCACCACAGTCCCAGCCCCTGGCTCACCTTGACCTTTTGTAGAACTGGGATGTCCAGGACTCTTCCAACCGGATCCATCCACGCCAGGCAAGCGACGGGGTGAAGCTCAACCACGACCACAGGAGGCCTGCACCAGGCCAACTTTCCTCTTCGGAGGTGGGAGCAGAGAATCTGTGGTGACCGAAGCAGCATCCTCTGATTTTTCTCTCTCAGTCTCTGATTGGGGAGTCACATCGCCCTGGTCAGTGCGTACGGGAACCTCCGCAAAGGCCTGGATCTCTCCTTCTAGAGTAGCAGTACCTGTGAGGCTGTTGAGGCGAAGGGCCCGGGGCCTTACTGTGGATGGCTCCACTTCGAACAAGAACTCTTTGCATGCCTCGCAACGCCCGAATGGCTTCAGGTGGACCACCAGTCCCGAGCACCCGGGACAGATCACGCTGAGGGCCTCCGTGTCTCTGCATGAGTACAAAGCCAACTGTCCTCGGGGCCTGAGTTTTATCCCTGTGTCTGTAAGGGGAGCAGCGAATGTAGTCTTCTTCATGGGGTAGGGAACCGGAATCCACGGGGAGCTTGAGGCCATCCCGACTGTCTGCTGCTCCATCACGCACTGACCACGCGCCAAAGTCTCCACGTGAGTTCCTCCACATGGCCAGACTCCTCCCATGACTTGCACGTTTTCGCGGGCTTCCATCAAGCTCTGCCCACGAACTGTGCAGTCACGGGGTGCCTCATGGCGCAGTGCAATAAAAGCCCCCACATGTAGTACTTCACACGGCTGGACTCCTCCCTCTTCTCGCTCCTCTGCATAGGCCTTTGCCGTCCTAGCGTCATTTCCACGACTTTGAGCAGGGATGCACTTTGGCCAATCACATGGCCGACCTGCTCGGAACTCCTCTGGGCAGCAAAGTCCAGACACAGCCATTCTTTCTTCCAAAGTTAAAACACATATCATCCCGGACTCACGAGCCCCCATGTGTAGCGGCTTCACCCCATCTCCTTTGTCTAGGGGTATTTCACATGACAGGGTGAGATGCGCTACGCCCCATGTCCTCCCCATAGCTGTGGGTGAGGTGAAGGCCAGTACCAGATATTTCCTCGGGCCTATGTGCTTTTGTCTAGAATCAAGTCCCGCTGTGTCAACACTTCCCTCTGCTCCCATTAACCAGAGTTCCACACACCGATCACAGTCCAACTCTTGTTTTATTGTACATCTCACAATAAACAGTGCTTCAGTAGCCATCTGGTTGCGACTTGATAACATTTTGATACGGGGAATGAGCAGGTCGAGGCACTATCCTGGTTATCAGCTAAACCACTGCGATCTTGCCAGCGGTTACTATAGCATTATCTAGAAAGGACTTAGAACTTGAGAGTCTCTACCAGCGACTCAAGAGAACGTAGATAGGAGTACCTTCGCTGCGCTGCGGCCCCTATCAGGGGAAGATGTCCCTCCAAGGGAGTTACCAGAGGCCCATCCGTCACTGGGTTGATGCTGCTCCAGACTCTCCGAATGAGTAACCTCCCCGGCCTCCTCACCTCAGACATGGGCCCCGTCCACCTCAGGGACCCTCTGACTTCTCCACCCTCGCGGGATCCAGTCGAAGTCACTGGACCCAAGGCCTCCTAGTTTAGTACCTCATCCCAGGCTGAAGGTGCCTGGGATGGACTCCAACTCCATTCCGGTCAGGCCTAGGGCGCCTGGGCCGGAATCCGGAACCGCCCGCACCCAGGCCTAAGGTGCCTGGGCACCTTAGGCCTGAAGATCTCGTGAAGACCTTGTGGTTAGGGCGTCTCCCCCCTTTTATCTCCTCCCATCGACACCACGGCAGGTTCCCCGCCCTCGCCGTACCATCTCCTGAAAGGGACAAAAAGGGTAGCGCTGTAATGGAAAATCTACCTTGAGCCTCCAGGTACCCCGCCACCCAGAGGCCAAGGAGATTATTACACCATCCAATCCTCCACGAACACAAATGGTCCACTATTCCCATACTTACACACCTGAGTGTCCCACCTAAATTTAGAGACCCCGCTACATAAAAAAGTCACCTTTAAAAACGCTTATGAACTAGATCGCAGCAAAACGCCGGTACTGTGTTTAGCCGCGTTTTGCGTCTGAAACTTGGAAATATTTGCGCCTAAACGCATGTTTTTGCTTTCAGAAAAACGTTAAACGCAACTGCATATAAACGGCAATAAACAAGACAGTGTACATGGTCACATAGGATAACATTGAATGAGTTCAGGGGCAGTTGAGAAAAGTGTCCAACTGCCTCTGAACGCGAGTTTAACAGCGTACCGTGTACATGGGGCCTAAATGGTTAAACTTCCTTCATCTACATCCCAGAGTTCTTTCCTTTGATAAAATAATGAAAAAATACTTTGTTTATACTTATTCCTGTTGTGATAAAACTTTGCAGACTGCCTGGATTTTGTTTTCCCAGCTATGAGCACTCTCTGCACTAGTGATGAGCCGAACACCCCCGGGTTCGGTTCGCACCAGAACCCGCGAACGGACCGAAAGTTCGTACGAACATTAGAACCCTATTAAATACAATGGATGCGATCGTTCGAATTCTAAAGTGCTAATTATAACAACTATTATGCATGTTATTGTCCTAAAAAGGGTTTGGGAACCCGGGTTGTGCACCAGGGGACATGTATCAATGCAAAAAGAAGTTTTAAAAACGGTCGTTTTTCGGGAGCAGTCATTTTAATGATGCATAAAGTGAAAAAAAAAAAGTCAAATATTCCTTTAAATATCGTACCTGGGGGGTGTCTAAAGTATGCCTGTGAAGTGCCACGTGTTTCCCGTGTTTAGAACTGTCCCTGCACAAAATGACACTTCTAAAGGAAAAAAAAGCCATTTAAAACTGCTTGCGGCTTTAATGTAATGTCTGGTCCCGGTAATATGGATGAAAATCTTTAAGAAAAATGGCATAGCTACCCCATGACCCCCCCCCCCTACCCCAGCCCATTACCAGCCTCTTTGGGTCTTGTATGGATATTAAGGGGAACCCCGCACATAAAATAAAAAAGGCCCTATATACTCTGAACAGCCGTATACAGGCGGTGCATACAAGACAGGGACTGTAGGTTTGTTCTTATGTAGAATCTGTTTGTAATTTTGAACAGGTACATTGTTTAAGTGTAGCTCCAGCCCAAAAATCTATTTTTAAACTTTTTGGAAAACATAGGTAAGGGTTATCACCCCTGTAACATTTGTTTTGCTGTCTGTGCCCCTGTTCAGAACATTTCACCTCACTTTCCGTCCCAATGACAACTGTTTTTGAAATGTGGTGTTTTTCTTGAAACAAGGATTGCTGATAAAGCATCAGTACAGAGGAGACACCTTTCTCCCATATTAATTCTTACAGGAGAGAATTTTCCTTCCAAGGGGTAGATTTCCTCTCACTTCCTGTTGTCTTCTTGCGTTTGCAAGTAGGAGTCGTTTGTAAGTTGGATGTTTGAAAGTAGGGACCTGCCGTATATACTCTGCAGAAATAGGCCCCTTAGTTGTTGGTGTTGGCACAACACTGTAAGCACTCACAGTTACGCTTGGTTGGTGCTGGAACGCCCTGCTGTCAACTATTATATCAGGAATTTTAATTACATATAATTGTTGAACAGTGGTAGTAAAAATTGGGCCTTTGATGGTGGTGCTGGTGCCACAACACTGTAAGCCCTGACAGTTACTCTTGGTGGGTGCAGCAATGGGCCCTGCTGTGAATTATTAGATCAAGAATTGTAATTGCATGCCCCTGTTGAACAGGGGCTGAAAAATTGGGCCTTTCGTGGTGGTGGTGGTGGTGGTGGCGTTGCCACAACACTGTAAGCCCTCAGAGTTACTCTTGGTGGGTGCAGCAATGGGCCCTGCTGTGAATTATTAGATCAAGAATTGTAATTACATGCCCCTGTTCAACAGGGGCTGAAAAATTGGGCCTTTCGTGGTGGTGGTGGTGGTGGTGTTGCCACAACACTGTAAGCCCTCAGAGTTACTCTTGGTGGGTGCAGGAATGGGCCCTGCTGTGAATTATTAGATCAAGAATTGTAATTACATGCCCCTTTTGAACAGGGGCTGAAAAATTGGGCCTTTCGTGGTGGTGGTGGTGGTGGCGTTGCCACAACACTGTAAGCCCTCAGAGTTACTCTTGGTGGGTGCAGGAATGGGCCCTGCTGTGAATTATTAGATCAAGAATTGTAATTACATGCCCCTTTTGAACAGGGGCTGAAAAATTGGGCCTTTCGTGGTGGTGGTGGTGGTGGCGTTGCCACAACACTGTAAGCCCTCAGAGTTACTCTTGGTGGGTGCAGCAATGGGCCCTGCTGTGAATTATTAGATCAAGAATTGTAATTACATGCCCCTGTTGAACAGGGGCTGAAAAATTGGGCCTTAGGCACTGGTGGCACAACACTACAACCCTTCACAGATACTGTACTTGGAGCACAGCAATGAGCCCTGTTGCAAAGTATTGCTTCAAAAATTGTAATTACACGCCCCTGTAAAACAGGGGCTGAAAAATTGGGCCTTAGCCACTGGTGGCGGCACCCATAAACAAAAATGATCTTCCAAGCTATCATCATCAATCGTATCATTGAGGACTCGGAGGAGGAGGATAGCCAGTCAACATAACAGCACAGGCACTCAGCATCAGCATCAGTCTTGAAGGGATGTGACATGTTAAAATCAATTAGTCTGTTATATCAGCATCAGGTGTGTGGTAGCTGGTGGTGATCCAAGACTGGTTCATCTTGATGAAAGTCAGTCGATCAACCGAGTCGGTGGACAGGCGCACCCTGTGATCCGTGACAAATCCTCCAGCAGCACTGAATGTGCGTTCCGAAAGAACGCTGGATGCAGGACAGGCCAGTAGCTCAATTGCATACTGTGCAAGCTCTGGCCAGTGATCCATCCTCAAGACCCAGTAAGCCAGAGGATTTTCGGTGGGGAAGGTGTCCAAGTCTGACCTTGCCCCTAGATATTCCTGCACCATGTTTATCAGACGCTGGCGATGGTTGCTGGAACCGATCATACTTTGGGGCTGCGGACTAAAGAATTGTCTGAACGCATCGGTCAGACGGCCACCTTCCCCACCGCTCCTTCTTTGACTGGCCGAAGCCTCAGCAACTCGTTGTCCAGGACCAGGAGTTTGTAACCTCCCAGTCTCTGGGAACGCGTTGCACAGACCTTTCTGCAAGGCCTCCCGGAGTTGTCTCATCCTCTGCTCCCTCTGCGACGTTAACATAAGGTCCGCAACCTTACCCTTGTACCGTGGATCAAGGAGAGTGGCCAGCCAGTAATGGTCCCTCTCCTTGATCCGAAGAATACAAGGATCCTTCCGCAGACTTTGCAGGATCAGGGAGGCCATGCAGCGTAGGTTTGCTGAGGCATTCGCTCCGGAGTCCTCTGGGTCACTAAGGACGACATGATCCGCAGCCACCTCCTCCCAGCCACGTACAAGTCCACTGGTTTCTTGGGACTGTAAATCATCCCTAAAAGACTGCTGCTGATGATGCTGAGTGCCAGCCTCCACCTCCATGCTGACACAATCCTCCTCCTCCTCCTCCTCCTCCTCGTCCTCTTCCTGTGCGATGGGTGGGACAGAAGGAACACTGTCTGGGTAAAGGGGGCCTTGAGAGGCAAGGAAGTCCTCCTCTTCCTGCCTCTGTTCTGCCTCAAGTGCCCTGTCCATTATTCCACGCAGCGTGTGCTCCAACAGGTGGACAAGAGGTACAGTGTCACTGATGCATGCACTGTCACTGCTCACCATCCTCGTGGCCTCCTCAAATGGTGCCAGGACAGTGCATGCATCCCTGATCATGCCCCACTGGCGTGGAGAAAAAAAACCAAGCTCCCCTGACCCTGTCCTGGTGCCGTAGTCGCACAGGTACTCATTGATGGCCCTCTGCTGCGTGTGCAGCCGCTGCAGCATGGCCAACGTTGAGTTCCACCTGGTGGGCATGTCACATATAAGGCGGTTCTTGGGCAGGTTCAACTCCTTTTGCAGCTCAGCCAGGCGAGCACTGGCATTATAAGATCTGCGGAAATGCACACAGACTTTCCTGGCCTGCCTCAGGACATCCTGTAAGCCCGGGTACCTGCCCAAGAACCGCTGCACCACCAGGTTAAGGACGTGAGCCACACAGGGCACATGGGTCAGTTGTCCCTGTAGGAGGGCGGAGAGGAGGTTGGTGCCATTGTCGCAAACCACCATTCCTGGCTTAAGCTGGCGTGGCGTCAACCACCTCTCGGCCTGGCCCTGCAGAGCAGACAGGACCTCTGCCCCAGTGTGGCTTCTGTCCCCCAAACACACCAGCGCAAGCACGGCATGGCATCTTTTTGCCTGCGTACTTGCGTAGCCCCTTGAACGGCTACGGAGCACCGCTGGTTCATAGGATAAACCACAGGAAGAGGCCATGGAGGAAGAAGAAGAGGAGGGGGTGGAGGAGAGAGGTGTGTCACAACCAGTAGTAGCATTTTGGAGGCGTGGCGGTGGAACAACCTCCAACACTACTGCACCTTGTCCTGCATCCTTCCCAGCTGCCAAAAGAGTGACCCAATGGGCCGTGAAAGAAAGGTAACGTCCCTGTCCATGCCTGCTGGACCATGAGTCAGCGGTAATATGCACCTTACCGCTGACCGCCCTGTCCAGCGAGGCCAAGACATTGCCTTCCACATGCCGGTAGAGAGCTGGAATAGCCTTCCGTGAGAAAAAGTGGCGTTTGGGAACCTGCCACTGAGGAACCGCACATTGCACAAACTCACGGAAGGGGGCCGAGTCTACCAACTGAAAAGGCAGTAGTTGAAGCGCTAGCAATTTAGCCAAGCTAGCATTCAACCGCTGGGCATGTGGATGGCTGGGAGTGAACTTCTTTCGACGGTCCAGCAGCTGGGGCAGGGAAATTTGCCTGCTAGAATCAGACGTCGGTGTACTGCTAGCAGAGTGGCCGCAAGTACTTGGCTGTGACACACCTAATTCTACACCTTCATTCCTCTCAGTGCATGTTTCAGAGAGGACTGAAGTTATAGTGGGGTTGGAGATCCCAGCTGATGCAGTGGAAGGAGAGGTCCGCTTTGTTCTTTGGTGTGGGTCTTTGAGGTAGGCTTGCCAACGAGCTGCATGGCAGGTCAACATATGTCTGGTCAGGCATGTGGTACCCAAGCGGCTGATGTTTTGGCCACGCGATATACGCTTGAGACATATGTTGCAAACAGCAGCTGTGCGATCTGATGCACTAGCCTCAAAAAAGGCCCACACCAAAGAACTTTTTGAATGACGGGCAGAGGCAGCGCCCTGCACAGGCGGAGCTCTGCGGTGTGATTCCGTCGGTGTACTGCCCTTACGCTGGCCACCAAAGGGCATCCTGCCTCGTTGGAGATGTGCCTCCTCCTCATCCTCCTCCTCCTCCTCTCCCCTATTAGGCACCCACGTGGAGTCAGTGACCTCATCATCCCCTCCCTCCTCATCACTGGAGCCAATCTGGCAGTATGCTGCAGCTGCTGGAACATGACTGCCAGATTGGTGTCCTTCTTGAGCATCCCCTCTGTCTGCTCTCACGCTACTGCCTTCCTGTAGCTGGGTTTCATCATCAGACCCTTCGAAACGCTGGGCATCCTCCTGGAGCATGTACCCAACACTGTGCTCAAACAGTTCGGGGGACTCCTCAGGAGGAGGACATGGTGGGTCTAGGGAAGGAGTGACTGATGATGAGTCTGACATTGATACCAGGGAAGAGGACGCTTTGGCAGCTGCTTTGCCAGTACCCTGAGCCTGGGTGAGAGAGGATGAGGAGGAGGAGGAGGGCTTGGTCATCCACTCTACCAAGTCTTCGGCATGATGTGGCTCAACATGTCCAGCTGCCGAAAAGGACAAGCGTGTCCCATGGCCATGTGCTGATGACAATGCACCGCGTCCACGACCAGCACTGTTGCCCCCAGACACAGAGCCTGCTTGCCCTCTTTTATTGCCTCCTGACTGTCTGCCTCTCCTTGTTGGCCTTCCAGACATTCTAATAGGGATGAGCTTCGTGTTCGAGTCGAACATACGTTCGACTCGAACATCGGCTGTTCGATCGTTCGACGAAGATCGAACGATTTGGGCCGTTCGCGCCAAATTCGAGTGACGCGAACGGCCCACAATGCACTACGCCATCGCAGTGTCATCCAGGCGCTGTGATTGGCCAAGCATGCACTGTGACCCCGCATGCTTGGCCAATCACAGCGCCGGCAGCGAGGAGAGCAATGATTGGCCACAGGCAGGATGCCTGTGGCCAATTATTGCTGAGGGTGTTTAGTACACGCCCCACACTATAAAAGGCCGCCAGCACGGCGGCCTAGTGTAGTGTGTTCCGGAGCAGGGAAAGACAAGCATAGGCAGGGACAGTGACATTTCTTTCTTTCTTGCTTAACCTGGATTCCTTTAGTTTAGGGAAAGAGAAGGATAGGTAGGGAGAGTGTCAGTGTGTTTTACTGTGCGAGTCCTTGTTTCTAGGGACAAAGAAGGAAAGTGAGGGGATTTCTCCTTGTGCTATAGTGTGCTTTAAAAAAACATTTTTTCTAGGGACAGAAAACTGTAGGTAGGGAGAGTGTCAGTTTCTTTCACTGTGCCAGTCCTTGTTTCTAGGGACAAAGAAGGAAAGTGAGGGGAATTCTCCTTGTGCTATAGTGTGCCAAAGCATTCCTCATCAACCATCTTTGAAATCCTTGTTTTTTGGACAGTCAGGGAAATTGTCGTTGTGCTATTCTGTGCAAAAGCAATAATCCTCAACCATATTTAGAAATCCTTAAGTAAAGGGACAGAGAAGGACACCTGAAGGTAGCCCTTATTGCTTTTTTCCCATCTCCCTGCAGGCCATCTATTAGAATGTCTGGAAGGCAAACAAGGAGAGGCAGACAGTCAGGAGGCAATAAAAGAGGGCAAGCAGGCTCTGTGTCTGGGGGCAACAGTGCTGGTCGTGGACGCGGTGCATTGTCATCAGCACATGGCCATGGGACACGCTTGTCCTTCTTTTCGGCAGCTGGACATGTTGAGCCACATCATGCCGAAGACTTGGTAGAGTGGATGACCAAGCCCTCCTCCTCCTCCTCATCCTCTCTCACCCAGGCTCAGGGTACTGGCAAAGCAGCTGCCAAAGCGTCCTCTTCCCTGGTATCAATGTCAGACTCATCATCAGTCACTCCTTCCCTAGACCCACCATGTCCTCCTCCTGAGGAGTCCCCCGAACTGTTTGAGCACAGTGTTGGGTACATGCTCCAGGAGGATGCCCAGCGTTTCGAAGGGTCTGATGATGAAACCCAGCTACAGGAAGGCAGTAGCGTGAGAGCAGACAGAGGGGATGCTCAAGAAGGACACCAATCTGGCAGTCATGTTCCAGCAGCTGCAGCATACTGCCAGATTGGCTCCAGTGATGAGGAGGGAGGGGATGATGAGGTCACTGACTCCACGTGGGTGCCTAATAGGAGAGAGGAGGAGGAGGAGGATGAGGAGGAGGCACATCTCCAACGAGGCAGGATGCCCTTTGGTGGCCAGCGTAAGGGCAGTACACCGACGGAATCACACCGCAGAGCTCCGCCTGTGCAGGGCGCTGCCTCTGCCCGTCATTCAAAAAGTTCCTTGGTGTGGGCCTTTTTTGAGGCTAGTGCATCAGATCGCACAGCTGCTGTTTGCAACATATGTCTCAAGCGTATATCGCGTGGCCAAAACATCAGCCGCTTGGGTACCACATGCCTGACCAGACATATGTTGACCTGCCATGCAGCTCGTTGGCAAGCCTACCTCAAAGACCCACACCAAAGAACAAAGCGGACCTCTCCTTGCACCGCATCAGCTGGGATCTCCAACCCCACTATAACTTCAGTCCTCTCTGAAACATGCACTGAGAGGAATGAAGGTGTAGAATTAGGTGTGTCACAGCCAAGTACTTGCGGCCACTCTGCTAGCAGTACACCGACGTCCGATTCTAGCAGGCAAATTTCCCTGCCCCAGCTGCTGGACCGTCGAAAGAAGTTCACTCCCAGCCATCCACATGCCCAGCGGTTGAATGCTAGCTTGGCTAAATTGCTAGCGCTTCAACTGCTGCCTTTTCAGTTGGTAGACTCGGCCCCCTTCCGTGAGTTTGTGCAATGTGCGGTTCCTCAGTGGCAGGTTCCCAAACGCCACTTTTTCTCACGGAAGGCTATTCCGGCTCTCTACCGGCATGTGGAAGGCAATGTCTTGGCCTCGCTGGACAGGGCGGTCAGCGGTAAGGTGCATATTACCGCTGACTCATGGTCCAGCAGGCATGGACAGGGACGTTACCATTCTTTCACGGCCCATTGGGTCACTCTTTTGGCAGCTGGGAAGGATGCAGGACAAGGTGCAGTAGTGTTGGAGGTTGTTCCACCGCCACGCCTCCAAAATGCTACTACTGGTTGTGACACACCTCTCTCCTCCACCCCCTCCTCTTCTTCTTCCTCCATGGCCTCTTCCTGTGGTTTGTCCTATGAACCAGCGGTGCTCCGTAGCCGTTCACGGGGCTACGCAAGTACGCAGGCAAAAAGATGCCATGCCGTGCTTGCGCTGGTGTGTTTGGGGGACAGAAGCCACACTGGGGCAGAGGTCCTGTCTGCTCTGCAGGGCCAGGCCGAGAGGTGGTTGACGCCACGCCAGCTTAAGCCAGGAATGGTGGTTTGCGACAATGGCACCAACCTCCTCTCCGCGCTCCGACAGGGACAACTGACCCATGTGCCCTGTGTGGCTCACGTCCTTAACCTGGTGGTGCAGCGGTTCTTGGGCAGGTACCCGGGCTTACAGGATGTCCTGAGGCAGGCCAGGAAAGTCTGTGTGCATTTCCGCAGATCTTATAATGCCAGTGCTCGCCTGGCTGAGCTGCAAAAGGAGTTGAACCTGCCCAAGAACCGCCTTATATGTGACATGCCCACCAGGTGGAACTCAACGTTGGCCATGCTGCAGCGGCTGCACACGCAGCAGAGGGCCATCAATGAGTACCTGTGCGACTACGGCACCAGGACAGGGTCAGGGGAGCTTGGTTTTTTTTCTCCACGCCAGTGGGGCATGATCAGGGATGCATGCACTGTCCTGGCACCATTTGAGGAGGCCACGAGGATGGTGAGCAGTGACAGCGCATGCATCAGTGACACTGTACCTCTTGTCCACCTGTTGGAGCACACGCTGCGTGGAATAATGGACAGGGCACTTGAGGCAGAACAGAGGCAGGAAGAGGAGGACTTCCTTGCCTCTCAAGGCCCCCTTTACCCAGACAGTGTTTCTTTCTGTCCCACCCATCGCACAGGAAGAGGAGGAGGAGGAGGAGGATTGTGTCAGCATGGAGGTGGAGGCTGGCACTCAGCATCATCAGCAGCAGTCTTTTAGGGATGATTTACAGTCCCAAGAAACCAGTGGACTTGTACGTGGCTGGGAGGAGGTGGCTGCGGATCATGTCGTCCTTAGTGACCCAGAGGACTCCGGAGCGAATGCCTCAGCAAACCTACGCTGCATGGCCTCCCTGATCCTGCAAAGTCTGCGGAAGGATCCTCGTATTCTTCGGATCAAGGAGAGGGACCATTACTGGCTGGCCACTCTCCTTGATCCACGGTACAAGGGTAAGGTTGCGGACCTTATGTTACCTTCGCAGAGGGAGCAGAGGATGAGACAACTCCGGGAGGCCTTGCAGAAAGGTCTGTGCAACGCGTTCCCAGAGACTGGGAGGTTACAAACTCCTGGTCCTGGACAACGAGTTGCTGAGGCTTCGGCCAGTCAAAGAAGGAGCGGTGGGGAAGGTGGCCGTCTGACCGATGCGTTCAGACAATTCTTTAGTCCGCAGCCCCAAAGTATGATCGGTTCCAGCAACCATCGCCAGCGTCTGATAAACATGGTGCAGGAATATCTAGGGGCAAGGTCAGACTTGGACACCTTCCCCACCGAAAATCCTCTGGCTTACTGGGTCTTGAGGATGGATCACTGGCCAGAGCTTGCACAGTATGCAATTGAGCTACTGGCCTGTCCTGCATCCAGCGTTCTTTCGGAACGCACATTCAGTGCTGCTGGAGGATTTGTCACGGATCACAGGGTGCGCCTGTCCACCGACTCGGTTGATCGACTGACTTTCATCAAGATGAACCAGTCTTGGATCACCACCAGCTACCACACACCTGATGCTGATATAACAGACTAATTGATTTTAACATGTCACATCCCTTCAAGACTGATGCTGATGCTGAGTGCCTGTGCTGTTATGTTGACTGGCTATCCTCCTCCTCCGAGTCCTCAATGATACGATTGATGATGATAGCTTGGAAGATCATTTTTGTTTATGGGTGCCGCCACCAGTGGCTAAGGCCCAATTTTTCAGCCCCTGTTTTACAGGGGCGTGTAATTACAATTTTTGAAGCAATACTTTGCAACAGGGCTCATTGCTGTGCTCCAAGTACAGTATCTGTGAAGGGTTGTAGTGTTGTGCCACCAGTGCCTAAGGCCCAATTTTTCAGCCCCTGTTCAACAGGGGCATGTAATTACAATTCTTGATCTAATAATTCACAGCAGGGCCCATTGCTGCACCCACCAAGAGTAACTCTGAGGGCTTACAGTGTTGTGGCAACGCCACCACCACCACCACCACCACGAAAGGCCCAATTTTTCAGCCCCTGTTCAAAAGGGGCATGTAATTACAATTCTTGATCTAATAATTCACAGCAGGGCCCATTCCTGCACCCACCAAGAGTAACTCTGAGGGCTTACAGTGTTGTGGCAACACCACCACCACCACCACGAAAGGCCCTATTTTTCAGCCCCTGTTCAACAGGGGCATGCAATTACAATTCTTGATCTAATAATTCACAGCAGGGCCCATTGCTGCACCCACCAAGAGTAACTCTGAGGGCTTACAGTGTTGTGGCAACGCCACCACCACCACCACCACCACGAAAGGCCCAATTTTTCAGCCCCTGTTCAAAAGGGGCATGTAATTACAATTCTTGATCTAATAATTCACAGCAGGGCCCATTGCTGCACCCACCAAGAGTAACTGTCAGGGCTTACAGTGTTGTGGCACCAGCACCACCATCAAAGGCCCAATTTTTACTACCACTGTTCAACAATTATATGTAATTAAAATTCCTGATATAATAGTTGACAGCAGGGCGTTCCAGCACCAACCAAGAGTAACTGTGAGTGCTTACAGTGTTGTGCCAACACCAACAACTAAGGGGCCTATTTCTGCAGAGTATATACGGCAGGTCCCTACTTTCAAACATCCAACTTACAAACGACTCCTACTTGCAAACGCAAGAAGACAACAGGAAGTGAGAGGAAATCTACCACTAGGAAGGAAAATTCTCTCCTGTAAGAATAAATATGGGAGAAAGGTGTCTCCTCTGTACTGATGCTTTATCAGCAATCCTTGTTTCAAGAAAAACACCACATTTCAAAAACAGTTGTCATTGGGACGGAAAGTGAGGTGAAATGTTCTGAACAGGGGCACAGACAGCAAAACAAATGTTACAGGGGTGATAACCCTTACCTATGTTTTCCAAAAAGTTTAAAAATAGATTTTTGGGCTGGAGCTACACTTCAACAATGTACCTGTTCAAAATTACAAACAGATTCTACATAAGAACAAACCTACAGTCCCTGTCTTGTATGCACCGCCTGTATACGGCTGTTCAGAGTATATAGGGCCTTTTTTATTTTATGTGCGGGGTTCCCCTTAATATCCATACAAGACCCAAAGGGGCTGGTAATGGGCTGGGGTAGGGGGGGGGGGTCATGGGGTAGCTATGCCATTTTTCTTAAAGATTTTCATCCATATTACCGGGATCAGACATTACATTAAAGCCGCAAGCAGTTTTAAATGGCTTTTTTTTCCTTTAGAAGTGTCATTTTGTGCAGGGACAGTTCTAAACACGGGAAACACGTGGCACTTCACAGGCATACTTTAGACACCCCCCAGGTACGATATTTAAAGGAATATTTGACTTTTTTTTTTTTCACTTTATGCATCATTAAAATGACTGCTCCCGAAAAACGACCGTTTTTAAAACTTCTTTTTGCATTGATACATGTCCCCTGGTGCAGAACCCGGGTTCCCAAACCCTTTTTAGGACAATAACATGCATAATAGTTGTTATAATTAGCACTTTAGAATTCGAACGTTCGCATCCATTGTATTTAATAGGGTTCTAATGTTCGTACGAACTTTCGGTCCGTTCGCGGGTTCTGGTGCGAACCGAACCCGGGGGGTGTTCGGCTCATCACTACATTCTAATAGATGGCCTGCAGGGAGATGGGAAAAAAGCAATAAGGGCTACCTTCAGGTGTCCTTCTCTGTCCCTTTACTTAAGGATTTCTAAATATGGTTGAGGATGATTGCTTTTGCACAGAATAGCACAACGACAATTTCCCTGACTGTCCAAAAAACAAGGATTTCAAAGATGGTTGATGAGGAATGCTTTAGCACACTATATAGCACAAGGAGAATTTCCCTCACTGTCCTTCCCTGTCCCTAGAAACAAGGATTATCACAGTGAAAGAAATTGACACTCTTCCTACCTATAGTTTTCTGTCCCTAGAAAAAATGTTTTTTTAAAGCACACTATAGCACAAGGAGAATTTCCCTCACTGTCTTTACCTGTCCCTAGAAACAAGGATTATCACAGTGAAAGAAACTGACACTCTTCCTACCTATAGTTTTCTGTCCCTAGAAAAAATGTTTTTTTAAAGCACACTATAGCACAAGGAGAATTTCCCTCACTGTCCTTCCCTGTCCCTAGAAACAAGGATTCGCACAGTAAAACACACTGACCCTCTCCCTACCTATCCTTCTCTTTCCCTAAACTAAAGGAATCCAGGTTAAGCAAGAAAAAATAAATGTCACTGTCCCTGCCTATGCTTCTCTTTCCCTGCTCCGGAACACACTACACTAGGCCGCCGTGCTGGCGGCCTTTTATAGTGTGGGGCGTGTACTAAACACCCTCAGCAATAATTGGCCACAGGCATCCTGCCTGTGGCCAATCATTGCTCTCCTCGCTGCCGGCGCTGTGATTGGCCAAGCATGCGGGGTCACAGTGCATGCTTGGCCAATCACAGCGCCTGGATGACACTGCGATGGCGTAGTGCATTGTGGGCCGTTCGCGTCACTCGAATTAGGCGCGAACGGCCCAAATCGTTCGATCTTCGTCGAACGATCGAACAGCCGATGTTCGAGTCGAACGTATGTTCGACTCGAACACCGAGCTCATCCCTACTCTGCACTTGTTAGAAAGATCGCAACATGCTGTTTTGAAGATTGGGAAGGGAAAAAGATTGCGTTTTCGATTCTTAACGATTAATCGTGCAGCTCTAATTGTTACACTGCAATTAAAATCCTATGCAAATGCAAAATCTATTCAAAATGCCAACTGGCACATACTACAGATTTTGGATAGCCAAATGCAACGGTCTCCAAACTGCAAAGTGCCACAATGTATAGTTCAAAATGCTGCATACCTAAAAGGCTTAATAATCTCACCAAGGCATTCACATTTGGCCCATCAGTCTGCATCTGTAGAAGTGTGGGCACTAAAGTGCAATAATGATCCTAAGTTCCAAAAATATATCATCATTATGAATAGTAACAGTCTCCAAACTGCAAAAATGCCTCAAAGTATAGTTCAAAATGTTGCATACATAAAATGCTTAACAATCTCACCAAGACACTCACATTCAGTGAGTCGTCAGTCTATATTTGTAGTAGGGTGGGTACTAGAGTACAGGAAGGCTCCTCTGTTCCAAAAACATTGGTATGAATAGTGTAATGTACAAGGCAATCCTACAGACTGAGTAGTAGAACAACCTCCAGGAGAGAGCAGGTAGTGTAACATCAAGGTCCAACTCCGAGTGTGTTCTAACGGATTTCACTGTGATGGTGGCTTCAGCTAGGCATAAGATAGTGTGCAATAGGGATGAGCTTGGTGTTCGAGTCGAACATAAGTTCGACTCGAACATCGGCTGTTCGACCGAACGATTTGGGCCATTCGCGCCAATTTCGAGTGACGCGAACGGCCCACAATACACTGCGCCATCGCAGTGCAATCCCGGCGCTGTGATTGGCCAAGCATGCACTGTGACCCCGCATGCTTGGCCAATCACAGCGCCGGCAGCTAGGAGAGCCATAATTGGCCACAGGCAGGTTGCCTGTGGCCAATTATAGCTCAGGGGGTTTAGCACACGCCCCACACTATAAAAGGCCGCCAGCGCGGCGGCCTTGTGTAGTGTGTTCCGGCGCAGGGAAAGAGTTACATAGGCAGGGACAGTGTCAGTGCTATTTGTACCTCAAACTTGTGTGTAGGGAGAGAGGATAAGCAGGGAGAGTGTCAGTGTCATATTCTTTGCTAAACCCTGTGTGCAGGGAGAGAGAAGGATAGGCAGGGGACAGTGTCAGTCACATTCTTTGCTAAACCTTGTGTGCAGGGAGAGAGAAGGATAGACAGGGAGAGTGTCAGTGTCATATACATTGATAAACCTTGTGTGCAGGGAGAGAGAAGGATAGGCAGGGGACAGTGTCAGTGTCATTGTTGCTAAGCCTCCTGCACATTATACACCTGAAGTTAGCCCGTATTGCTGCTTTTTCCTGGTGTGTTACACCAACAGGCATTTGCAGCACTTACAGCGGGCGGAGTGTGCCTCCTGATCATATTACACCTGAAGTTAGCCTGTATTGCTGCTTTTTCCTGGTGTGTTACACCAACAGGCATTTGCAGCACTTACAGCGGGCGGAGTGTGCCTCCTGATCATATTACACCTGAAGTTAGCCTGTATTGCTGCTTTTTCCTGGTGTGTTACACCAACAGGCATTTGCAGCACTTATAGCGGGCGGAATGTGCCTCCTGATCATATTACACCTGAAGTTAGCCTGTATTGCTGCTTTTTCCTGGTGTGTTACACCAACAGGCATTTGCAGCACTTACAGCGGGCGGAGTGTGCCTCCTGATCATATTACACCTGAAGTTAGCCTGTATTGCTGCTTTTTCCTGGTGTGTTACACCAACAGGCATTTGCAGCACTTACAGCGGGCGGAGTGTGCCTCCTGATCATATTACAGGCATATCCCCCTTTTAAGTACACAATGGGACCAGAGCATGTATGTAAAACGAAAATGTACTTAAAGTGAAACAATACCTTTTTTCCCTTCTAGGGTGTAGTGGGGGGTCAGGAGCTGTAGTTGAGGTCTCAGGGGCTGTAGTGGGGGTGTCAGGGGCACACTGGAACAGGGCGGGCTATGCTCTCGGAGCTTCGGCTCCTTCTACTGCGGCTGCAAAATGTCTGTACAGTACTTGTGAGGCACTTTACATACACTCGTGGGCATGTCCTTACTCGCGAGTGTAGGTAAAGTGAGTGTACTTAAAGCGGGGTATGCCTGTACACCTGAAGTTAGCCTGTATTGCTGCTTTTTCCTGGTGTGTTACACCAACAGGCATTTGCAGCACCTACAGCAGGCGTAGTGTGATTCCTGCAAAATATACTCCTGAAGCTAGGCCTTATTTTCCCATTTCCCTGCAGGCCATTAGAATGTTTGGAAGGCAAACAAGGAGAGGCAGACAGTCAGGAGCCAATAAAAGAGGGCAAGCAGGCTCTGTGTCTAGAGACAACAGTGCTGGTCGTGGACGCGGTGCATCGCCATCAGCACGTGGCCATGGGACACGCTTGTCCTTCTTTTCGGCAGCTGGACGTGTTGAGCCGCATCATGCCGAAGACTTGGTAGAGTGGATGACCAAGCCCTCCTCATCCTCCTCATCCTCTCTCACCCAGGCTCAGGGTACTGGCAAAGCAGCTGTCAAAGCGTCCTCTTCCCTGGTATCAATGTCATCATCAGTCACTCCTTCCCTAGACCAACCATGTCCTCCTGAGGAGTCCCCCGAACTGTTTGAGCACAGTGTTGGGTACATGCTCCGGGAGGATGCCCAGCGTTTCGAAGGGTCTGATGATGATACCCAGCTAGAGGAAGGCAGTAGCGTGAGAGCAGAGAGAGGGGATGCTCAAGAAGGACACCAATCTGGCAGTCATGTTCCAGCAGCTGCAGCATACTGCCAGATTGGCTCCAGTGATGAGGAGGGAGGGGATGATGAGGTCACTGACTCCACGTGGGTGCCTAATAGGAGAGAGGAGGAGGAGGATGAGGAGGAGGCACATCTCCAACGAGGCAGGATGCCCTCGGGGGGCTAGCGTAAGGGCAGCACACCGACGGAATCACACCGCAGAGCTCCGCCTGTGCAGGACGCTGCCTCTGCCCGTTATTCAAAAAGTTCTTTGGTGTGGGCCTTTTTTGAGTCGAGTGCATCAGATCACACAGCTGCTGTTTGCAACATATGTCTCAAGCGTATATCGCGTGGCCAAAACATCACCCGCTTGGGCACCACATGCTTGACCAGACATATGTTGACCTGCCATGCAGCTCGTTGGCAAGCCTACCTTAAAGACCCACACCAAAGAACAAAGCGGACCTCTCCTTGCACCGCATCAGCTGGGATCTCCAATCCCACTATACCTTCATTCCTCTCTGAAACCTGCACTGAGAGGAATGAAGGTGTAGAATTAGGTGTGTCACAGCCAAGTACTTGCGGGCACTCTGCTAGCAGTACACCAACGTCCGATTCTAGCAGGCAAATTTCCCTGCCCCAGCTGCTGGACCGTCGAAAGAAGTTAACTCCCAGCCATCCACATGCCCAGCGGTTGAATGCTAGCTTGGCTAAATTGCTAGCGCTTCAACTGCTGCCTTTTCAGTTGGTAGACTCAGCCCCCTTCCGTGAGTTTGTGCAATGTGCGGTTCCTCAGTGGCAGGTTCCCAAACGCCACTTTTTCTCACGGAAGGCGATTCCAGCTCTCTACCGGCATGTGGAAGGCAATGTCTTGGCCTCGCTGGACAGGGCGGTCAGCGGTAAGGTGCATATTACCGCTGACTCATGGTCCAGCAGGCATGGACAGGGATGTTACCTTTCTTTCACGGCCCATTGGGTCACTCTTTTGGCAGCTGGGAAGGATGCAGGACAAGGTGCAGTAGTGTTGGAGGTTGTTCCACTGCCACGCCTCCAAAATGCTACTACTGGTTGACACACCTCTGTTCTCCACCCCCTCCTCTTCTTCTTCCTCCATGGCCTCTTCCTGTGCTTTGTCCTCGGAACCAGCGGTGCTCCGTAGGCGTTCAAGGGGCTACGCAAGTACGCAGGCAAAAAGATGCCATGCCGTGCTTGCGCTGGTGTGTTTGGGGGACGGGAGCCACACTGGGGCAGAGGTTCTGTCTGCTCTGCAGGGGCAGGCCAAGAGGTGGTTGACGCCACGCCAGCTTAAGCCAGGAATGGTAGTTTGCGACAATGGCACCAACCTTCTCTCCGCTCTCCGACAGGGACAACTGACCCATGTGCCCTGTGTGGCTCACGTCCTTAACCTGGTGGTGCAGCGGCTCTTGGGCAGGTACCCGGGCTTACAGGATGTCCTGAGGCAGGCCAGGAAAGTCTGTGTGCATTTCCGCAGATCTTATAATGTCAGTGCTCGCCTGGCTGAGCTGCAAAAGGAGTTAAACCTGCCCAAGAACCGCCTTATATGTGACATGCCCACCAGGTGGAACTCAACGTTGGCCATGCTGCAGCGGCTGCACACGCAGCAGAGGGCCATCAATGAGTACCTGTGCGACTACGGCACCAGGACAGGGTCAGGGGAGCTCGGGTTTTTTTCATCACGCCAGTGGGGCATGATCAGGGATGCATGCACTGTCCTGGCACCATTTGAGGAGGCCACGAGGATGGTGAGCAGTGACAGTGCATGCATCAGTGACACTGTACCTCTTGTCCACCTGTTGGAACATATGCTGCGTGGAATAATGGACAGGGCACTTGAGAAAGAACAGAGGCAGGAAGAGGAGGACTTCCTTGCCTCTCAAGGCCCCCTTTACCCAGACAGTGTTCCTTCTGTCCCACCCATCGCACAGGAAGAGGAGGAGGAGGATTGTGTCAGCATGGAGGTGGAGCCTGGCACTCAGCATCATCAGCAGCAGTCTTTTAGGGATGATTTACAGTTCCAAGAAACCAGTGGACTTGTACGTGGCTGGGAGGAGGTGGCTGCGGATCATGTCGTCCTTAGTGACCCAGAGGACTCCGGACCGAATGCCTCAGCTAACCTACACTGCATGGCCTCCCTGATCCTGCAAAGTCTGCGGAAGGATCCTCGTATTCTTCGGATCAAGGAGAGGGACCATTACTGGCTGGCCACTCTCCTTGATCCACGGTACAAGGGTAAGGTTGCGGACCTTATCTTACCGTCGCAGAGGGAGCAGAGGATGAGACAACTCCGGGAGGCCTTGCAGAAAGGTCTGTGCAACGCGTTCCCAGAGACTGGGAGGTTACAAACTCCTGGTCCTGGACAACGAGTTGCTGAGGCTTCGGTCAGTCAAAGAAGGAGCGGTGGGGAAGGTGGCCGTCTGACCGATGCGTTCAGACAATTCTTTAGTCCGCAGCCCCAAGGTATGATCGGTTCCAGCAACCATCGCCAGCGTCTGATATACATGGTGCAGGAATAACTAGGGGCAAGGTCAGACTTGGACACCTTCCCCACCGAAAATCCTCTGGCTTACTGGGTCTTGAGGATGGATCACTGGCCAGAGCTTGCACAGTATGCAATTGAGCTACTGGCCTGTCCTGCATCCTGCGTTCTTTCAGAACGCACATTCAGTGCTGCTGGAGGATTTGTCACGGATCACAGGGTGCGCCTGTCCACCAACTCTGTTGATCGACTGACCTTCATAAAGATGAACCAGTCTTGGATCACCACCAGCTACCAAACACCCGAAGCTGATATAACAGACTAATTTATTTTCAAATGTCACATCCCTTCAAGACTGATGCTGATGCTGAGAGACTGTCCTGTTATGTTGACTGACTATCCTCCTCCTCCTCAATGATCCGATTGATGATGATGATAGCTTGGAAGAACATTTTTGTTTCTGGGTGCCGCCACCAGTGGCTAAGGCCCAATTTTTCAGCCCCTGTTTAACAGGGGCGTGTAATTACAATTTTTGATGCAATACTTTGCAACAGGGCTCATTGCTGTGCTCCAAGTACAGTATCTGTGAGGGGTTGCAGTGTTGTGGCACCAGTGCCTAAGGCCCAATTTTTCTGCCCCTGTTTAACAGGGGCATGCAATTACAATTCTTGATCTAATAATTCACAGCAGGGCCCATTCCTGCGCCCACCAAGAGTAACTGTGAGGCCTTACAGTGTTGTGTCAACACCACCACCACCACCAAAGGCCCAATTTTTCAGCCCCTGTTCAACAGGGGCATGCAATTACAATTCTTGATCTAATAATTCACAGCAGGGCCCATTCATGCGCCCACCAAGAGTAACTGTGAGGGCTCACAGTGTTGTGGCAACACCAACATGTAAGGGGCAAATTTCAGCTGAGTATATACGGCAGGCCCCTACTTTCAAACATCCAACTTACAAACGACGACTCCTTGCAAACGGAAGGATACAACAGGAAGTGAGAGGAAATCTACCCCTAGGAAGGCAAATTCTCTCCTGTAAGAGTTAATATGGGAAAAAAAGTGTCTCCTCTCCACTGATGCTTTATCACCAATTCTTGTTTCAATAAAAACCCCAAATTTTCAAAAAACATTTGTCACTAGGACGGAAAGTGAGGTGAACTGTTCTGAACAGGTGCACACTGCACAGACAGCAAAACAAATGTTACAGGGGTGATAACCGTTCCCTATGTTTTCCAAAAAGCTTAAAAATAGATTTTTTTGGCTGGAGCTACACTTAAACAATGTACCTGTTCAAAATTACAAACAGATTCTACATAAGAACAAACCTACAGTCCCTGTCTTGTATGCACCGCCTGTATACGGCTGTTCAGAGTATATAGGGCCTTTTTTATTTTGTGTGCGGGGTTCCCCTTAATATCCATACAAGACCCAAAGGGGCTGGTAATGGGCTGGGGTAGGGGGGGGGCTGTGATGGGGTAGCTATGCCATTTTTCCTAAAGATTTTCATCCATATTACCGGGACCAGACATTACATTAAAGCCGCAAGCAGTTTTAAATGGCTTTTTTTCCTTTAGAAATGTAATTTTGTGCAGGGACAGTTCTAAACACGGGAAACACGTGGCACTTCACAGGCATACTTTAGACACCCCCAAGGTACGATATTTAAAGGAATATTTGACTTTTTTTTTTCACTTTATGCATCATTAAATTGACTGCTCCCAAAAAACGGCCGCTTTTAAAACTTTTTTTTGGATTGATACATGTTCCCTGGTGCAGAACCCGGGTTCCCAAACCCTTTTTAGGACAATAACATGCATAATAGTCGTTATAATTAGCACTTTAGATTTCGAACGTTCGCATCCATTGTATTTAATAGGGTTCTAAAGTTCGTGCGAACTTTCGGTCTGTTCGTGGGTTCTGGTGTGAAACGAACCCGGGGGTGTTCGGCTCATCACTAGTGTGCAAGAGCACTGGCTATAAAGAAGTATGTGGCAGGGTTGCCAACCGTCAGTAAATTTACTGACAGTAAAAATCTGTGACTTTTACAACTGTCCATAAATATCGGGGGCTGATAAAAACTTTTGCTGTGCTGACTTTTGTAAGTGTAAACCATGCAAATGACTTGTTCTGTGTATTGTCAGTGTTTACATATCCTGTTTATACTGTTTAAATATTGTTTGTCTTCATTTTTAATAGGAGTTCTGTCATTGTTTTAGGTTGCCAGTAAAATATGTGCTCCGTTAGTTAATTTCCCATGTTTTGTCAGTACAAAATGCAGTGGGAGGTTGGCAACCCTGGTATGTGGAGAGAGATATGGCGCAGAAGTGTATGTGACCAAAACATTGGTGGGAGATTGTTTTTGGGGCCTGGATGAGGTGGTGGAGTGATTCCAAAGCACCTCTCAAGAGCCCTGTGAAGATTCTCTACGGTAATAGATAAGGACAGCAGAGGGCACATCTAAATGTATCAGTATAAAAACTAATTTTTTCACTTGACAATTGGCAACTTACAAGACAAAGTAGTGATATCAGGCATATACATGTAGAAACGTCATTCAGGGTCAGCTTTCCGGGGATGGACCTTTACAGAACAGGAGGGCTTGCAGCAGTTTCTCCACCTTTGGCTACTCCCTTTGGGATTCACACCAAGAGCGTTTGGAGTTCAACCGGATCCCCTGGATATCCTGTCGACCCACTGATTGGGAACCCCTAAGCCTGATTGACCCACTGTCGCTGACAGTTGGGCCCAACATCTCTGGTAAGACTGTTTAAGACACATCACTTTTATTTAGAAGATATACTCTCTATGATGCCTGCCAACCTTGGCAACATCTTTACCATTTGATTCCTCAGTCATGTGTGATGGACATTGCTACATACCTTTATTAGTCTCCGTTCATGGACTCAGTTTTACTCACTGTTTTCACGGTTTACCGCACCTTTTGGTTTATATTATTAGTGATTTGTTTTTATCTCACTGTTCATTATTTAGCGCTGCATATTAACCCCCACTTGCAGCACCTGTGACTGTAATGCAAAGGAGACACCACTGGGGGCAGCAGACTAAGTGAAGCAAACGGTAAATGAAAATAGCAACTCACAGAAGTAAAGAGTTAAGAGCCTTATAACATGTGGGTCTTCTGCTTCACATGAGTCCGATCGTCCATTAATTGGACAGATGTAAGAGAGCCGACACTTCTTCTGAGGTGGACTCTGATGTGGGGTGATGTTTGGCTGAAACCCTGATGTAAGGGGGGACTCCTTAGGTTGACTCTGAAGTAGACAATATTTGATTGTAGTGTGGGAAATAGGTGTCTACACTTTAAATGTATATTCTCTTCTTAGTACACCAATGTATTGCTGGCCCAGCATGTGAAGTTTGGCTAGCTGAGTCTTTTAGATGACTACTTCTGCTGAGGTGGGGATTTTGCAGTATTTAATTCATCAGAGGACTGGAGTTACTTAGTATGTTACTTATGTTATTTATAAAGATATTTAACAGAATTTACCATTGCAATAATTCCACGCTTACCTCTTTTGGGTTAACTGTTTAGATGCTATTCTCTGATTGTGGGTATGCCTCTGTTACCCCTGGTGGATTCCTTTTTTTTTTTTATTTTATCCAACATATGACATTGATCACAACTTACAGGGATATACGATTTACTATTGACATAAACACATGACATTGATCACAACATACAGGGATATATGATCTACTATTGACATAAACGCATGACATTGATCACAGCTTACAGGGATATACGATTTACTATTGACATAAACGCATGACATTGATCACAACATACAGAGATATACGATCTACTATTGACATAAACACATGCGCGCGCACACACACACACTACAGGTTGAACTGGATGGGCTAGTGTCTTTTTTCAACCTTACCGACTATGTCACTATGACTGACAGTGGCAATATCACCATGTATGAAATACATATGGTTTACTATCAATTATTCAATTCTTTATTACCAAATTATGTAATTGTTTCGTATTCTTGATCACTAATAGGATAATAGATTTTGAGATATATATATTCTACAGACAGTCACTTTCAAGTTCTAAAAGCTGCAGGTTTTTTACCTTCATGCATTCTATGCATGAAGGTAAAAACCCCTCAGTATTCAGCTCCCCCCACAGCCCCCTTCCCCCTCAATACTTACCGGAACCCAATTGCGATCCAGCGATGTGCATGAGAGTGGCTGCTCTCCCGCCTCTCTGCCTCCTCACTGTCAATCACAGCTAGTTTGGAGGGAGCGGGGGTGCGGCCGAGACCAGTTCTGTGTATCATACAGAGTGGGGCTCGGGAGCAAGCACATACGTGTGCCCCCATAGCAAGCGGCTTGCTATGGAGGCATTTGGAGAAGAGGAGGAACAGGCACCGGCAGGAGACTATAGAAGAGGAGGATCGGGGCTGCTCTGTGCAAAACCATTGGACAGAGCAGGCAAATATTTGTTTACTTTTTTATTTATCGTTACTATCACTTTAAGGGCTTATTCACACAAGCTTTGGTTTTTGAAGAGCGATCTGCATTCAGATCTCTTTGGAAAACATTTGACAGGCATTGCTGCACTAGTTCGCCGCAACCTTGTGCATTGAACGCAGTTGCCTCTGTAGCTAAAAGGGGGTAACAGTTGGGGCAGTAAAAGCGTGACTTAACTGTGGGATTTTATCAGTCCTAAACCACTAGTTTGAACCAGCCCTAAAAGCAAGGCAGTGCTAACCCATGCCCCATTAACATTGACTATGACTTAGCCCCCTTCCACACTTGAGTGTAAGCATTTTCAGACATTGAAATTTTTTTGTATTTTTTTCCTGAGTTTTCAAGCTTCATTCATTTTTGTTTTGGAAAAGAGCATAATCTGTGGGTTTGGTTTACTAAAACTAAGGAGTGCAAAATCTGGTGCAGCTGTGCGTGGTAGCCAATCAGCTTCTAACTTTAGGTTGTTAAGTTAAGCTTTGACAAAAAAACAACAACTGAAAGCTGATTGGTTTCTATGCAGAGCTGCACTGGATTTTGCACTCTCTAGTTTTAATAATTCAACTCCTATATGTCATCATTGTTGTTTTTGTATCTGCTTGCTGTTTTTTTTTCTGTGTGGTGTTGTGGCGTCTTTTGCTACCAGAGCTCTTGAGCCATGTTCGCTGTGCCAAATTCTTCCCCAACCCTCTGCCGCTTGACATGGTTCTTGTTATGGGTATCATTCAGGGAGCAGAGGTTGATGTAGGCCTTCACCAGTCTCCACTTTTATCATGGACACCCCAATTCTCGATTTTATTCACAGGCCTGCGATTGCTAAGAAGATGAGACTGGCTGTTAGGCTAGGTTCACATGTGTGCAGCTCAAGTACGTGTGCATAATCATGCCCATTCCTGACCTGCACAGAAATGTGCTGCTCTTTAGTTTTAGTCTTTAACCACTTGCCGCCCAGCATATAGCAGAATGATGGCGGCAAAGTGGTTTAGTTATCCTGATCGGACGTCATATGACGTGATCAGGATAACAAGCCGTCACGTGCCGGCGGGGTAGGTGCTCTGTGTCAGTCTGACACACCGCAACTCTGATCATGGTATGGCGCCCCTGACAGAGGCTTCTTACCACGTGATCAGCTGTGACCAATCACAGGAAGTGCACATTTATTATCAGTGCAGCCCCCATCACAGGTGCCCATCAGCTGCCAATCAGTGCCCATCTTCTGTCAGCCTGTGCCCCACAAAGAACGCCTGACAGTGCCCATAAAAGTGCCAATTAGTGCCCCTCGATGCGTTTCATAGCGTTTAAAGCCAATCATCAGGAGTAGGATGCATGAGTATTGGCTGAAAAGTGGAATAAATGGATAAATACGTCAATGAAGTCTCAGATGATATGTCATGATTTGAAAATGTATACATTACCAATTGGCGAAGCCCAAGTAGGTAGCCCAGTAGACCCCATATTGGGGTATGTTTGGGTACAGTGTTGCAGGACCGCGCAATTGTCATTCAAAGTGCGACAGCGCTGAAAGCTGAAAATTGTCCAGGTCAGGAAGGAGGATAAGTGCCCGGCATTGAAGTGGTTAAAGGAGAAGTATGGGAATGGCTTTTTTTTTTAAATTATACTTACTTATCTGGATGCAGCATTGGTCCGATGCTGCATCTGTCCCCTGCTGGCTCCAACACTGAGAACCGAGCAATCGAACACCACAGATCGCTTGGTTCTCACAGCTCCGTGGGGAGAGAGCTGGTGACTCTGCTCTGCCCAACCCCCCCGCAATCACTGGAGCGCTGGGCTGTGGAGGGGCGGGGAGCGGCTGGCTCAGGCTCTAAGCGGCTCGCTGAGAGGGTGAGCCAGGTGCCGGTACATGCATGTGGGTGGATCCTAACCATATGGTCATGATCTTTCCTGAGCCTGAACCAGCTCTGTGACGTCCACCGAAAGCGGACTTCAGTGTGTGCAAAACCGTGTGCAATTGCCTGCAGGTGTGGCGGGTTTTTAAAAGAAAGGGTGCTTTTTCAGCACTCCAATTAATGTCTGTGAGGCTAAAAATGCGCCTGGAAAAAAGCCACGCGAAAAGTGACAGTATGATGTTTAGGTGTGAATGGGCACCATTGAGTATAATGGGAATTGTTATGTTGAGCATTTTCACATGTTCCAATTGCTCAGTTGTGAATGAGGGATTTCCATACAAGCGCACAATGCCAAAGAAGCAGTGACACGCTTCAGCCGTGACGCTGCCCACAAATGTGGGAGATAGAGAGCTGCTCTCCTCACATATCACACAACCTGACACACCTGCTGAACAAGTCCTGCAATAAAATCAACTTCAGGACTAGTCACATCCCTGCAAACCAGTCTGGACAGAATGACACACCTTACACTCTACAACACACTTGCTGACCAGGCTATAGTAAAAATATGTCATTTGTTTGACGTTAAATACCAAAGGTTATGGCAGCAGCTATCTTCCCCGTCGTTCCTGGGCTTACCTGAAAGATCGGTGAAGCCTGGGAGCGATCCAACACTGGCAGTAGCTGGGTATGGAGAAGAGAGAGGCCAAGATGGCTGCCACTCGTCTCTATGCCCTTGGAGGACTGGAACAATGTCATGACGTCAATTCTGTTTTCAAGGACATAGTAAATCTTTTTTTTTTTAAAGCAATAGTTTAAAAATATATATATATATATATATATATATATATATATATATATATATATATATATTTTTTATCTTAGGCTTTTAAAGGAAAATGAGAGATTTGGGGTCTTTTTGACCCCAGATGTCTCAATAAAGAAGACCTGTCATCCTTATTTCTATTACAAGGGATGTTTACCTTACTTTTAATAGGAAAAAAAAGTGATAAAAAAAATAATAAAAGGACAGTGTAAAAATAAAAAATAAAAAGTAAAATACAGTAAATAAGAAAAAAATATGAAATTATGTACCCCATCCCTCCGTGCTCTTGCGCAGACGTGAACTCGTACGTGAGTCATGCACGCATATGTAAACGGTGTTCAAACGTGAGGTATCGCCAAAACCTTTAGAGCAATAATTCCAGAGCAAGACCTCCAATATAACGCTTAACAGGTAACTTGTAAAAATTTTAAAACGTGTTGCTATGGAAATTTCTAAGTACTGTAGTTTGTCGCCATTCCACAAGCGCAAGCAATTTTAAAGCGTGACATGTTAGGTATCTATTTACTCAGCATAACATTATCTTTTATATTTTACAAAAAAAATGGGTTATCTATGGTGTTTTTTTTGCATTAAAGCGGAGTTCCAGCCTTTTAACCACTTAAGCCCCGGACCATTTTGTTGCTAAAGGACCAGGCCACTTTTTGCGATTCGGCACTGCGTCTCTCTGACAATTGCGTGGTCGTGCAACGTGGCTCCCAAACAAAATTAACGTCCTTTTTTTTTTTCCACAAATAGAGCTTTCTTTTGGTGGTATTGGATCACCTCTGCGTTTTTTATTTTTTGCGCTAGAAACAAAAATAGAGTGACAATTTTGAAAAAAATTACATAATTTTAACTTTTTGCTATAATAAATATCCCCAAAAAATATATAAAAAAAAATGTTTTCCTCGGTTTAGGCCGATACGTATTCTTCTATATATTTTTGGTAAAAAAATTTCAATAAGTGTTTATTGATTGGTTTGCGCAAAAGTTATAGTGTCTACAAATAGGGGGTAGTTTTATGGCATTTTTATTAATATATTTTTTTTACTAGTAATGGCGGCGATCAGCAATTTTTATCGTGACTGTGACATGGTGGACACATTTTTGGGACCACTGTCATTTTTACAGCGAACAGTGCTATAAATATGCACTGATTACTGTGAAAATGACACTGGCAGTGAAGGGTTTAACCTCTAGGTGGCACTGTAGGGGTTAAGTGTGTCCTAATGAGTGATTCTTACTGTAGGGGGGGCGTGGCTTGGCGTGTGATGTCACTAATCGTCGTTCCCTATGACAGGGAACAGACGATCACTGACATGCCACTAGGAAGAACGGGGAAAGGTTTGTTTACACTTACCTCTCCCCGTTCTTCAGCTCTGTGACACCGGCGGCGATCGGGTCCCACGGGCGCGGTCATGGAGCTTCGGACCGGGTCGCGCGGGTGACCCACGGACGGGTTCTTAAAGGGGACGTACCTGTACGCCCTTGTGCCTGTCCGTGCCATTCTGTCAACGTACATCGTCGTGCGGAGGTCCTTAAGTGGTTAATGTTTATTAAAAGTCAGCAGCTACAAAAAGTATAGCTGCTGACTTTTAATAAACAGACACTTACCTGTTCCACGGTCCAGCGATGCGGCCGCACGGAGTGTCGCTTCTCTCCCCGGCGCCTCCATTCACACTCTGGGCACCCGGCTGTGACAGATTTCAGCTTCACGGCCGGGCACGCACTGCACATGCGCGAGTCGCACTGCGCTCCCGGAGTGGACAGGCGATCTCCTTGGACCTGTCACGTGTCCCAGGAGATCACCTAGAGGGAGGGGCCGCCTAGGGGCAGAGGAGGAGTCGCCTAGGCGGTCCCTAGGTGGAAGTGGGACAGTAAGTCCCACTCTGAAGGAAGCCCCCACTCCCCCCCCCCCCCCCAAAAAAAAATTACATGCCAAATGTGGCATGTAAGGGGGGCGAGGAGTGCTTAAAGCGGAAGTTTCACTTTTGGGTGCAACTCCGCTTGAAAATGTATTTTTTACAAATAAATTGCATTTAAAAGACCGCTGCGCAAATACTGTGACATTAACCACTTCGCATCTAAGGACGTCCGTGGGACGTCCTTACGTCCGTGGGACGTCCTTGACTTTCAGCTTCGGATGTTTACATTCCTTGTAATAGGAATAAAAGTGATCTTTTTTTTTTTTTTTCTAACTGTCAAAGTAAAAAGTTAAAAGTAAAATTAACAATAAATAATAAAAAAAAAAAAATGTAAAGCGTCCCTGTCCCCGGTAGCTCGTACGCAGAAGCGAACGCATATGCAAGTCCCGCCCACATATGAAAACGGTGTTCAGAACACACATGTGAGGTATCGTAGCGAACGTTAGAGCGCGAGCAATAATTCTAGCCCTAGACCTCCTCTGTAACTCAAAACATGTGACCAGTAAAAAAAATTAAAGCTTCGCCCATGAGGATTTTTAAGTACCGAAGTTTGGCGCCATTCCACGAGCGTGTACAATTTTGAAGGGTGACATGTTGGGTATCTATTTACTCGGCGTAACTTCATCTTTCACATTATGCAAAAAAATTGGGCTAACTTTAATGTTTTAATATTTTTTAATTCATGAAACCGTTTTTATTCCAAAAAAAATGCGTTTGAAAAATTATTGCGCAAATACCGTGCGAGATAAAAAGTTTCAATGACCGCCAATGTATTCTCTAGGGTCTTTGCTAAAAAAAAATATATATATATATATATATATAGTGTTTGGGGGTTATATGTAATTTTCTAGCAAAAAAATTAGGCTTTTTACATGTAGGAGCGAAGTGTCAGAATTGGCCCGGATGCGAAGTGGTTAAACATTACAACAATCACCATTTTATTCTCTAGGGTCTCTGCAAAAAATATATATGTATATATATATATATATATATATATATATGTTTGGGTTTTCTAAGTAATTTTTTAGCAGAAAATACTGATTTAAACTTTTGAACATAAAGTTTCAGAAAAGGCCTGGTCAGCTAGTGGATATAAAAGAACAACATAAAGAAAAGAAAGCATAACAACATAAACAAAAGACCAACATAAAAGACAGGCAGCAAAGTCTCCATTTGTAGGCAATAAGACATTTCCTCATAGAGACCACTCAGAACAAGCTCCTGGCACTGAAGTAAAAGCTGCCCACAGCAAACATGGCACCAGCAAAATCCGTGCGTGATGACCTAATCACTTCAGAGAGGGCGTAGCTTTGCGCTTAGCTTGCGGACGTGGCTTTCGATCGGAGCGCGCTTCCTGCAGCGGCGGGAGCGCGCGTATCGGGCACCTGTGGGGACGGTGGCCGAGATGAGCCGTGCGGAGAGGTAAGAGCCGGCAGGATGAGCAGAGTGTGTTGGCTGACCTGAGGAGGGGCTCCGGTTAATGGACTCGGGGGGATGTGACTGGTTTGCCTGGAGGCCGTAGAGAGGAGGATGCGTAGGCGTCTCTATGACAGATGAGTCCATCACAGTATTGTCTCCTTGTTGTGGTCAGAAACGGCCATGAAGGGGCTGACTTCTATTATATGATTGGTCCAGGGTTAAAGGCACAGTCCAATCAAAACTCTTCAGCTTTGTACCTGAGTTCCGGTCTGTGGTGGAGTTCATTGGTCATTACTAAGGATGCTAAGCATGGAATTGGCCTGAACTTGGAAAAGAGCTGTTACTGCCGTCCAATCAGCTGCAGCCTGGACATTCCTTGTCCCACAGCTGTACGTACACAAAGGGGCGGGGATGTCGGTGACATTATTGATTTAATAATAACATATTAGGTCAGTGTCATTTGGCTGTGGGACCATATTGGTTCAATGATGTCATGAGCATCCCACGTGTGATTGGGTGGGAGAGATCGTTACCATCGGGGTTCCCTCCATACAGAAGTTCATCCAAAGGCCTCATTCATACCTGTGCATTTTGAAAATGCGTGCAAAATTGTGTTATTTTTTTTGGCCGCACGTTTACAAAATGTGCCAATTTGTTAATGGCAATCCAAATGCCGCAAGAAAATGCTATTTATTTTTAATTTTTTTTTTCACGCACAAAAACACACAAGAAAAAAATGCATGGCTTAACGCAGCAAAACGGCTACAGAAACAACTTTGCTGAATTTGTCGTGTGTAGTTGGAAGCCCATTGAAATGAGCGGGCTGCCCTATGCGTGTCACGTGGAAAACGCACATTTAACCAATTTACCTCCGGAAGGTTTTACCCCCTCCCTCTTTCATGACCAGACTGTTTTTGTTTTTTGCGATTGAGCACTGCGCTACTTTAACTGCTAATTGCGGGGTCATGTAACGGTATACGGAAATGAAATGTATATCGTCCTACCTTCTTTTTTTTTTTTTAAACACAAATGGCTTTCTTTTGGGGGTATTTAACCACTTAAGCCCCAGACCATTTTGTTGCTAAAGGACCAGGCCCCTTTTTGCGATTCGGCACTGCGTCGCTTTAACTGACAATTGCGCGGTCGTGCGAAGTGGCTCCCAAACAAAATTGGCGTCCTTTTTTTCTCACAAATAGAGCTTTTATTAGGTGGTATTTGATCACCTCTGTGGTTTTTTATTTTTTGCGCTATAAACAAAAATAGAGCGACAATTTTGAAAAAAATTCAATATTTTTTTTACTTTTTGCTATAATAAATATCCCCCAAAAAATCTATAAAATGATTTTTTTTCCTCAGTTTAGGCCGATATGTATTCTTCTACATATTTTTGGTAAAAAAAATCGCAATAAGCGTTTATTGATTGGTTTGCGCAAAAGTTATAGCGTCTACAAAATAGAGGATAGTTTTATGGCATTTTTTATTAATATTTTTTTTTTTTACTAGTAATGGCGGCGATCAGCGATTTTTTATCGTGACTGCGACATTATGGCGGACATATCGGACACTTTTGACACCATTTTGGGACCATTGTCATTTTTACAGCGATCAGTGCTATAAAAATGTACTGGTTACTGTAAAAATGACACTGGCAGTTTAGGGGTCGCTAAAGGGGTTAAGTGTGACCTAATGTGTGATTCTTACTATAGGGGGCGTGGCTTGGCGTGTGACGTCACTGATCGTCGTTCCCTATGACAGGGAACAGACGATCAGTGACAGGCTCACTAGGAAACACGGGGAGAGGTTTGTTTACACTTACCGCTCCCCCGTTCTTCCTCTCTGTGACCCGATCACGGGACACCAGTGGCGATCGGGTCCCGCGGTCACGGAGTACCCGACTGTGCATATTAAAGGGCACGTACGTGTACGCCAATATGCCCAGCCGTGCCATTCTGCCGGCGTACATCGGCGGTCGGCAAGCGGTTAATCACCACTGCACTATTTTTTGCTATATAAACGAAAAGACTGAAAATTTGGAAGAAAAAAAAAATTTTTACTTTCTGCTATAAAAAATTTCCAATAAAGAAAATCCATACAAACGTCAAATTACTTCATAAATTTTGGCCAAAATAACCTCAACATTCGTGTGTGTGTGTGTGTGTGTGTGTGTGTGTGTGTGTGTGTGTGTGTGTATATATATATATATATATATATATATATATATATATATATATATATAATTATACACACACACCATAGTTTGTAGGCACTATAACTTTTTACACATACCAATCGATATACACTTATTGGGAATTTTTTTATATCATAAATTCCCAATAAGTGTATATTGATTGGTATGTGTGAAAAGGTATAGCGCCTACAAACTATGGTAGTGTGTGTGTGAGTGTGTGTATATACATACATACATACATACATACATACATACATACATACATACATACATACATTAGAACAGGGTTTGACAAATTTGCTTTGAATCTAGGAGCCAGCTAAAAAAGTTAGGAGCCAGAAACGCAACGCGTCCCGCCGAGCTCGCGTGCAGAAGCGAACGCATACGTGAGTAGCGCCCGCATATGAAAGCGGTGTTCAAACCACACATGTGAGGTATCGCCGCGATTGTTAGAGTGAGGGAAATAATTCTAGCCCTAGACCTCCTCTGTAACTAAAAACATGCAACCTGTAGAATTTTTTAAACGTCGTCTATGGAGATTTTAAAGGGTAAGTTTGTCACCATTCCATGAGCGGACGCAATGTTGAAGCGTGACATGTTGGGTATTAATTTACTGAGCGTAACATTATCTTTCACAATATAAAAAAAAATTGGGCTAACTTTACTGTTACTGTTGTCTTATTTTTTTATTAAAAAAAGTGTCTTTTTTTTTTCCCAAAAAAAGTGCGCTTGTAAGACCGCTGCGCAAATACGGTGTGACAAAGTATTGCAACGACTGCCATTTTATTCTCTAGGGTGTTAGAATAAAAAATATATATATATAATGTTTGGGGGCTCTAATTAGAGGGAAGGAGATGGCAGTGAAAACACAGGGGAAGCTCCATTAGCATTGCTGGTTGTATGTCATACCAACGGCCACCACAAGATGGCGCCAGATCACAGAAGGAAGCATAGGCCTGCAGAAGGCCGCGGCCTCAATTACCGGCCGGCGCGGCCCGACGTGATCACGCGGCGGGGGAGGTGGGGGCGCACGGAGACACAGGATGGGGTATCTTGTGTCTCCTTGCGCCCCCGCCGCGCGATCGTGTCGGGCCGCGGCCTTCTGCAGGCCTATGCTTCCTTCCCCAGGCGCCAGGTCGCTAATTCTAGTCGCAATTGCGACCTGGCGCCCGGATTTAGTTGAACCCTGCATTAGAATGTTTTGTGTGGCTTTTCTTCTTTTTTTGTACTACTAATGGTATCTATCAACGCCTTATAATAGGACCGTGAGTGCGGCGGGAAATCGAACCCTGGGCCGAACTGACTTAACTGCCACTGACATCACCAGTGACATTAATATAGTGATCAATGATAATACTATACACTGTACTAATGACCCTGGCTGGGAAGGGGTTAAATATGTGCACTGTGTGTAAAGTGTGCAAGTCCACACCAATGTCCTATCAGGTCCAAATTTGTTCTATTTACCTGCTCTGTGCAATGGTTTTGCACAGGGGAACCCCTGTTCCTCCCTCCCTCTTCTCGGGTTCCCCACCGATGCTCCTGGCGCTAACCCCCAATGGCTCTCGCTGCTGTATCTGAGCCAACGAGGCTGTGTGCAGCTCCTCCCCAGACTCTCCTCTGATACTTATCTGAGCCCAATCTCAATCCAGTGATGTGCATGAGTTGAGCTGCTCTCTCCCTCCTCATTGGCTCAGTCACCGCAGTGGGAGCCCTTGGTTCCTGCTGCTGGTAATCGCAGCCAGTGAGGAGGGAGCTGAGCACTGTTCTTTGTGTCAATGGGCACACAATGCGGGGCTCAGAAGTGAGCATGCACGAGTGCCCTCATAGCAAGAGGCTTGCTGTTGGTGCACTCAGCAGGGTGGAGGAGCCAGAACAGCTGGCATGGGACATGAGCAGAGAAGGATCGGGGCTTCTCTGCGCAGAACCATTGCACAGAGCAGGTAAGTATAACCTGTTATTTCATTTTTTTTTTTTTTATCTTTTTAGTATTGATTTGCTACTGTTTTAAACTGAGGTGAAATTTGGCATGTTGTGGGTACCACTTCTTTATTTTTGAGCAAATTAGTTATAATGTGTGTAGAGTTTTCTGATTGATTGTGAATAATCACTGTACATTTAATTCTCTCCAGCAGGTACTGTAACAATGACTGGCAAACACCCTTCTTGCAGTTACCTGAAACCAGCAGCTGTGTCATCCACAACACTGGGTCATAGCTATCACTTTGCATCTATGGGCAATTCAGAGAATGACTTATCAGAGGAGGATCCTGAAGAATATGCACTACGACCACGAGGGAGAGAGAAAACTAGAAGGAGCACTTCCAAAGAACGCCTTGATGACATCATTTTAATCAGCAAGGACATTGCGGAAGGGGACACCTTAAATTCAATAGCCCTTCAGCATTGTTGTACTGTAAGCACTTCCTTGTTTTGCTATTTCAGTGTATAATTTAGCTGCTTAAGTTTCAGCCTGTATATGCACCTTCTTTACTGGGTACTTTTTAAGTTTTCAGATCTGGAATAGTTTTTTGTACCCAAATAAATTTTATATAATTTTTTGAGACAGATGGAGCATTATTTAGTAACCACTGTGGTGTGTGTTTTTTTTTTTTTTTAAATCCAGTTAGGTTCAAATATATATGGACACAGGCACAATTTTCATACTTTTGGCTCTGTATGCCACCAGACTAAAATTTTAATCAAAACAATCCAAATGAATTTGAAGTGCACGCTTTCAGCTTTAATTCAAGGGGTTGAACATAACAATTGAGTACAAATTTTAGGAACTGCAACCATTTTTATACAGTCTCCCATTTTCAGGGGCTCAAATGTAATTGGACAAATGAATATAATCATAAATAAAATGTTAATTTTTTATATTTTGTTGACCCTTTACTGCCAATGAATGCCTGAAGTCTGGAACCCATGGACATTACCAAAGACTGCGTTTCCTTCTTTCTGATGCTTTGCCGGGCTCTAAGCGCCGCTGTCTTCGGTTGTTTTTTGTTTGTGGGTAGTTTTGCCTTCAGCAAGTGAAATGTGTGCTCAATTGGGTTAGGATCAGGTGATTGACTTGGCCATTGCAGAATATTCTACTTCTTTCCTTCAAAAGCTCCTGGATTGTTTTTGCAGTGTGTTTTGGATCATTGTCCATCTGTACTGTGAAGTGCCATCCAATCAACTTTGCTGCATTTTACTGAATTTGGGCTGACAGTATATCTCTAAACACTGCAGAATTCACCCGGCTGCTTCTGTCTCATCAATAAACACAAATGACCCAGTGCCACTGGAAGCTATGCATGCCCATGCCATCACACTGCCTCCACCATGTTTTACAGATGACGTTGTGTGCTCTGGATCATGAGCTGTTCCAAGCCTCCACCACACTTTTTTTTTTTCTTACCGTCATTCTGGTACAGATTAATCTTGGTTTCATCCGTCCAATGAATGCTTTTCCAGAACTTGTCTGGCTTTTTTAGATGTTTTTTGGCAAAGTCTAATCTGGCTTTTCTTTTCTTCAGGCTTATGAATGGTTTGCACCTTGTGGTGAACCCTTTATTTGCTCTCATGAAGTCTTCTCTTGATTGTAGATTTTGACAATATGCCCACCTCCTGGAGAGTGTCCTTCACTTGTCTGGATGTTGTTAATGGGTTTTATTTACCATAGGGAGGATCCTGCGATCATTCACCACTGTTGTGTTTTGTGGACGTCCAGGCCCTTTTATGTTGCTGAGCTCCCCAGTGCATTATTTTCCTCAGAATGTACCAAACTGTTGATTTGGCCACTCCTAATGTTGCTGCTATCTCTGATGGATTTGTTTTGAAGCTTTACAATGGCCTGTTTTACTTGCATGGACCGCTCCTTTGAACACATGATTGATGTAGGTTCACAGCAATAGATTCCAAACGCCACACTGAGGCTGGGTTCACACTTGTACGACACGACAGTCATACAACTTTCATCCTACTTTGCTCTGCGACATCAGTCCTACATTGGTCCGACATCCATCCGACATTCATGAACAGGATACTACTTTGATCCGACTTTGTGCTAGTCTGACTTGTCCTTTGACCAATCAAAACAATCCCAGGGTGAGATAAATTCCTTTTACTGCTGCTGTAATCACCATGTCGGATGTCAAAAGTCGGATGGTTAGGACAAGGATCCTACTTTGATCCGACTTCAATGATATTCAATGGGCTGAAGTAGGATCAAAGTCGGACCAGAATAGTACAGGGAGCATTTTCAAAGTTGGACCGACTTGTGTCAGACCAGTTAAAACGGCTCTCATAGGGAAACATTGATTTTCACACGTCATGCGACATGAGCTCCCAATGTCGGAGCGTTTGTCGGACAAGTGTGAACCCAGCCTTCAACTTGAGACCTTTTACCTGCTTAATTTAATTAGAACAAACGAAGGAGTAGCTCACACCTGACCATGAAACAGCTTTTGATTTAATTGTACAATTACTTTTGGTCCCTTGAAAAAGGGGAATGGCTAGTCTTAAGAGCTGTAATTCCTAAACCCTTCCTCCGATTTGGATGGTCATACCCTCAAATGAAACCTGAGAGTGTGCACTTTCAGCCCATATCCATTTAGCCCATATTATATAGCTTGAATATGTTTTGGTAAATACCTGAAAGAAGTAAAATTGTGCCTTTGTCCAAATATATATACCTACCTAACTGTGTATTTATAAAAAAAAGCCAACATTTGTGAACATATGTTGTAAAACATATGAAATAAAATGCCTAATGACCCCTCAAATATTACCCCTTTTTAGAAAGTGGATACCCCAAGGTGATCCTAATTTTTTTTTTTTGTGGCAATGCTTTGAAAATAAAGAAACATGCTTGTATTGAGGTGGTCCAAATATGTAAATGGTGCACCAAATACAGTGCATCATTATACACAGAGATAAGAGGAGGTGAAGGGGTTAATATATACAAGAATTACAGAGACAGGAGATGGGGTTAAAAATGTTCAACTATAAAATAGGCTTAAAATAGAAGTATGCCCCCACCAAAAAAAAGTATACTCGCCTTGGTGGATTCAGCATCGATGTGTTCCCTGCTGCTTCTAAGAGGAGAACTAAATGATCAAAGACAGCCAATTCTGTTCTTGGCCTGCAGTGAGGAGAGAGTGCCGGTAGCAGTCAGTCACCGGCTCTCTGCTCTGCCCCTCTAGCGCACACTGGAGCACTGAGCTGTGGAGGGGGCGGAAGGGGCTGGCCCAGTCTCCCAGTGGCTCGCTTGACCAACTTCAGCCAACAGGCTTTAGCCCACTTTCAGCTGAAAAGGGGTCACAGGAATGCAGACGAACTGCACTACTGTGATCCATTGGAGAACTAGGGCCAAAAAAGGGCCATATTTCTCCTTTAATGAAATCTGCTCCTTTTTTCATAAAATCAATGAAGGGAAGGAAGATTTAATCAATCTTCCCTTCCTCCAATGTGTGAAAGGGGAGGGCTCTGTAATGTACATTTGTGATTGGCTGACACAGTTATCGCAAGGAACAGAGCCAATCTAATTTGGCTCGGTGCCTTTTGCCTATGATCTGTGATAATGTGCAATCATAACCTTTTTTTAGACGCATTGCATGCACTGTAAACAATATGTAGCTACGTACCACGTTTCTGAGTGTCCACGCCGCTCATGTGACTACTTGGTTCGCCTCACTTCTGATCTGACAGCTACAGTCAGCGGGCGGGGCTTAGAATCCGCTGCTGACGTCAGCCGGGACGAGAGAGTGAGAGAGGCGAGCCGGGCAGTCACATGAGTGGCGTGGACACTCAGAAATGCAGTATGTAGCTACATATTTTTTAAAAAGCACATAGAGTGGGGTGCTTAATGTACTATAAGGCAGGATTCATTAAGACAGTTATTTTAACACCTTTTAAGTAGAGTACGCTCCGAGCCCTCTCCCAGGAGGGGCGGGGCAAATCGGGATGAAGTCATCCACCAATCGATTTTGCCGGGCTTGGCATCGATGCTGCAACGTGAACACCCGAATCGTGATGCATCAATGCTGCAATTTCAGCACCCCTAATTTATAGCTTAGAGGCGTTGCTTTAACCTAGTTCTATTTTTATTTATTTTTTCTGATTTGCCTGACTGTTTAGAGTGTTTGTTGCTTTGATGTCTGCCCTCCGTACTTTCTTAATCTGTAATCAGGAACAGTATGCACAAAAATAATTTGGAGTAAGGTCAGAACTTCGTATATTTTGCTCCCGTCCACTGGATTTACTTGGAGCAACAGCTGGGCAACTGGTATTTTCAAAAAAGTTCAGCAAGGGTAGCTTCTGTATTTTCTCTGAAGGATCCATTCACACTTGGAGGACTCCAAAGTAGCTTGATTTTGGAGTGCAACGTTGGTGCAACTTTGACACCGCTTTGGATGGGTATAATTTTGATGCGACTTTGGCTTTGACCAAAAACAATGGACAACTGTTGCATGTAAAACATTCAGGAAGGACTTTCATAAACCTTTTGAGGGTTAACATTGAAGTCTGTGACCCTCAAGTTGCATGAAAGTCATCGCTGCAACTTTAAGTCGCACATCTGAATAATTTTCATTGGAAAACATGGGGTACAACTTGTCGTCTGACTTTGATGTCAAAAGTTGCATGACAAGTTGTACAAGTGTGACGTCAGGGCCAAAGAAATATTGACACAGTGGGGTTGATTTAGAGTGTAAAATACTGATGATGTCACTGCAACTTTTAAAAAGTAGTATGTGGATTTACAAAGTAATTTTGATGCACAAAAGTGAATGCATTTCCTTTTTAATGCCTACTTATGAATATATTTAGTCAAAAGCATTTGTGCCCAGAGTACTTCACCTTGTGGGAATCCCATAGATCTTTTTATATAAAGCGTTGTTATTCCCTTCGGTTTCATTGGGGGTTTATGTTTTGCAGAATTCTACTTAGTTTCCCTACGGTTGAGTAAAGATCTTTGTAATATAAGAAGAAAAATTACAGATGTTGCCATTTATCTATCATATGTGACTTAACTTCTATATTGTGTCTCTCTACAGGTTGCAGATCTGAAAAGAGCCAACAACCTCATCAATGAACAGGACTTTTTTGCATTGAGGATAATAAAAATTCCAGTGAAGCGTTTCAGTTTATTGGCTGACCCCCAGTTTTCCCCAAAGGGTAAACAATCCAGGACTTTGCCTGGCCAGCCTTTAGAAGAGCAGCAACACAGCTTATTACTTGAGGCATTACCTTTAGAGACAGCGGACAGTTTTCTCCAAGAAGTAGATCGAGATATCAAGCACATAGTGCGGTCCACAGATGTGACAAAGGAAAACCTTCATGAAGTGGTTTCTGCTTTAAGCCATGATCTCCATTTTGAACCTGATTACAAAGTGGCCAAACCAAAAGACCCTTATTATGGAGCGGACTGGGGTTTGGGTTGGTGGACAGCTGTTGTCATCATGGTGATTGTTGGAGTAGTTACACCAGTGTTTTATTTTCTCTATTATGAAGTTCTAGACAGGGAGCCTCGTTTAAACTCCTCACATGCTGCCGATCCTTCAAAGGTAGACTCTTCTGGAAATAGTTAGCTGGTGCAGCCTTCCTGTGGAACTAAATTTGTGCTTTTACCTGCACCTAGAGAAAACACGATGGGTATCCTAGCAGGAAACAATGCACCAAACTTTGGTAAAGCAGTACAGAGTTGGAAAATAGAGATTGTATTTTATGTGAGGATGCTGCTTTAATATTACAATGCAACTGGTTCTTCTGTAAACATAAATCTATTTTTGTATATGGTTGCAGGTATTCAAGTCCTTTTGGACACAGAAGAACCACATTTTTTATATTTATTTTTCTGATAAATTTTAAAGCTTTAAGCCTAGGTTCACATTGATGCGATTTGGCATGTCAAATTGTATGCCAAACCGGCGGCTATTGCCGGCTATGGCATCGTCCAAATCGGTGCAACGCTAACTTTGCGGCGCCGCACCGATTCTCGAAAAGTAGTTCCTGTACAACTTTGGCAAATTGCAGAAACCCACACAGATGTCTCTAAAATCACTCCCGAAGTCTGTCTGACATGCGGATATGAAATTGTGTGAGTTCAGCTGAACTTGCACGATTTCAATACCGCTCCGCTGTCAGTGTGAACCTAGGCTAAAAGTAAACCTGTCCTTTCTCAAGGCCCACACAACTATTTAAATGTAGACTAGGCACCACTTGATTTAAATGACTTCCCAGCCCTTCAAGGCAGTGACTTAATAATAAGTTGCTAAAGGTTCTACTTTGCATTGTAGAATGCCAAGTCAAAATACTGAAGATACTTTGCAGCGACAGGAAATGGTTATCAATCAGGACAGCCCTCTGAGCATCTCACAATGCAATGCAGAGCCTTCAACAACGAACTGAGTCGTATCTACACCATTAAACTACACAGTGTGATATGGGTGTTACTAGGCTGCCACGTGAAGAGCTACTTGCGTAGTGTTCCACTGGGCAGGATATAGTTAAAATTTTTAAAGTCTAACTGAAGTAACAGAAATGCAGTCTGATAATAGTTGTCTTTAAAACCTGTATTTTATAATCTTGCCTCCATTTTACTGATACAGCATATGCTTAGAATGTCTAAATATGAGTCCAGTAGACACTCGGTTATCAGCACTCAGTAACAGACATAGTCTGACACACCCCTTCTCTTCCTTGGCAGTACAACTCTGTGAGGACAGTTGTACTAAGGGATGTTACTATTAAGGCAGGCCATAGATGATGCAATTTTCTTTCCTGCAACCACGGGTTGCAGGAAAGAAAATCGCCTCCTCCACGGAGCTGTTGTGTTCTCCCAGTGGAGGAGCATGGGGAGAACACAGTGATTATTGCCAGCGGCTATAGCCGCTGGCAGAAATTGCATGCTAGTATTCTGACATGCTGGTTGTACCCCGATTGATGGATCGACTTGGGTACAATCAGTTTGCCCATACATGGTTCGAATCTTGGCCAGTCCATGCTAAACTAGCCAAGATTGCCCGCTTTAGCCCAGACAGCACAAGGTACTGGAATGGTTTTATATTTTATGGAGTGAAAGTATTTTAAAGCAATCTGTGGTTACAGTACTATAAAGGGATAAAGAGCTGTGAAACTTTGGCTTTAAGATGAGTTGTGAGAGTTTAATTGTTGTGTTAATTAGGACATTAATTATCTGACAGCATTAAAAGCAACTATTTAACAAGCTTCCCAATATGTGCATTGTGTTGTGGAAGTTTGGAGCATAGCAATTAAAAAAAAAAAAAAAAAAAGCACCAACAATTTCTTTATGGTGATTTCATGCATCTATCGTCATAAGCTTGTGGAACATTTAAAATAAAAGTTTTAATGTATCATAACTGAGTGGGTCTAAATGAAGAACCTTGATTCCATAGTAAAATATGAACTTTGCATATTCTGCCCACAGGTATTGATTAAATACCTGAAAGGAAGAAATGTTACTAGAAGAAAAGACAGCCTGATACCACCCCCCCCCCCCCCCATCAAAATCTGTTACTGAGCTGTGTTGTAGGAAACAAGTCCCGCCAGCTGCCTATCTGCCTATCCGGACGGCATACATCAACAGAGATAGATTTCTGAGTGAGAGCTCATGAGGAGAGGGGGTATGATAGACACCAAGCCATCACAGCCCCTGCCCCCCTCCTAAGCTGCCAGAGCATTGCTGTGCTGCCTCCTCATATCTCCTGCAGAGTCTGGAGCTGCAGCTTGCTAGTCAGGGGCACAGAGAGTGGAAATTGTCAGCTTGAGTTGAGAATGATTGCAGCTGGAAAAAAGGGATTCCTTTCATGAAAACAAAAGCTGAGACAAAGAAAATAGCATGAGCCATGTACTGCAGACTTGGACTAGTGTAGTAGCTGATGTGTTTAGCTTGTGTTTGAAATCGCTCTTCTCCAGCTGCAGTAATTTTTCAAGATAATCTCAGTTTTCACTCTTTCTGTTCCCTGAATAGCAGGCCCTATCTCTACACTCTGTAAACTAAACAGCAGAAATGAGGAGACAGCACTGCAAAATGGAGAGGGACAGGGCTCTATGCTGGCTGCAACTCTCCCCCTTCCCTCCACGAGAACAGATTTAACAACCTGTGTATTCTAATTAGCAATATACTGGTTCTTTTTAGATGTATACTATGATAAAACTTATCGTTCCTTCACTACTTAGTCGCAGATCTGGAACAAGCATGCCACCAGTGAAATTTTTGAGGCACAAGCATGTTCTGTGACAGGTGGTAAAGGAAGGATAAGGAGGGACAACCCTAGAGCAGGGGTAGGTAAGCTTAAAGAGGTGGACATCTACTTGAACAACATTAGAGAAGTCAAAGATCACCGGGCACAGTGTTGCCTCCCCACACTTGATTTAAACCTCTAATTGCCATACTACCGTGTTGCAATTGCATGCATTGCACGGCAACCATGGGTTTAAACCACAGTACTTCCGTGTGAAATCAGCCCTGAACTATTATGCCCAGTGTATTACTTCACACTGACCTGAAGATCTCTTCTTTCCTGCTGCTGGCACGACTTTGGAGACCACTAGCCAGGATAAGAGGTGGAGTACAGTTGGTATCATTTTGCATGGGACAGGAGTCGGCACTACAGGGGACCCTTGCTCCCTACTACAGCTCCAACTTTACAAGTAGTCCCTCTGCATTGCACTGGATGCTCTAGAATGGTGGGTCAGCAAGCCCAGACAGTGAACTAGGGCTGCAACTAACGTTTATTTTCATAATCGATTTTAGTTGGCCGATTATTGTTTCGATTAATCGACTAATCGGTTAATAAACGTTAAAAAAAAAAAGGTAATTTTGCTTAGATTTTTGCCCAGTTTGTTGTTGGGCAGATTACAAAACACAAATTGCCGCAAAAACACATTACATGCTTTTCTGCAGCTTCTCCATTGAAGTATATTAAACCAAAAAAACAAAATGGCACCGTGCGTTAAAAAAAGTTATTGCCCTTTCCAAATACGCAGCAGCTGAAAAAATCATGGATGTGAACGTGTCCCATAGGAAACCATGTAAATGAACTGTAGTGGGTTTCTGAAAAAAGCACCAAAAAAACACAGAGGTGTGACCCAGGCCTGAGAGGTTTAGTAACATAATGGGGTTAAAAAAACTAAAATTAGTACAAAAAGAGCAAATAATCGCTACTGAAAGGGGTTCATTTTTTTTACTGTGGGACAGTGAAAGTAATATTTACAGTAGCGATTTGCTTTTTGTACTATAAAGGGCTAATTTTTTTTTTTTTTTAACCCCATTATGTTACTGGCCGATTAATCGATTATGAAAATGGTAATCGATTAATTTCATAATCGATTAGTTGTCGATTAATCGATTCGTTGTTTCGGCCCTACAGCGAATTACAGGTTGCTGACCCCCGCCCTAGAGCTTGTACCCTTTAAAAAAGATGTCGGCAATGGCATCTTATTTGTTTACATTTTTTTCATTGTTTTTAAGTTGGTAAGATTTAAAACCCAACTCCAAAGTTTTACCAAAAACCTAAAATACATTTCCCTGCAGTAAGTAAGGTTTAAAAAAGCAGCTGTTACTGCAATACATGCCTCCTTGTCGGTGCTGAACAGCACAGACTCTCCAATCTACCATCCAGTGCTGCTCCTCTTCTGGGTTGACTGGGTTTTCATTTTCTTACAGATCATGTTGCCAGAGTATTCATTTCAACACTAATCTTCCTATCAGATTGTACATGCTCTTACACGTAAAAGCCCCCTAGGTATAGACATTCATAAGCCCTGACTGCTGTAGGGTGCCAACTTCTTGGATGTGATGTCAGCAGACTCAAAGGTTGCAATTTAAATGACTCTTCCTGCTGAAGTGTGTTCATAATTGTGAATTGTTCTATCCATAGTTATACACTTTCATGCTCTACTCTTTCTGCTTCTACATTTGTCAGCATGGTTGTTACATCTTAACTTCAGATACGTATTTGGAAACTCAAAGAAGGACAGGAATGCATTTTGGTCCATGTTTTTTTTCTCATCTGTTAGGCCCCTTTCACACATGCGGGACCGTATGTCTGCTTTTTCATCCATCCGTTTACGGATGAAAAAGGGACCTACATTGGTCCCTATGAGATAGCGGGTGTCAGCGGATGAACATCTGCTAACACCCGATCTCATCCGTGTCCGCAATCCTCCGATTCTGCAGATGGAGGAAAATCCTATTTTGGAATCCGTTTGCAGAGTGGATTGGATGAACACTGACAGACGGTCCATGTTCATCCGATCTCCCCATAGGGGGGAGCGGAGATCTGACAGGGCAGTCCCTGCACAGTGTGCGGGGACCGCCCTGTCATCCGCCGGCTCAGCGGTAATCAGCGGAGCGATCACCCCTGAGCAAGCGGAGGTTCACGGGGGGAATCGTCACAGATCCGTCCCGTGTGAAAGGGGCCTAAACCAATAAATGTATGTAAATGTCTTGGTTATGGTATCCTAAGCCACAATGCAGTGCAGTAAAATGTACATATTGAAAAAGCTCCTAAAATCTAAGCTGGATATAAGACTTGCAATCCAACCCTCTCTACTTTTCTTAAAGTAAACCCTTTGGTATTCAAAATCTTTTTAAAATGCAACCCCAATTCCAAAAAAGTTGGGATGCTGTGTAAAATCTACAGTACATTAAAACAAAATGCAATAATTGGCAAATCTCATAAACCCATATTTTTGACGGACTTATGTGCTCTGCCTACTTGTAACTGTGTGCTAGACCCATTGTGCATAGCAACCAGCGGGAGCTGCTGTCGAGTTACTGCTGCATCGCATGCCCAGTTGCCCCAACTGCATCCCAACTTTTTCGAAATGTGTTGCTGGCATCAATTTCAAAATGTATTTTTTTTCTAGTCCTCTTCCAGGATGGCACACCTGAGATGACGGGTCCCATTTGACAGGAAACACAATCAACAGAGTTTAAAAGGCCCCACCCTTCCCTCTGTCCCTCAGTTATTGTTTGTGTTTCTCACAGCGTGGCAGCGAAACAGTTTATTTTTTTTATTTTCTAAGACCAAGGTCTGGGACTGATGTCTTCCCCCTAGGATATCAGACCAAATGCAGTCAGTGGTGGCTGCAGGATCTGATGGGACTTTGTCACGTCCCGGGGGGGCTTCCATATACTAGATACTCTGGGGGAAGTGCAGCCGAGGAGTGGATCAGAATCCCCCTGAGATACTGGTGGCATTGGACACGGTGAGGGTGTCCGTTTCCCCAGGGACCTTACATCCCACTCTCTCCTACCTGACAGCGGTGGATGGTATGGAGGAGCCGCTTGCATACCCCCCATCGCGGGGGGGGGGATGTATCCATCACAGGCACAATACTGCGGTATCCTAGGTCAGGATGGCCGGCGGAGCTGAGGGATATCCTTCTGATTGCCGCTCTGAGCTGTCGGCAGCGTCCGGAGGCCAGTGCGCATGTCCGGATGCTAGCGGCGCGCTCGAGTGAGGTCACTTCCGATGCGCCGGGCTACAACAAAACCCTTTTGCTTCAGATGCATCTACAAACTAGCTGGCAAGGAGACAGCGCAGGCTATGAAGGAGTGCCGAGCATTACAGTCTGAAATGCTAGCTACCCTTCAGTCCTTCAGAGCTACAGTAGAGAAGCGGGAGGAAGCCCCCTTAGGTAGGGAAAGCTCCCCCTCTCTGGTGGGAACCCCGGTAAGTGTTACGGAGGGATCCCAGGGACCGACTCTCGGTTACTCTGAAGAGGTAGAGGCCTCGGACCAGAGCTCTCGAGAGGAAGGAGAGGATTCTGACCAGGATAGTCTCTGTGAGGCTAGACCTGGGGGACATCTCTTTGCAGCCGAAGACATGGAGGGTCTCCTCAAGGCTATCTATGCCTCTGAGGACATTCAGTTACCATCCACTCAAGTCTCTGCACAGGATAGAGTGTACAGGGGACTTGGCAAAACTCAGGCCAAATCTTTCCCAGTACACCAATCTCTTAAAGATATAATTGTAAGAAAATGGAAAGATCCTGAGCGCAAAGTTTTAAGGCTTAAAACCTGGAAGCGTAGGTGCCCCTTTAAGGCTGAGGAAGAAGAGAGATTCTTTAAAGTTCTGCATCTGGATGCTTCGTTGGCTCAAGTATCCAAACGTTCGGATTTATCCTTGGAAGATTCCGGAAACATTCGGGATCCGATGGACAAGAAATTGAAACCTTGCTACGCAGAGCCTGGGATGCCAACGCTGCAGCTATGGGCCCAGCATTAGCCTCCGCCTGTGTCGCCAGAAACGCGGACGCATGGGTTCACAGGTTAATAGATCATGTAGCACACAAGAGTAAATCTAAGGAAGTGTTAGATTCTCTGGAGGTGGTTGGTAAGGCAGTAGCCTATTTAGCAGATGCCGTGGTAGATCCATTGAAAACGAGGGGCCTTTTGGGGAGTGTCCGCGAACTGGCAGAACAGAGGAGGTCATTATCCCTGTACCTGTGGATCAGAGAGGCCAGGGGTTTTATTCCCACATATTTGTGGTGCTAAAACCATCCGGCAAATTCCGGCTGATCATAAACCTACGGAAGCTAAACCAGTATTTAATGTACAAAAATTTCCGGATGGAGAGTATTTATACAATCCGAAGACCCCTTCAGAAGGGAGTCTTCATGATAACGTTGGACTTAAAGGACGCTTATTTGCATGTCCCCATTGCCCCGAAACATCAGAAGTTCCTGAGGTTTGCAGTGCAGACAAAACAGGGTGTCCAACACTGGCAGTTCAAGGCACTCCCCTTCGGCCTAGCAGCCAGTCCGAGAATCTTCACCAAGGTTCTGGCCGAGGTGGTGTCTTTTCTACACCTCCAGGGGATAGCCTTGATCCCATACTTGGACGACATGTTAATTTTCAGTCCGGCCCTGGAACAGCTCCAGTCAGGCCGAGACAAAGTGCTGTCTACCCTAGAATCCCTGGGGTGGCTGATCAGCCGAGAGAAGTCCTCCCTGGATCCCTCACAATCCAAGGTGTTTTTAGGGTACAGGGTAGACTCAGTCAGCCAAAGGATCTTTCTTCCCCAAGAGAAGATCACAAAAGTACAGAGAGCAGTGTCTACTCTCCATGGTACCGGGGAGGCCTCTCTAAGGACCATGATGAAAGTTCTGGGGCTTATGTCATCCTGCATCCCAGCGGTCCACTGGGCCCAGTTCCGTTCTCTGGGGCTCCAGGGATTCCTTCTCTCCTCCTGGGATGGGAGAAGATAATCCCTGGACATAACAGTAACCCTCTCGGAAGAGACAAAAAACTTCCTAGACTGGTGGTTCAACTCGGACAACCTGTCAGGAGGTCGGTCTTGGACCCAACAAAACCTGCTGATTCTGACTACGGACGCAAGTGCCTGGGGCTGGGGAGCTCATATGGGAGATCTCTTCGCCCAGCTCCCTTGAGACCGGGAGCAGAGCAAAGCTTCCTCCCAATTTCAGCGTTAAACTTTTTCCGAAATCAGGTCCAGGGAAGAGAAGTACAGATCTTCTCGGACAACGCAGTGGGCTGTGTCCTACCTAAACCATCGGGGGAACAAGATCCAGCAAGCTGATGAAAATGACCTAGGAAATCCTGGGGGAGGCAGAGAAATATATTCTCTCTGTTTCGGCAGTCCATGTAAAAGGGTCCCTCAACATTCAGGCAGACTTTCTCAGCAGACAACCCATTCATCAAGGAAAGTGGGAGCTAAACAACAAAGTTTTCTCTCTGGTAGGCCAACACTTTGGCAAACCAGAGATAGATTTGTTTGACTGCAGGAAGAACAGGAAAGTTCACAAGTACTTCTCTCTCACCAGCCTTAGCCAAAAACTGGGAGTTCGCTCTGGCGTACGCGTTCCCTCCCCTGATGCTCATTCCCCGGGTATTGCAGAAGCTATCCTATTCTAAGGGGTGCCTGATTCTAATCGCGCCCTGGTGGCCGAAGCGGGTATGGTTCCCCACCCTGAGGAGGTGGTCGATTGCTCCTCCGCTGCATTTCCCGTCCAGACGCGATCTCTCCCAGGGACCAGTGTTACATCCCGATCCAGGGTTTCTTTCCCTGACGGCATGGTGTTTGAGAGGGAGATCCTCAGGCGCGGGGGATGTTCTGAAAAAGTGATTGACACACTTTTGCTGAGTAGGAAGCCAGTCACTAGGCAAATTTATGCGAAAGTTTGAAAAGTCTTCTCTCACTGGGCTCAGTCTAGAGAAGGTTCTCTTCAAACGATCCTGACTGGCCTGGATTTCCTCCAAGAGGGGGTTGACCAGGGCCTAGCAGTCAAGACCCTCAGGGTCCAGGTCACAGCCTTATCAGTGTTTTTAGACCAAAGACTGGCCCTGAACCCACTGGTAAAGAGATTTTTGACAGCCAGGGAAAGGGTAACCCCGGTGAGAACAAGCAGGTTTTCACCTTGGGATTTATCCCTGGTATTAGATGCTCTAACCAAAGAGCCATTTGAGCCATTGGCTCAGGTTTATTTTAAGTTTCTTTCACTTAAAATGGCCTTCCTCCTGGCAATCGACACAGCCAAAAGGGTTGGCGACCTACAAGCTCTGACTATAAAGGAGGAGCCCTTTTCTCTTACCGTCCATGGACTGACACAGCATCTTCAATCTTGACAAAGTGGGTTATGTTCCTGCTTATAGGCGAAGACTAGGCAGAATGTTCAAGGTTTTAACATACATTTCATAACCAGAGCTGAACAGCTCTGCCCAGGGGGCGGTCCCTCTGGACATAACCCTCCTACCTGCAGCCAGCTGCCTCAGTTTTTTTCTGCCTAGCAGAGGAGAGGACGTGGCTCTCTTTGGAGCCAGTCTCCTGAGGAAATTTTTTTTATTCCTTTTGAATATTATTATTTTATTTTTGAGATTCTTCTATCAACAGTTGGCTGGGCAACAGGTTGGCTAGTTCGCTATCCTCGTAGTCTTCCCAGTCCGACCATCCAGCGTGCTGATCCTCGCTCAGCGTGAGATCAGTCCACGACATACCCCACGGCTCCAGGGGTGGCCGGTGAGCTTTTGCTCCGAGGTCCACATATGACTGAACAGTTCTGTATCTTTCACAGTGGACCGGGCCGACAGCTACTCAGTACTGCACTGTGATAGGTCTGTCAGGAACACACCAGTGGGTCCTTCATGGATGGGTAAGTAGTTCCTCCTGCCTCCGCAGGTAAGTACATGCTGTGTGTTCCTATGCTGTGGGGGGTTCCCCTGTCTCCCCCTTTTGTATTTTGCTACTCTGTCACCTACTCTAGCGATGCGCTGACTGGGGGTCTCTCTGTCCCAGTGGGGGTCCATAGGGGTTTGCATTGCGGTGTGGGCTGTTTTCTGTGTCAGCCTGGGCCTTGTGCGCCGTTCGGCGCCATGTTTTTCCTATGTTTTTACTTTACATTGAAAACCGCATTGGCGGCCATCTTGCCGTGGCCTTGCTGTGGGGCACTTGTAATTGCGGAGGCCATTTTCTTGAAGCCGCGCGCTCTTTTGTGCTAATTTGGCCTCTATTGCTGACTGGAACGGCACGATTCTCAGTCTCCTCACTGTTCACTCGCGCTGGGAGCACAGCGCAGACAGCGTAACCGAACGGTCCTGACTGGGTTGGTGAGTCCCCTGGGTAACCCCCCACAGTCAGTGCAGCAGGAGGGTGGACTTTGTCTCTCACATGACAAAGTCTCAGAGGGTGGTGGTATTATGGAGTCCGTGTCACCTGCTTCCCCATTTATGTCAGAGGCAACAGGCAGTGCTACAGCACCTGCGGTCCCTATGGGCCAGTTGTCAGCAGTCCTGGAATCATTTTACCACCAGGATGTAAGCGGTGTGCGAGCGCAGGGGAGCTAAAAAGCGCCCTCTCCCCATTCCATCTCCAGGGGAGTGCTCAGATTCAGATATGGGCAATGCTGTGGCACAGGACCCGAGCTCTGGATTTTTGGATTTTTTTGACCGAGGACATTCCTTGTGAGGAAGACTCCTTGTCAGGGTCAGTAAATGACAGTTTGCTTGTTTGTGAACTCATTGAGGCTGTGAGGGACACTCTCAAGCTGGATGCTGTGGCTGAAGAACCTCTGGTGGAGGCAATCTCCTTTTTGGTTCATTTAAAGCTAATCCTTCTAAAAAGGTTTTTCCCTATACACCTTTGTTTGACAAAATCATAGACAAGGTATGGGACAAACGCAGATGACCCTTGCGGTCTCGCAGCGTCTGGTGGTTAAGTACCCCTTTTGAGGAAAGCCTGATTAAACAATGGGCCTCTCCTCCGGTTGTCGACCCTCCGGTCGCCCGGCTGAATAAAGCCACGACTCTCCCAGTTGAGGGGACTTCTACCTTTTAAAAGGACCCTACTGATAGGAGGTCGGATGTGGTGGGCTGAGCCATGTTCACCATGCTGGGATCCGCGCTACGTCCTATTGTAGCAGCGACCCTGGTGTCTTAGACACACACGGAATGGGCAAGGATTTTGCACCAGACTGTGCAGGAGCATCATCTTCCTCCGGATTGCGTTACACTGGCCGACCAAATGGTGCAGGACCTGGTGTATGTGTACGATACCACTATGTACGCTGCCCCTTCATTTCTAGGACCTCAGTGTCTGCGGTGGTATGGCGTCCCCTTATCTGGTTGAAATGCTGGTCTGCTGACCTGGCCTCTAGGAAGCTCCTGACGGATTACCTTTTAAGGGCAGAAGAATATTTGGTGCTTCCCTAGATGACATCATTGAAAATGTCACGGGTGGTTAGAGCACCCTTCTTCCTCAGCCTAATAAGGCGAAGGAGCCGCGCCGTAAACCGGGCCCTCCTTTTCTCACACAGAAGTGTTTTTTTCGTCAGAGTCCACGGGAAATTTCTCCCTGACTGACAATAGTGCGGGTGGAAGACAGAAGCGTCCCTGGGTACGTATGCCGAACAAGACGGCTGACAAGCCTGCCACCGCATGAGGTCTTGCCCCCGCCCGACTCTGGGGTAGGGGGACGACTTTGCAGTTTCCCGGATCGGTGGACCTCCCGGATCTCCGACCGGTGGGTATGTGAGATGGTTACTCCGGGGTACAGGACAGAGTTTCTTTCCTGGCCACCGGACAGGTTCTTTCCCTCAAATCTCTCTCCTTCCAGAGCGTCGGGCTGCCCTATTGAGGGCAGTGCAGGACTTGCTGCGGTGCGGGGTGATTTTGCCGATACCGTCAAAGGTGAGGTTTCAGGGATTTTACTCAAATATTTTTGTGGTCACAAAGAAGGACGGATTCCGTCCAATTCTGGACCTCAAGTCCTTAATGCCTTTAAGGTTTGAAAATTCTGCATGGAATCCATTCGCTCGGTGATTGCTGCGCTCCACCCGGGGGATGTTCTGGCGTCCTTGGACTCAAGGACGCCTACTTGCATGTCCCAATCTGCTTGCCCCGATTCTAGCTTTGCTGGGATAGCGAGGCATTGCTATCGTGGGCTATCTGGCCGTTCCTCAGACTCTGGCTCAGAATTGGAGGATTTTGTGTTGATAGCCAGTCAGGCCCTCCGTGACTCGGTTGGCTGCTGAACATTCAGTAGTCGATCCTGGGTCCGACTCAGCGTCTGGAGTACCTGGAATTGATCCTGGACTCCTCAGAGGCGAGGGTCTTCCTACCCTTAGACGAATTAGACTCTTCAGTCTGCGGTACGGGTGCTGACGTCCCACAAACTGGTCGTCACTCCGTTTTTGTTACTCAGGGTGGCTTCCTTCGAGGCTGTACCGTATGCCCATTTCTACACTCGAGCCTTACTAAAGGAGATCCTGTCCTGCTGGGGCAAGTCTCCATTATCTCTGGATCGTCAGATCCAGGTGTGTCACCTGGTCAGGGCATTCCTGACATGGTGGCTGAGATCCCCAGCCCTTCGGTCAGGGGAGTCGTTCCTTCCTGTCCAGTGGACTGTGATCACGACGGACGCCAGTCTTTCGGACTGGGATGGAGTCTGGGGAGTTCTATCAGCCCAAGGGCTTTGGACTTTGGACAAAATCCCGTCTAGAGATTACTGTCCTGGAACAATCAGACTGTGTCTCTTCTCGTGGTCGAGGAGACTACAAGTGCTCTGTCAGCATTCAGTCGGACAACGCTATGGCGGTGGCTTATGTCACCCAGCAGGGGGGACCGCAGAGCTCAGCCGTAGTGTCTGAGACTGCTCACATTCTGAGGACTATCTGAAACGCCAGATGTTGGACCAGGGGGAATGGTCTTTACGTCTGGGGGTGTTTCAACTTCTTCGCTGGAGGTGGGGCACGCCGGATGTGGACCTACTGGCCTCTTGACTCAATCGCAAGGTGTCGAGATTCGTGGCCAGGTCCAGAGATCCCTAGGCAGATGCGTCAGACGCGTTGCTGGCCCCGTGGGGTCAGTATCGACTGATTTATGCCTTTTCTCCACTGAAGTTGCTTCCTCGACTACTTCACAGGGTGGAGGCCGAGGGGATTCAGGTGATCCTCTTCGCTCCAGATTGGCCTCGGCGTCCTTGGTACACTGGTCTTGTGTGCCTAGTGGCGGACGTTCCATGGCGACTACCGCTGCGGGAGGACCTTCTGTGTCGAGGTCCCATTCTTCATCCAGCTTTACAGCATGGCCATTGAAGGCCACGTGCTGAGGGATCAAGGTCTCTTGGATTCGGTCATCTCGACCATGCTGAGGGCACGGAAATCTTCCTCTAGGAAGATATACTACCGTACCTGGAAGGCCTACATCGCTATGTGCGAGGAGCTGGATTGGCGTCCACGGACGTATTCCGTTTCCAGGATCATGTCGTTTTTACAGCGAGGAGTGGACCATAAATTTGCTTTAAGCACCATTAAGGGTCAGATTTCAGCTTTAGCTGTTTTCTTTCAGCGGCCGCTAGCGGGCCATTCTTGATTAGTACCTTCATGCGGGGTGTTCGCCGTGTGCTTCCCTCTATTAAACCACCTCTTCCTCCTTGGGATTTGGATTTGGTGCTCTCGGTTCTTCAAGAACCTCCCTTTGAAAACATTAGAGAGATTCCTCTCTTATCTTTATCTCAGAAGGTGGCTTTTCTAGTAGCCTTAACTTCTGTCAGCTAGGTTTTCTAAATTGGCGGCCTTGTCTTGCAAACCACCATACTTTGTCCTCCATTAGGATGAGGCGGTGCTACGCCCACAGCCTTCTTTTCTCCAAAAGATGGTCTCGGTCTTCCACCTTACTGAGGACATTGTGTTTCCATCTTTATGTCCTCGTCCATCGCATCCCAGAGGGTTTGCGCTTCACACGTTAGACGTGGTACGTGCTTTACGGGTGTACCTGTCTGCTACGGTTTCGTTTTGGTAGTCTGACTCGCTGTTTGTGTCTGTGTTTGGTCCAAAACAGGGCCAAGCGGTTTCGTCTGCCACCATTTCTCGGTATACCAGGCAGACTGTCATACAGGCCTATGCCCTTAAGGGGCGGGCGCCTCCCTTTCCGGTTACGGCGCATTCAACCAGGGCAATTGGTGCTTCCTGGGCTTTCCGACGTCAAGCGTCTGTTGCACAAGTGTGCAAGGCGGTGACCTGGTTGTCCGCACATACTTTTTCAAGGTTCTATAAGGTATACGTGGCTGCATCTTTTGATGCTCTTTCGGCCGCAAGGTTTTGCAAGCGGTTGTTTAATGTTGCAACTCTGCTTGTTGGGGGTGACGTTTTGTTTTTTTCCTTGATGCTGTTCCCACCCCTCGTTCTTTGACACGGCTTTGGGACGTCCCACTTTGTCAAGATTAAAGATGCTGTGTCAGTCCATGGACGGTAAGAGAAAATAGGATTTTTTTGTACTCACCGTAAAATCCTTTTCTCTGATGTCCATGGACTGACACAGCACCCACCCCTCCTTTCTTTAAGTTTGTACTGCTTTACTACGAACTGAGGCAGCTGGCTGCAGGTAGGAGGGTTATGTCCGGAGGGACCGTCCCCTGGGCGGGGCTGTTCAGCTCTGGTAATGGAATGTATGTTAAAACATCTAACATTCTGCCTAGTCTTCTCCTATGAGCAGGAACATAATCCACTTTGTCAAGATTGAAGATGCTGTGTCAGTCCATGGACGTCAGAGAAAAGGATTTTACGGTGAGTACAAAAAAATCCTATTTTTGTTGCTCCTAGAGGACAGGGTAATCCTCAGACAGGATCCTTTATATTTGCCAAACGTGACCTCAGATTTCCACAGGTCACAGGAAATTGTACTCCCCTCCTTTTGTCAGAACCCCAAAAATGACAGAGGAAAAGTTTCATTTATTAGATGTTAGAAGATGTCTTCTAGTCTATTTAGATAGAGTGAGTGAGTTCAGGAGATCAAATCATTTACTAATTAGTTTATCTGGCCAAAAGAAAGGGCTTCAGGCCTCTAAACCTACGATAGCCAGGTGGATTAAACAGACTATCGCAGTAGCCTATGAATAGTCAGAAAAACCTGTTCCAGCTCATATTAAAGCTCACTCAACTAGATCTCTGGCGACCTCCTGGGCAGAGAGGGTAGGCGCTTCGATCGATCAAATCTGCAGAGCAGCAACTTGGACGAGCCAAAATACCTTCCTGAGACACTACAGAGTGGAGCTGTTGTCCCCTCAGGACTTGGCGTTTGGCAGGAAGATCCTACAGGCGGTGATCCCACCCTAAGTTAGGCCTGAACTTCTTGCTCATCATCTCAGGTGTGCCGTCCTGGAAGATGACTAGAGAAATGTACCAGTTACACTTATCGGTAACGGGTTTTCTAGGAAGTCTTCCAGGACGGCAGGCCTACTTTTCTACCCTTAATTGTTGGTGATGTTTTATTCTTACAGAAGGTACCCTCTGACACCGGTGTGGGCTTATACTTTGTCATAACTGAGGGACAGAGGGAAGGGTGGGGACTTTTAAACTCAACTCAGGTGTGCCGTCCTGGAAGACTTCCTAGAAAACCCATTACCGGTAAGTGTAACTGGTACTTTTTCTCTGTTCTCTATTTTCTATTGTGAATAAAATATGGGTTTATGAGATTTTCAAATCATTGTGTTCTGTTTTTATGTACACAGCATTCCAACTTTTTGGAATTGAGGTTGTAAGACTGATTAACTAACTTGTGTGTTTCCTGTTTACTGATTTGTATGCATTCACCATAAAAAGATTTGGGGCTCTGTCTCTGTCCTTGTGATGGAAGTTCCTGGCCAGTTTTGTGTTGAGTTGGTGCTTCTCATTAGGAGTAAACAAGCCACTTAAAGCAGTAGTAAACCCAAAGATTTTTTATTTATTTTTTAACCTGTAAGGCAAAAGGCATAATGAGCTAGTATGCACCGGATACTAGCTCATTATGAAATACTTACCTTAGAACGAGGCGTCGCAGGTGATCTCGGTCCACGCCGAGGGAGCGGGCATTTTCCCTCGGTGTGTCTTCCAGGTATCGCGGCTCCGGAGCTGTGAGTGACCGGAGCTGCAATGTCGTCACGCGTGCGGGAGACTTCTTTCCGGCAAGGTCCGGCGTCTGCCAGACTTTCAGCCGAGAAACTCAGGAGCACATGTGCCGCTGAAGTCAGCGGCTCATTGCAAGGGGAATATCTCCTGAACCGTGCAGGTTTAAGAGATATTCTTTTTACCTAAAGGTAAGCCTTATTAAAATTATTTGAAAGATGTGTCACTATATCAATACTGACACACATCCTCCATTGCATTATGTTTATGGTGGGACTTTATCTATGGTTTCAATAGTCTGACAGAATGCATTTTATTGAATTTGAGGAGCTGTTCTGCCATGGAGAGGTGCACATTTTCTAACCGACTTTTCTGTACTTGTACTGCCACCAAGTGGTGTGCTATTTTTATTGCAGTGAATAGAACCTCATTGCTAGCTTGAATATTTGTTTTAGCCCGAAGAGGCAAAAGGCAAATTGATGTAAATTTTAGGAACCAATTACTGTACTGCAATCTAAGACCCATTTGGAATTTGTAAGGAGTCAGGGGATTTTTGCATCAAAATAAGTGCCAGCTGTAATTTTTTATCACTGATGCCGTGTACACATGTCCGTTTTTAATGTCCATTGAAAAAAACAAAGTTTTTCTTGACGTGATTCTTCTCAAGCCTGCCTTGCCTACACACTATCATGAAAAAAAATGCTTGAGCAAAGCGCGGTGACGTACAAAATGTACGACGGCACTATAAAGGGGAAGTTCCATTCGGATGGCGCCACCCTTTGGGCTGCTTTTGCTGATCCTCGTGTTATTAAAGTTTGGTGAGAGACGATTCGCGCTTTTCAGCCTCGTGCTCTTCAGTCTGTTACAGCGTGACGAATGTGCTATCTCCATTACGAACGCTAGTTTTACCAGAACGAGCGCTCCCGTCTCATCACTTGCTTCTGAGCATGCGCATTTTTTTCACGTTTTCATGACGAGAAAAACAACGAGAAAAATTAGAGCATGTTCCAAATTTTTAATACCCATTTTTAGCGTGGTGAAAAATGCTCTGGAGCCTACACACGATCATTTTTAATGACCAAATAAAAAAATTGCATTTTTCTCGTCATGAAAAACGGTCGTGTGTACGCGGCATTAGGGTTACCTGGCTCCTGGAAATGTTTTTCAGTGTTAGAATAGACTATTGAGTGCATGCTGCACACTTAGACACATGTCTGTAAGATGCAAGCCTGCATATCTATGCGATTTCTGTAATTAAAGAGAACTTTTGAGATGGTCACAAATGTGTAAAGTGTAAGCCAAAATACTTTTGTGTCCATTGAGGTACACAGGAAGTCTTTAACCTTCGGGTTATACTGCCACATACAGGAGTGTTGGACACTGGCAAACTGGTATGCAAGCCCAAGAGTGTGTGTGTGTGTGTGTGTGTTTTTTTTTTTTTTAAATAGTGTAGTAGGAGGATAGAGCACGTTTCTTCAGTCCTGTTGTAAAAGCTTTCCTGATTTTTGCAAAAACTTGTTTTCTTTCCTTTTTTATATTCAATCAGAGCACACCTGTAAAACCTTGCTGGAGCCCTGTCTATTCAATTGCAGCTATCTAGCATGGTCATTCTGAGTCTGGCTTTTGGAGTACCGCGTTTGGGTCACTTACCAATAAGGGCTCCAGGGGTGCCTACTGATGGGCTGAGGGTTTGACCATGATCATGCAAGACTTCATAGCCCAAATCACCTAGTTATTTATTGACTCTGAACAAAGGACTACAGAACCTTTTGCGAAGAAGAATTTGATTCTCATTACCTTGGCCAAACAATGGGGGTTATTTACAAAAGGCAAATCCACTTTGCACTACAAGTGCAAAGTGCACTTGAAATTCTACTGAAAGTGCAGTCGCTGTAAATCTGAGGGGTAGATTTGAAATGAGGGGAAGCTCTGCTGATTTTATTATACAATCACGTGCAAGCTAAAATGCTGTTTTTTATTTTCCTTGCATGTCTCCCTCGGATCTACAGCGACTGCACTTCCAAGTGCACTTTCAGTGCAATTTCAAGTGCACTTTTCACTTGTAGTTTGCACTTGTAGTGCAAAGTGGAATTTGCCTTTAGTAAATAACCCCCAATGTCTCTTGTGAATGGCTCTTGTTAATATTATCAAGGATTCTGCTTCAAGAGCCCCCATCTTCCTCAGTGCAGGAAGCCTAACAGATTGCAGTCTTCTCATTTTTGACTGTTCTGAAATGTCTCTTTCATTTCTGCACTTTTTTTTGGAATCAGACAAGTGTCTTGAGTATCTGCACCTGGCCTAATTTCAAATGTAAATATACGTGCACATAGAAGAAACACACTGACACCTTTGTTCAGCTTTATTAAACTTCTATGTTATTGCTTGGGCATATAGCCCCTTTTATAGTAAAGCATGAGTCATTGTTTGCAATGCAGCTTCACAGTCATAGCTTGTGTTGTCATCCATGGATTGGGTGATCCCTTATGTAAGGGTCTTCTAGCCAGATTCATCCGGGTTTCTCTAGTCTTCTTTGGAGGCCTCAGCATTTCCTGTTTTCCTTGATGGGAGGGGGTTTCTGGAGGGGCAATTTTGAGTAAGGAGATTTAGCATGTATATGTATACATAATAGAAATAGTCATTTAATTTGAGTATTAAGCAATCCATAACAGTCCCCCCCTGAAATTTCTATTGCCTATTCTGTCCCTAGTAGGTGGTCTAACTAGGAACTTTTTTTCTTGCTGTACGTTAGACAGGTGATGGCTGGCCCATCACCCCCCTTGCCACAGTCTTTGCACATGTGGAAGTCAGATGCTATCCCTATGGCTAAATAATCTTATAAGTTCTAGATATGGGGAGGGACTGAAATGGGGCATAGGGCTTCTTATAGTCATCTTCTGCGTCCTGGTGTATCAACACTGGGGCCGCTTGGTCAACTATTCAGTGCACTCTGTGGTTTGTACCCCCCCCCCAGTCTGCTCCTGTATTCCACCCTACTGACCCCCAATAGTCACAATTCTGTCCCCAGTAACCATCTGTGACACATATATAGGTGGATGCATACAGAGATCTGCGTCCAGGGGTGTTATACCAGTTACATTTCCAGGAAACATCTAAGGGACAGGAGGCTATATTGCAGTAATCAAAGGCGAAAGTGGCCACGTGTGTGTTGGATGAGTTGTACCAAAATTGTGTGATGCCCTGTTTTTTTATGATGTCCACTTGTGGAGCTCCCACCAATCCCACCAAGAAAAGGATATGTAGCACTGTCATCATGGTGTAGGCTGGGACTTGTCTTCAGGGGTTGGAACCTTCTTGCAGTGAGAAGCGTGGATCCAGGAGTTCTTTCCTGCGACCTTGACAGAGCTGGCAGTAGTTATCCGAACCTGGAATGGTCTGTCGAATCTTGGTTCCAGTGAGTGCTTTCTCATAAACTTTTTTTATTAGTACCCAGTCTCTGGGCAGCAGCTTGTGGGTTCCTGTGTCGGAGTCTGGGTCTATCCACGAGACAATGCGGTCACATAATTAGTCAATACATCAGACTGTAGTTGTAACTGTTGTGGGAAATAGCACCCAAGCCTGGGGGCTGACCCGAACAAAATCTCGTTTGGAGATAGAGAGTGTTCCCCCCTTGGGGTGTATCTGACACTGAACAGGGCAATAGTTAAACTCTCTGGCCAGCTCATGTCTGTTTCCTCTGACATTTTTAGTATTCTAGATTTAATGATACTGTTTAATCTTTCTACCTTACCACTGCTCTGGGGGTGATAGGGCGTGTGAAATAAAGTGACTCCCAGGGCAGACCAGTTATATTCTGACTGGATTCTAGCCCTTTTGCCACCAATAAAAGTGAGTCTAGGGCAATCATACGATATTCGGGTCGAGATACCATCAACCCCTTTTCTATGGAGTCTTTTAGGCCTGTGACAAACGCTGCTAAGAGCATTTGTGCTTGTGCTTTCATGTGCACATTAAAACCTAGGTCAGTGAATGTCTGCAGTAACCTGGCATGATATTTCTCAACAGTTTCTGACTTATCCTGTGTTATGTCTTGTAAAGTTGTGGCCTGGTCTGCCAGTTTGTCCTTAGCCCAATTGTGTAATTGGTTGCAGAATTCTAGGCCTGATTCATAGTCAGTGTCGTTAAATGTTCTACCTACTTTTACATTTTTCTCCATGATAGGCCAGTAGGCGTCGCCTACTTTCGTGCGGCAGAGGTTGTACAGGTCCCTCCAAGCCGCAGCATAGGTACGCTGTATTTGTATTATGCTGCGATAAAAGGTCATTGGCTGCTTTTCCGGGTCAGGCAGGTTATTCACCAATGACATTACTTGGGGCGGGGTAAAGGTAACGTACATTATTGGGGCACCTTCTGCTGCTTTAATGCCACTCATCCCTTCGGGGGCTGGCGGGTGTTGAGTTTGGAGTCAGCCACTCCAGGGGTCTTGGGGGTTGGGCTCATCTGGATATCCTGACCACTGGGATTCATGTGTGTTTTGATAATAGTGGGCACTGGGAGCTTGGTTACTGCTATGGCGAGTATTCTGAGTAATTTGTCGAGCCAGGTCTTGGGCTAAGGGTATGGGCTGTGGCCCAGGCCCTGGCACATAGGGGAATAGCTGTTGGGGTATCGGGACAGGCGGGGGAGGTGTCTGGATGGGGCCTGGCTGGTTGGGGATGTTCGCAGCAGGTGGTGTGCCATTGAATGGGTTCTGTGTTGTGGGCAAGACACGAATTGTGCTGTCTGGGAGCTGGGCAATGGGAGGCGGTGCAGTGGCTTGGTTGCTGCCAGCTGCAGATCCCCCCCGATCACAGACCCGTTTAAACGCATTAAAGTTACAGGGGTGTTTGAGCTAAAATACGAACCGTTAGCATTCAACACAGGGTACAGGGGTTTTGGTGTGTTTTTAGGCTCGGCCCTCTTCCCCTCGTATGTGGGTGGGTGGGTCAGGTAGGGCATCAGGGACACTTTTTTCCTTCATGGTACACATATACAACATTACCCACCCTGCTTTGGATTGCTCTTGCCACATTGAACCAAGCCTCTGCAGTTTTTAGTAGACCATTGTCAGATAACGCCCCCCGTTTTTCCTTCAGTATTTTCCGCCATTCCTCCAGCTGCAATCTACCCCCTGGAGGAATGGTGATGCTACAGATCTTCACCAATTTTTTTGCTTTCTTGACATAATTTCCCCCCCTCTCTCCGTAACTAAATCACATGCGTGTTTTCCTTCCTCTGTGTTAAGCAATTTCTGCCCCATTATTTTCTGTCTTGATGACTGGGATATTTATGTGCCTGCTCAGGATTTTAGATGGGTCACAAGGTTGCCTTTTGGATTCTGAAAGGGTCTGGCAATTCCTCTATTCGTCACCTGGTACCGGTTCAGACTATGTCCCAATCTCAAGTTAACGAGGACGAAACAGTAAGACAAGGAGAGGGTTTGTCTACAGTGCTCGACTGCCACCTGGGTTGCCCCTGGTGCGTCTTTCCAAAACGTAGACTTAGTCACGGGGTCTGCCCGTTCAAGACGGCCACAAAATACGCTTCGGGTAGTGTGTGACCACTCACTTCCCTCAACAAGGAGAGGATTTGTCTACAGTGCTCGACTGCCACCTGGGTTGCCCCTAGTGCGTCTTCCCAAAATGTAGACTTAGTCACGGGGTCTGCCCGTCCGAGACGGCCACAGAATACGGGTCGGGTAGTGTTTGACCACTCACTTCCCTCAACAAGACAGTTAACAGACAGAGAAGCAGTACATCAGTTAATAATCAACAATAAGGTCCTCAACCTTTCACTTTCCTCCGTTTCCTTCTAAATCTCCCACTTTGCCCAATCCCCAATCAATCCATAAACATAATTATAACATGACATTTGCACGAATTGTAATAGATGTGTATGTTTGAATTATAATGACCACACAGAATATTTTCCTTCCACGCTATCTGCGTCCCTGACGCCCCCTTCTGGGTGACGTGCTACACCGCACTATCACCTTTCCAAAGGAGTTTGTCCACGTCCCTGACGCCCCCTTCTGGGTGACGTGCTACACCGCACTATCACCTTTCCAAAGGAGTTTGTCCACGTCATATGGGTCTCTTCCCATATGGAATCTTCTGGAATCTCTTTCAACATCACACATCATGTATCACAGACCCATACAACACAACGTTCTTACAGGCTGCAGATAATTGGAATACAGGTTCATGTAATGGACCCGGGGCAAGTATTACCTGTCTTTTGGTGACCTTTGCCAGCCGACACGGACACAAAGACGGACCCACACGGGGAATGGGATATACTAAGCAAGATATGAAAGTGATATCTTACCATATTTTCAGAGGTGAACAGTCTCTGTCCCGCCCGTGATGGTTCCTCTTGGTTGGCTCTCCTCCGGTTCACAACCCAGGGCCCCACGTTGGGCTGCCAGGTTGTTTTGGAATCAGACAAGTGTCTGTTTTGAGTATCTGCACCTGGCCTAATTTAAAATGTAAATATACACGCACGTAGAAGAAACACACTGACACCTTTGTTCAGCTAAATTAAACTTCTTTTTTATTGCTTGGACATATAGCCCCTTTTATAGTAAAGCATGAGTCATTGTTTACAATGCAGCATTACAGTCGTAGCTTGTGCTGTCATCCATGGATTGGGTGATCCCTTATGTAAGGGTCTTCTAGCCAGATTCATCCAGGTTTCTCCAGTCTTCTTTGGAGGCCTCAGCATTTCCTGTTTTCCTTAATGGGAGGGGTTGTCTGGAGGGGCTATTTTGAGTAAGGAGATTTAGCATGTATATGTATACATAATAGAAATAGTCATTTAATTTGAGTATTAAGCAATCCATAACACACTCCCTCAACAGTTTTTAAGACCTCCTATCCCAAAGCTTGGCTGCCAGTCTACCTGCAGGGTCTGGACCTTAGTCTGCCAAATCCTCAGACAATTCTTCCTTGGCATGAAGGTGTGTTCTTTCTTTCTTGAGTAGGGGGATGTTTGTTAATCTTTGTGGATGTTTGAACCGAAGATCCTTTGGTGCAGGATATGGTATTTCGGAGCAACAACCTGGAGTTTTTGCTCTCTGCCCCCTTTCTCATATCTACTCTGCATCACAACATAGATCAGCAGATCTTAACTCCAACTTGTTCAGTGTTCCCAAATGCAAAGCAGGCATCTACTCCATCTGAATTATATAACTGTCTTCATTCGGGTCAAGAAATTTTCCTGTGGAATCCACCATCTCTGTCATTGCCTCCTTTTCATCAGGTTTATATTTGGGTTCTGTGGACATAAGGGAGTCTTACCTTCATATTCCAAATTTTCCCAGCATATCAGCGATTCTTATGCTTTGCTATGGAGCCCCAGCTTTATCAGTTTGTGGTCCTGCCATCTGGTCTTCTATTCATACTTTCTCTGCCAGGCAGATATTTCAGCCATATCAAATGCCAGTTTAGGTGTAAGGTCCTTCAGGCAACTCTTAGGCCCCTTTCACACTGAGGCGCTTTGCAGGCGCTATTGCGCTAAAAATAGCGCCTGCAAAGCGCCCCAAAAAAGCCACTCATATGTATCCAATGTGAAAGCCTGAGGGCTTTCACACTGGAGCATTGCGCTTGCAGGAGGGTCAAAAAACTCCTGCAAGCTGCATCTTTGAGGTGCGATAGGAGCGGTAAAAATACCGCTCCTATAGCGCCCCTGCCCATTAAAATCAATGGAGTAGCGCCTCCAAAACGCTGCAAAGAGGCGTTATTGCAGGCGTTTTTAACCCTTTTTCGGCCGCTAGCAAATCGCAGCAAAACATACGGTATAGCGCCTCAGTGTGAAAGTAGCCTTAGATTTGTTTTCTTGGGCCTATTGGTGATTTACTATGTTTGTAGCTTTTAGATGTCCAGAAGGTAAAAGAATACCCGTGTGTCTCAATGTAGAAGAGAAAAAAAAGTCCCCCTCCTTTTTTTTTTTCCTGCAAAATTGAGACATGCTGGTAGTGGAATGGGTTATCCTGGACTGACGTACTGTATTTTTGTTTTAACAATGTTAAAGTGGTTGTAAAGGCTGAAGGGTCTTTTTACCTTCATGTATTCCGTGCAATAAAGCAGAGTTCCACCCATATAAAGGTCAGCAGCTACAAAAAGTATAGCTGCTGACTTTTAATAATCGGACACTCGCCTGTCCCAGGGTCCAGCGATGTGGGCGAACGAAGCCCCGCTCCTCTTCCCCTCCTCTCCACAGCACCGTCATTCTGACTGGGCACCCGGCAGTGGCCTCACAGCCAGGCACGCACTGCGTATGCGCGAGCTGCGCTGCAATTGGCCAGGCAATCTTCTGGGACCTGTGACGTGTCCCAGAGGATTGCATGGAGGGGGAAAAGGTGAACTTCCTCCCGGCACCATGGAACCCTGGGAAGAAGTTTTATATATTATATTATAGTAATTGCCATACCGACCCCTTTCTCCGCTCTCCACCCTGACAGATTCCCCCGTGCCCCCCTCGCAGCCTGCGGTAGAGGAGAGGAGAGGGAAGCCGGCTGTGGGGGAAGAGGGGGGGGGCGGCGGAGGAAGACACAGTGGGGGATGTGGACACATGGAGGGGGACAAGGGGGGTGGAGGAGAGCACGAGCGCTGGAGGAGGAGGAAGACATGGAGGACAGTCGAGGGATGATCGGTGCGACGGGTACAGCTGTGAGCACCGATCCCTCTGCATGGCTTTTCAGGTGAAAGCCCTGGGAAGGAGAGGAGAAGCAGATGATGAAAAGCCATGTAGGGGGATCAGTGCTCACAGCTGTCTCCGTCGCACCGATCCTCCCCGACTGTCACTGGACATCCATGTGTGTACAAAAGTGACGGGGCCCTGCTTTTACCCAGAACGCGCTCTGCCTCTCCTGTGCACGCTCTAGCCAAGGGGAGTGTAGAGGTGGGTGGGGAGTCTGCTGACATCATGACTCCACCCACCGAGCACCGATAACAGATCCATCCACTAAATCCGGAGTTTTTGGGGGCTCCAAACAGCTAAAGAGGAGACATATATATATATAGTTATATTTAGTTCAGCACTATGGCAGTAGTTTATAATTGATGAGAGTGGGTTTACATCCACTTTAAATATTTTAAAACAAAATTTTCTTTGGCTAAAACATTGACCAATTTCTAAACCCACCATTTAGTTATTAAATGACTTTAAAAGAGATCTTCCTTTTTTAATCTCGTTGGGTAGGATTTTCTAAAACCTGCAACCATTAAAATTTTGTTTCAGGCTACAGAAATATTATCCCCTGCTCATTGTGCTTCCCAGGAGTAATCAGAGCTTAAGGTCAACTTTCAGGCATCCCCTGCTTTGGCCTTAGGTTTGCAGCTGGAGGTCTTTCATATGACTAGACCCAGGATCCATCTTTTTACTCTGTGTGGCTTGTGTGATAATAGCACCCCCAACCCCCATCCCCTTCAGCTGTAAGTTTGAGGCAGTTAGCATGATGGCTTTTCTCTGTACAGAACAGAATCAAACCAGAGAGCTGCAATAAAAGTTTACTAAAATATACAGTATAATGGTTTGGAGATTAAAGCCGGTTACACACAAAGTTTTCTTTTTTTTTGTGCAAGCCCGCTGGTTGCACGAAAAAAAAAAAAACCTGGCAGCTCCGGTCAGAGACACTGTAGTAACAATGCAAGATTAGTCCAGTGATCTCCCCCGCTGAGCTGTTGGGGTCTGACGGGGACGGCCCCTGGCCAGAACACTCTAATCAGCGCTCTTTATCATTGGCATATTGCTGATCGGCTGCTGGTTTTCCAGAATGCTCGTCTGACAGAAGCCGGCCAGACCGACATAAACACGGGCAGAAAGTTGGCCGTTTTTTTTTTTTTGAACAGGCAAATATCTCCCGACATTCTGCCCATGTGTACAGGGCTTAAGGACTCTTTCACAGGGGGGGATCCGCCTGCTCAGCAGGGATGTCCACTGAGCAGACAGATGACAGGTCAATTTCTGCTCCGCGTACGCAGAGCAGACACGGACACGGCCAGCTTTCCTCTATGGGCAGTCAGATAGAAACGGTCTGCTTGTCCATTTACACCCGACTATCATCCGATCTGCCCGATGGATGGGGAATGGATCCCCCATCCATCTGTTTTTAGCGGAATGGATGTCGGCGGGTGTCAACGGACACATTTGCTTTACATCTATCGCCGCATAGAGGGCAATGGATAGTCTGAGCGGGTCCGCCTACAAAAGTTCAGGAGCGGGTTTTTATTTTTCTTGAATAAAAGTGCAATTTTGCCCATCACCATGTTCCTTACTAGCACTATTGCTGGCCCAAATGAATGGGATTAATCCAACAAATCAGTTGTTTTTATCCCTTTATACCAGCATTGTATATAAACATGATCTTCGACTTCCGGTTCCGGCGCCGTATGGAGTAGCTGCCTCCCTCACTAGCTCCGCAGCTCGACCCCAAAAAACCGGCATATAAATCAATAGGACGCCTACCCTTACCATCCGCTCACCCCCCTGGTCATTCACGGCCACGCCATGGACCGTTTTGTCGAAAAAAACAGCATTCGCCCCTACGCGACCGCGGTGGCTCCACAGGCACACCCGCAAATCGAGTCCGCGGCTTCGGCCTACTCGGCTCCCTCCTCGGAAACGGTGCCTGCAATGGAGGTAAGCAGTGATTCGCTCACCTCCCCACCACAGCCTTCTCCTCCTTCACCTCCTGCTGGGGACAACACCACAGAAAGGATTGCACAGGCTGTAGCAGCTCTCCTCACCCCCATGATAGCTGCCTCTGTGGAGAAAGCTGTCAGTGCAGGCATGCAACAGCTCAAGGCTCAACTAGGAGAACATTCCACTAGGCTCAATGAGGCAGAACACCGCATATCTACCTTGGAGGATGAACTGTACCAAGCCCAGGCCCTGGAACATGCTCAGGATAAAACCAATCAGTTCATATTAGACAAGCTGGACGATTTGGAAAATAGGTCCAGGAGGTGCAATCTGCGCTTTATTGGCATACCAGAATCTCTGCAACCATCAGCCCTCACGGATCTATGTGCAAGACGTATTCCAGAGTCCTTAGGCCTCCCCGGCCCCTGCACAGTGGAAAGGGCACACCGCATGGGTCTTTTTAACTCAGATCGCATGTCGCCACGACCGATTATCGCCAAATATCTAAATTACGCAGACAAAGCCTCCATTCTGCAAATCCAGATCTCTCCAGATAGATGGAATGCAGATCTTAATTTTTGCGGACTACTCCATAGAAGTATCAAAAAAAAGGAAGGCTTTCCAGCAAGTCTGCACGGAACTGCACCGCCAACAAATAAAATTCACCTTGGCCTTCCCCGCCACCCTGCGGCTCAAAGCACCCAATGGCGACCAGCTATCATTCCAAGACCCATCTGAAGCGGAAGCCTTCCTACGCTCTCTTCACTCGGGACCTCACATCAGCCCTTCACCCAGGACGCCTCCAATCAACCGAGGTCTCGACCAAAGAAGCCCGCGTAAGGACCCTCCAAAAAGATTCAGGCCCTCGAAACCAGACCTACGCCAACCCATGCTCAGCTGAATCGACTAATACTCTTCTTCCATCTTCTCGGCTATAGCCACGCCTGACCCAACCGATCAGCCCTACCCCTGAGGCGAGGTACCTCACCGGTCTCTCCTACCGACTTTGAAAAACAGACTTGCATTTTGATGGTAGGCCAGTCCTTTCCTTTCTCCTTGCTCTTTACATGTTTATGATAATTATGTTTTTCTTTTTTTCTCTCTCTGCTTTTAAATTGCTGGTACAAATGTTTGTTCCCTCTGGCCTCCCTGCGTAGAGCCTTTATCTCTCTCCGTACACGATCCGAATCTGCTCCATTGACCACCCCTGAAAACGTGGGTTTTCCTTTTGTCAAGGCTGCATTATTCGGGTCTTGCAATGGGAGCTGGACTACACAGCGACTCCATGCGGAAAAAAGTGAAGTCCGTACGATATATTTTTTTTGTTCTTATTTTCACAACCCCTCCCCCGATATCCTTCTTTTCTTTTACCTCACCCAAGCCAAGTTATGCTTCCAACACTGATCACTTCATCACCACCTCCCTATACCGTAGACAACTCATTGTCCCATACTACTCTCATAGCTCGCTTCCGTTACCTACTTCGATCCAATCCTGTCACACCGGCCCAACTCCTCTCGATTGACCCCCTATTATGAAAATAGTCTCCTGGAATGTTAAAGGCCTTCGCTCCCCTAATAAGAGACTGAAGATTCTCCGTCATCTAAAAAGACTCAAAACAGACATTGCCCTCCTTCAGGAATCCCACCTCTCCACTTCAGATTTCCCACGCATGAAAAAACTATGGGTGGGCTCAGTCCTCGGCTCCGGATCTCTGGGGCGCAGGGCAGGGGTCCTAATACTCATTCACAAAAATCTTCCATGCACGGTGGTCTCTACCCACTCAGATACACAAGGACGTCTCCTATCGATTCATGTTCAGTTAGGGGTAAAAGACTTCATTATCTCTAACATTTACGCCCCTAATAACCCCCCCAAACTTTTTTTTAGCGAACTGTCTACTTGGCTCCTTCGAGATCCGCTTATCCCACATATTATCGGCGGAGACTTTAACACTTTAAATCTTCACCCTATTGACGACAGGTCTTGCTCCAGAAGCCCCCGATCTCTATTTGCCCCCAGAGACGCGACCCTCCTTGCCTCCATGATTGACTCCCTTCAACTTCATGACGTTTGGCGTCTCAGGCACCCAGCTGACAGAGAGTTCACTTTCTACTCCAACCCCCACAACGTTTTCACCAGTATTGACTACATTTTCTGCTCTGACGACATTGTCCCCATGATATCGGAATCTGACATCCATGACATTGTCATCTCAGACCATGCTCCTGTTTCGGTATCACTCGACATCCCCGACCTTCACCCAAACCCCAGACTATGGCGATTCCCCACATACCTACATAATAACTCTGATTTTTTACAGTACATAGAAAAATCATGGTCCGAATACTCCTCGGCCAATGCTCTGCACCTAGATAACCCTAATTTGTTTTGGGAAGCTGGAAAATCCTTCCTGAGAGGTCAGATCATATCCTATGCCGCCTCTTTCAAAAGGAATGCCGTGGCAAATTACAAATTGGCTAGCTCCCGGCTACACCAAACCCAACGATCCCTGTACTTAAAGGACTCCCCTGATAATAGGAAGGCTTGGCAAGTAGCTAAACGAGCCTTTGAATCATGGGCAGACACCCTTGAACTGACGAAAAAAGCGCACATTACGCCTCCCTACATAAATTCGGGAACAAAGCAGGGAAACTACTGTCCAGACTTTGCAGGGGTCCTCAACGCCCGACATGTATCTCCTCCCTCCGAGACGCTACGGGTTCTATCAGAACCTCACAGCGAGACATCAACGAAGCTATGCTCCAATACTACTCATCCCTATACGCTGCCGATCCCATAGATAAACCGTTGGCACTCTCATTCCTTGAAAAAATATCCCTCACCAAAATCACTACCTCACAATTAGAAAGCCTGAACCTGCCCATATCCCTCTCTGAGATATCATTGGCCATCCGGAACCTAGCCCCTTCTAAAGCCCCTGGCCCTGATGGTTTCACAGGCGAATTTTACAAGTCCCTAAGATCACTATTGGAACCCACCCTATGTAAGGTATATAAACATATATGGTCTGGTGGCCCGTACTTACCCACAGGGAACCAAGCCACCATAAAATTGCTGTCCAAAAAAGGCAAAGACCCCCTAGAACCAGGTTCCGATCGGCCTATCTCACTTCTAAATCTAGATGTCAAGATTCTCTCAAAAATTATTGCCACCAGGTTAGCATCCATCATTCCTTCTTTGATCCACTCCGCTCAATCAGGTTTTGTTAAAGGCAGGACTGCCACTCTAAATATCAGGAAAGTGATGCTGGCCCTGGATCATGCCAAAAATAATCTGAGGGGTGATTTTGCAATCATCACTCTAGATGCGGAGAAAGCCTTCGATAACGTTAGTTTCTAATGGCTTTCTTTAGTAATGTCCTCAATGGGATTCACCGGCCCCTTCTACCGCCTCATAGAGTCCATGTATACCGCTCCAGCAGCTAGGCTGGTGGCAGCGGGCCTTCTTTCGGAGGAATTTCGTCTTCATAAAGGCACTAGGCAGGGCTGTCCTTTGTCCCCGCTCCTGTTCAATATAGCATTAGAACCCTTATCGCGATTTTTAAACCAAACGGCCCCACTACATGGCATTCACATTGGTGATCACGAACTACGTACTTCCCTCTTTGCCGACGATGTCCTTATTTTCTCTTCTAACCCATCTTTGGATATGCCCACGATCAAATCAGTATTCGATGAATTCAGAATATGTTCAGGCCTTCGTATAAATTATAGCAAAAGTGAAATTCTTCCCATAGGCTCACGCCCTGACCCTCCATGGATACATCACTCTATCTTCAAGGTAGCACATTCACATATCACATACCTAGGGATCAAAATAGGGAAAACACCTGCCTCTCTCTATCATCTCAACTATCCCCCTCTACTCACGAAAATAACTCAGGAACTTGATAATTGGATGGATCTGCCTCTCTCGCTCTTGGGAAGATGTCACCTGGTGAAAATGGTCAGCTTTACTCGTTTACTTTACCCACTCCAAACTATACCACTGCTTCTACACCATAAGCATACAAAAGTTCTCAATGCAGCTATCTCTAAATTCCTTTGGAAAGGTAGGCGACCGCGTATAGCCCTCCAGAAACTATATCTTCCCAGGCGCGAAGGGGGTATTAGTCTTCCCAATATTAGAACCTATAACCTAGCCTGCCTACTACGGACAGGTCTAGACTGGATAGCCCAAGCATCCCGCTACTCCAATTATGCCTTGGAAACTCAAATGGCACACCCATACTCCCTAGTAGCTCTCCTCCACTGCAAGTGGAAATCTGTTCCAATACCATTCCAACATAACCTTTTACTAAGAGACACGGCCATTGCTTGGAGAGAAGTCAGAAAAAGCCTACATCTTTCGCCCTTCGTATCCGGCCACCTTCCAATTCAAGGCCACCCGAGTTTCATCCCAGGCCTAGAGCAACATCCCTTTGCCACCTGGCATCGGAAAGGACTCACGAAATTTTCACAACTCTGTGATCCGGAGACAGGTCGTCCCATAAATTTCAAATCCCTAGCCGACGCATTCTCACTTCCACATTCCCACGCTTTTCACTATGGACAATGTGTCAGTTTCCTGAAGAATGCATGTAGACACGATAACACACGGTTCAAAAATTCCATAACGGAAGTCCTTCTTTCGGAAGGTTCGTATAAGATCTCGGATATATATCGACCTCTTCTACTAAAAACAACGTCATCCCTAGCCTCCTCATCAGTGGCCAGCTGGACCAAAGACTTCCCAGACACAGAGCTGGTCAACAAACTATTACAGGGTCTTAATACTATACATAAACTGATCCCCAATGAAATTTGGAGGGAAACTCAGCTGAAAATTATGCATCGTGCTCACATTCCCTTTCTCTATGCCAATCAATCACAAACCTCCTCTTCATGCCCTCTCTGCCGTCAACTCAAACCTTCCCTGACGCATCGCTTCTGGTCGTGCCCCCACATATCCGTCTTCTGGGATAAAGTCCTGGCTTACATCTTCAAAGTGACCCTGATGACACTACCTAAGGACCCACTCCTCCTCATCTTTGGTTATTGGGACCCTTTGTTGCTGCCATGGTCCCAGAAGGCCCCCCCTTCACATAAAGAATGGTCTTTGATATGCCTACTACTCGCCAGGAGAGCCATCTTGAAAAATTGGATATCAAATATACCCCCGAATACATCACAAGTCAAAAAGGAACTTCTGCTGCTTCTTTTCAAAGACAGACTAAATACAGACTTCTCGCTTGACACTGCTAAACAACGTTTCTACCACAGATGGCAAGCATATTTGGTCTATGCGCACTCCCCTGAAGACCGGGCAAACCTCGAGCTGTTTTCATTCTCCTATTACGGGACACCCCTCCCATCACCTCCAGTGTCTCTACTCTCCCCCCCCCCCCAGGTGACCTATCTTGATGGGACTAAATCTAAATCTGAATCTGAATCTATATGGTGAGATGCACTCTAGATATTTCCAGTGCAATTTGATGTCTACCTCCTTGTTACCTCTCATAATGGTAGCTTGGTGTCTACTTCCATCCCCCCCCCCCCATCATCCCCCATTCCTCCCTTTTTTTTTTCTTTTTCTCCTTCTCCCTAGGTTTTTCGGTTTTTGTTTTGTTCTGTTCTCTGCTCTCCAGTTTTCCTAGGGTCCTCCCCAGTTCCAGGATCCATTCATTTATCCTCCCCCCTTACATAGGGATGTTTAGCTTTGAAAGCTCTTACCTCCTACATTGTTTATTCATCCCTTGCATGGGACCTTATTCTTTTATCTCTTTTATCTCCTAGGATGCGTATTGTTATCTATGCATTATTGTCTTCTTTTACCATATTTACTGGTTTGACACAACTATTGATATGTTAAAATAAAATTACTTCTATTGCTGTAGTAATCTGTATGACTTATACCTTCAATAAAACCTATTTAAAAAAAAAAAAAAAAACATGATCTTCAGCTGCAGTAAAGCTGACAGCATTACGTCTCAGCGCCTTTGCTTTCTTTGTTTATTTAGTTTTACAGATTAATCTTAAAGGTTATTGGCTACCTGCCACTGACTTCTGCAAGTGTAACATTTGTCGCGTGCGAGGTAAATAATGGTAATTCTCTCTATTGTTTTTTTCAGTTTTAATGCAAATAAAAGGGCACAGAAAAGAACCATAACAGTCCATTTGTCAGTTATTAGTGTGAAGTGTACCAGAATGATCAAAAAAATATTTACTCCTCTTGTTTGCTTCCAGTTGGTACTCCTTAAAGCATATCCAGATGGGAAATTTTTGACAACTTTCCTCTGATTTGTTCAGCACACACACAAGCCCTCCAGATGGAGACTAAAGGAAGCATAGGAAATATCCGCTCTATCCAGACAGCCCAGCATGGTGCATTTATGAATGACTAATACAAAATGTTATATTAATTGAGAACTTATTAATTAAAGTAAAACTTAAGGTGTTTGTAAACCCTTACATATCCAGTGAAGTGACTGGCTTCAGATGATACACAGAGATAAAACAAATCCTCCTACAGAAGTTGTACCTGCCTATCAGCAGTTTTCTCTTCTCTACATCTATTCAAAGCCCAGAATTTAACCTCTTCAATACCAGGCACTTGCACCCCCATCCTGCCCAAGCCAGTTTTCAGCTTTCAGCGCTGTCACTGTTTAAATGTTATATAATTAATTTTTTAGGTAGATAGAGCTTTCTTCTGGCGATATTTAGTACCATCTTATTTGCTGTTTTACAATATAAAATGTATTTTTTAAACCATAAAGCTTTTATTAATGCTTAATAATAACATTTGTACAATCATACTAGCATTTGTACATAAGTATCATATAAAAGTATAACATTGTATAATTGAGTTCAATAGTACAGTATTTTAATAATAAAACCATTGAAGTGGCTTCGTATTTAACCGATCATTGCATCGATAGTCTACCGTATATACTTGAGTATAAGCCGACCCGAGTATAAGCCGAGGTACCTAATGTTACCACAAAAAACTGGGAAAACTTACTGACTCGAGTATAAGCCGAGGGTCAACAATGCCCATTTGCAGGCCTCACTGTGCCCATTGCAACTTCACTAAGCCCATTGTCACTGCCCATTGCCACCTTACTGTGCCCATCCTCACTGTTCCTCACCTCACTGTTCCTCACCTCACTGTTCCTCTCCTCACTGTTCCTCTCCTCACTGTTCCTCTCCTCATTGTTCCTCTCCTCATTGTTCCTCTCCTCACTGTTCCTATCCTCACTGTTTGTTTCTATCCTCACTGTTCCTCTCCTCACTGTTCCTCTCCTCACTGTTCCTCTCCTCACTGTTCCTATCCTCACTGTTCCTATCCTCACTGTTCCTATCCTCACTGTTTAAATTTAACATTGTAAATTGTACCTGAAAAAAAGTTGAGAGGCTGCGGCGTCCATCGTTTAAAACTCGCGGTCTCTTCCTCTTCCCTTCCGTGATAGGCGTTTTCTAAGCACACAGTTCCGCCTATCACAAACGTTCTCTCATCCTCAGTTTCCCAGCAGACGTCTGTGATTGGCGGAACACTGAACACAGTGTCTGCTGGGATAGGTGAGGATGAGAGAACATTCGTGATAGGCGATTCTCAGCAGACACTCTTCGCCTGTCACGGAAGGGACCAGGAAGAGACCGCAAGATTTAAACGATGGACGCCGCAGCCTCTCAACTTTTTTTCAGGTACAATTTACAATGTTAAATTTTGCTGACTCGAGTATAAGCCGAGGGGGGGGACTTTCAGCCCAAGAAAAGGGCTGAAAATCTCGGCTTATACTCGAGTATATACGGTATTTAGAAATACTCTGAATATTTGTAGAAAAAAAATATTATTTAATCTCGAAAAGAAAGGAACAAAAGTAAAACTTTGTGGACCTCAGGGAGAAGCCCATAGAAGAAGGTATAATGATAGAAATGAGGGGGCGTGGCTTGGAGCGTGGCGTGGATGGACGCAGCTTGAGAGAGCTCCGGTCGGAAGGTCTGGACGGGTGCTAAATCGGCCTTTAAAAGAACGACTATGAGCACATACTGCACGAGGGGGACACCTAGCAGACTCCTGCGCTCGATGGGCACATCTAAAAACAAACTTTCCTCTGCAATCCTGAACAAATACCGCTATACAGGCAGAGGACGAAAATCCAAGATGGCGCTGGTAGCGAGGAAGGACAAGGGAGACGACATGGAGGATGATGAGGTGTCTCTGCCTGCATCGGAGGACTCTATTGGAGGTACTGTACAGGGTGACTGCCCCTTGACCTATGCCTCTATGACAGAGATCGCTGCTGACATTAAGAACTCTTTCTCGATCGCCATATCAGATATAAAGACAGAATTGCTCAGGCTCTCAGAGCATATGGCGGTCGCAGAGCGATCCAGAAAGAGGAGGGATAGGGCCCTAACTAGACTGGATGACATTGTTGTGTCCCACTCTCAACACCTGATTGACACTAACAGGCATTTAGAAGACCTCGACAATAGAGGCCGAAAACACAATATCAGGATACGGGGGATACCAGAAACTACCCTACCTGATCAAATTAAGCCAGCACTCACCTCCATCTTTAATGGCCTGCTAGATAGGCCTGAAGCCTCACCTATTGAGTTTGACAGGGCGCACAGAGCCCTTAGGCCCAGACCCCCCAAACAACAACCCCCCAAGAGATGTGATTTGCTGCCTTCCTAACTTCACCCTGAAGGAAGAGATCCTGCAGAAAGCTAGAACCAAAGATTAAATCATTTTTAATGAGACGGAAGTTCATCTGTTCCAGGATTTTTCACCAATCACTCTCAAGAATAGGAGAGCCCTGAGACCATTGTTGGAAGTTTTGAAAGAGAAAGAAATTAGGTATAGGTGGAAATTCCCCTTTGCACTGCAGGCTTCATACAACAGCAAGCAATACCTACTGAGGGTCCCGGAAGACCTGCACAGATTTTGTGAAAACCTACAAATATCTCCCATCGACTTACCTGACTGGTATGTAGAATTCAAACTTCCTCCTGACATCAACAATCAACCGACATCATACGGTCCATCTCCAAATAAATCTCCTTTTTGCCCTGGTCAGTTCAGGAAAGGCTCCCTTAAGAGCAGCTTTAACTCACCATCCCCTAAAGGCTCCAGGATGAGAGATGCCAGATAAAGAATAACCCTTTCCTAATCTGAAACATGTTACCAAAGCTTGGTCAGAGATACTACTCAAGTAAATTTTTTTTTAGTTTTTTTTGTTCCTTTTGGTTGGTACTGTTAATCATGTCTGGGTGTTTTTTTACTTAGACATGAGTTCATATATGCTTGTCAAGCAAAGGCACTGACATACATATTACCACCATCCCTTACTCCCTGAAATCTTGTGCAGCTGTTATTAACATTTACCACTGGAGGGCAGTATTCACTCTAACGCTATGCTTGCCATTGCCCAGAAAAGGATTTTAACTGTATATCATTTTCTACACCTATCCTGTGATATCTGATATTGACATAACGACAATAGTTCCAATTTATATCACCCTTGAAGACCCAACCGCGGTTTAATCACCATAGGATGTTAGTAATTAAAACAGACGGGAACCTAGGGAACTGTGACACTTTTTAATCCACCCAGAGGCGACTCCAAGGAACCTTTTTATTTTTATTTTTTTTCATTTTCTCTTTACATATTGCTGACTTTTCTCATACTCCGTTTCTCAATAACCTGATCTGTTTTTCTCCCTTTATGTTCCCCTCTATATGAGAGGGATGTTCTAAAGTCACAGCGAAAGCAACCTTGCCATCGAACATATGAGCACAAACTGTTTGACCCCATTGTAACACGAGGTGTGGACCTACTACTTTTGAGTCTGGGAACTGTGAGTACTTGCTTATCCCCTAAGGTCAGTCATATAGAGAACCCTGCCCCCTTTTTTTTTTTTCTTCCCCTCCTCTCCTTGGACTGCCACATTCCTGCTCGGGTTCATCAAACTGCCCTATTTGGCTTAAATGTTACCTTATGCTGCCTATTCTGAACTATGTTGTATTTGTTTACAGGAGGGTGTGGGGGCTCTGGTGTCCCTGGCTGTGGGACATGGGGGGCCAGGTGGAGCGAAGTGAGCGGTGGCCTCTCACCTGGGGGTGGCTGTTTCCGGGTTGCTCGGCTGGGCCCTCCGTGTGGACCCGCTGGGGATTCAGTTTAATAATTCTGCAGAAATGCTGATCATTTCTCAACAGTTGTTACAGATTGTGGTTCAATTTTACATTGTTACAGGTTTTATGTTTCTCCTTAGTGCTATGGTACACTCCGAATAGATATGGCTCAGACCTGCACTCACATAATTGATATAAATATCCCGTCCCCCCGTAGACCTCCTGGTATAAGTACACTTTAGTTTTACATACGATTGCTACTGCCCACAACGACTCCTCCCACTACCCCACGAGAGTCATTTGTGGTTACCACAATTACTGTGTATTCCTCTTTGGTTATTGCCTTTCTTTTATTTTCCCCTTGTTGATGTTTATTGGAATACAGGTAACCCTGGGCCCTATACCCCCCTTGGGGATAATTGAGGCTTAGACTCATTCTAGTTATTGTTACATCAGACTTACCTACATTATCTGTCAGCTACTTGGTAGACAGAAATACAACCCTTCCTCTCTACAACCCCCCCCCCCTTACTTTCCTCCCTTCTAAACACTAACTGTTCCTATTCGAGAGCTATTTATTGTATCTAAAGAACATCTGAAATGTCCTACTGCTTCCTAGGTATCTCGCCCAAAATAGTGTCACATAACGCTAATGGCCTCAACATTCCGGAAAAGCGATCCAAACTCCTCAAGGAACTCAGAAAAGTCAACTCTAGTTGTATTCATACAAGAAACACACTTTAAAGGCCAGAATATCCCCAAAATCACTGACAATCTCTACACTGTGGCTTACCATGCGACAAACCCCCTAGCCAAGACAAAGGGTGTCTCAATACTGATCAACAAAAACGCCCCATTTGAAATCAAACACCAATTGACAGATCCTGAGGGCAGATACATCATATTAAAAGGCTCCTGGGAAGGGTCGCCAATCACATTGGCTAATGTGTACTTCCCAAACAAATCTCATATTACCTTATGTAGCAAAATAATAAATGAACTAAAGTGGTTTGCAGAGGGCTGTATGATATTAGGCGGAGACTTTAATGTACCTCTTTCTCCACTTCAAGACACATCCACAGGTCACTCACATGTCTCCTACAAAATACTGAAACGAATTAAGGCATTATTGCAATCATTGACATTAGTGGACACTTGGAGATCGACCCACCCTACTGACAGGGATTATTCCTTTTTTTCAGTACCCCACAAGAGATACTCCAGGAAAGATTTAATATTTATCACACAAAGAGATCTACCCAACCTTGTCAGGGCAGAGATAGGTATCAGCTCTCTATCTGACCATGCCCCTACTGCAATCACATTGCAATTTAACCCGCCCAAAAGCTCAACATTCAACTGGAGACTCAATGCAGCCCTGTTGACGGACCAATCAATTCATGACAGCATTCATGACTCCATTCTGACATTTTTCCAAAATAATGTTGACTCAGACACCAACCCCTTAAATAACTGGGAAGCACATAAATCTGTGTTAGGGGAGAACTGATAAAATGGGGAGCTAGAAAAAAAAGAGACAGAGAAAAAGAGATATCCCAATTATCAAACACGATAGCTAGACTAGAGCTACAGCTTAAAAAATCGCTGTCCACCAAAGTCGAAACAGAACTCAATCATAACAGACAATCCCTGAAACGCATACTAGACCTACAAACCCAAAAAGCTTTATTGTTCAAAAAAACATTTTTTTATGAACACGGGGACAAGAGCGGAAAATACCTGGCCAGAGCCCTGAAAGACGTTAAAGTGGTGTTCCGGCCTAAATTACACTTTTTAAATAAAAATACCCCTAGAATACACAACCTTAATGTATTCTAGTAAAGTTAGTCTGTAAACTGAGGTCCGTTTTGTTAGGTTATTACAGCATATTGAAAGTTTATAAACTAGAAATAGAACGTGGCCATCTTATGTGTGGGCATCTGAAGCCAGACTGCATTACTTCCTGGATTTCATTACTGCAGATCTCGCACATGCTCAGTGCTACACAAGCAGTGTAATAGGTTTCAGGTCAGGTTTCCATAGCAACGGCAGTGTCAGAGGAAGTTGACACTTTTCTAGGCAAACCTCTCCTCCCCTCCTCCCCTCCTCCCTGCAGGAAACAGTAAATATACTACATGTTCAAGAAATTATATATAATCTTGGTGTATATATATATATATATATATATATATATGTATATACACATATACATATACACACATATACATACAAACACACACACACACGCTACTTTTTTCTGTACAGCTTTTCATTTAAAAAAATACTAATCTCAGCAACCAAATTCATTTATGCATCTAGATTGCATCACCCCCAGTACAACAAATCGCATAACCCCAGTACAACGAATCGCATCACCCCAGTACAACAAATCGCATCAACCCCAGTACAACGAATCACATCACCCCAGTACAACAAATCGCATCAACCCCAGTACAACGAATCGCATCACCCCAGTACAACAAATCGCATCAACCCCAGTACAATGAATCGCATCAACCCCAGTACAAAGAATCGCATCACCCCGGTACATCAAATCGCATCAACCCCAGTACAACAAATCGCATCACCCCAGTACAACAAATCGCATCACCCCAGTACAACAAATCGCATCACCCCAGTACAACGAATCGCATCAACCCCAGTACAACGAATCGCATCACCCCGGTACAACAAATCGCATCACCCCAGTACAACGAATCGCATCAACCCCAGTACAAAGAATCGCATCACCCCAGTACAACGAATCGCATCACCCCAGTACAACAAATCGCATCACCCCAGTACAACGAATCGCATCAACCCCAGTACAACGAATCGCATCACCCCGGTACAACAAATCGCATCACCTTAGTACAACGAATCGCATTAACCCCAGTACAACGAATCGCATCACCCCGGTACAACAAATTGCATCAACCCCAGTACAACAAATCGCATCACCCCAGTACAACAAATCGCATCAACCCCAGTACAACGAATCGCATCAACCCCAGTACAATGAATCGCATCAACCCCAGTACAACGAATCGCATCACCCCAGTACAACAAATCGCATCAACCCCAGTACAACAAATCGCATCACCCCAGTACAACAAATCGCATCACCCCGGTACAACAAATCGCATCACCCCAGTACAACGAATCGCATCAACCCCAGTACAACGAATCGCATCACCCTGGTACAACAAATCGCATCAACCCCAGTACAACAAATCGCATCACCCCGGTACAACAAATCGCATCACCCCGGTACAACAAATCGCATCACCCCAGTACAACGAATCGCATCAACCCCAGTACAACGAATCGCATCACCCCGGTACAACAAATTGCATCAACCCCAGCACAACAAATCGCATCAACCCCAGCACAACAAATTGCATCAACCCCAGCACAACAAATCGCATCACCCCAGTACAACAAATCGCATCAACCCCAGCACAACGAATCACATCAACCCCAGCACAACGAATCGCATCAACCCCAGCACAACAAATCGCATCAACCCCAGCACAACGAATCGCATCAAATCGCATCAACCCCAGCACAACAAATCGCATCAACCCCAGCACATCGAATCGCATCATTTACAGCACATTGCATCACCCCCAACACATCAAATCACATTACCCCAGCACATTGAATCGCATGGCCCACAGCACATTGCAACACGCCCAGCACATCGAATCGCATGGCCCACAGAACATTGCATCACCCCCAGCACGTCAAATCGCATCATTTACAGCACATTGCATCACCCCCAGCACATCGAATCGCATCATTTACAGCACATTGCATCACCCCCAGCACATTGAATCGCATCATATACAGCACATTGCATTACCCCCAGCACATCAAATCGCATCATTTACAGCACATTGCATCACCCCCAGCACATCGAATCGCATCATTTACAGCACATTGCATCACCCCCAGCACATCAAATCGCATCACTCACAGCACATTGCATCACCCCCAGCACATCGAATCGCATGCCGCCGCGGGGGGGGGGGGTGCCGCTGCGGGACGAGGTCTTATTTTTTAATCCCACTGTAAAGTCATTGAGTGGGGGGTGCCGCCGTGGGGGGGGACTGTCCGCTGCGGGGGGTTCTTATTTTTTTTATATGTTGAGCGGGGAGTGGTGGGTAGCGATCTGGATGCCGCCGCGGGACCGGTTATTATTTTTTTTAATCATACTGTAATGTTGTTTAGCGGGGGGGTGGGGGGGGGTCTTTGCGCCGCCGCGGGATGTTTTTTTTTTATTCACACTGTAAAGTTATTGAGCCCCGGGGGGTGGTGGGTAGCGATCTGGATGCCGCCGCAAGAGTTTTTTTTAAATATTTTATTCATACTGTAATGTTGTTGAGCGGGGGTGTGAAGGATGCCACCGCAGGACAGATTTTTTTTAAAATTATTACTGTTGTTGTTGAGTGGGGGGATTGATGCAGCCGCGGGACGGATTTTTTTTAATTACACTGTCATTGTTGTTGAGGGGGGTTGATGCCGCCGCTGGATGGATTTTTATTTTTTTAAATGCCACTAAAGTTTTGTTGAGCGGGGGGCGGGGGGGGTGGGGGTGCCGCCGCGGGACGGATTTTTCTTTTTTTAATTCCACTGAAGTGTTGCTGAGCGGGGGGGGGGGGGGGGTGCCGCCACGGGACAGATTTTTTCTTGTTTTAATTCCACTGAAGTGTTGCTGAGCGGGGGAGGGGGGGTGCCGCCGCAGGACGGATTTTTTTCTTTTTTTAATTCCACTAAAGTGTTGCTGAGCGGGGGGGGGGGGTGCCGCCGCGGGACGAATACCATAAGACCCCCCCTGGGCCCGGCGGAGGACTGTGGACACATACCGTTTCTTATCTCCAGACTCCCCTCAGTGCTGTGTAAGATGTGACAGGTTCAGCTCGCTGGGCGGACCGAGGATGGGCGTGCCTTGATTTACTATGGGACGGCACAGGGCCTCCTGGGATTGATGACAAACATCTCCCAGGAGGCATAGCGGTCATTGGATGACGCAAGGAGACCTGTTGCAGCCGCGGCGCAAAATATAAAGAGAACCAAATAAAACAGTGAGTTTAAAAAAATAAAATAAAAAATATGCTAATTAGTCTTTAGGGGACATAAATAGATAGGATGCAAACAACATGTAAAAGAGGGTGGAACTCCACTTTAGGACGGTGAACCATGTACATGCCATCCGCAACAAACAAGGTACACTAGAACACGAACCAGAAAAAATCGCAAAGATATTTTATAACTTCTATGACAAACTCTATAACTTACCCCCCCAACACAAACCACCCCATATAACAACTTCTAGAGAGGAGATGATCAGGGACTTTTTGAGAAACAGCAAAATGCCTTCCCTCCATAGCGAAGACATCTCCTTCCTGGAGGACCACATCACAATAGTTGAGATACAAAACGCAATCAAAGAATTAAAAACAGGGAAAAGCCCAGGTCCAGATGGATTTACCTCCCAGTATTATAAAACTTTTACCCAACTACTAACAAAACCCCTACTTAAGATGTTCAATTACCTATCTAATAATAAACATAAATCCAACACATTACTTAATGCACACATAGCTGTAGTCCCCAAACATGACAAAGACCACTTTGAGTGTACTAACTTTAGGCCAATCTCCTTGCTGAACATCGACATCAAATTGCTAGCAAAAATCCTAGCTAATAGGATGAAACCTTTACTTTCTCAGGTCATTGGCCCGGAGCAAGTAGGCTTTATGCCAGGTAGGGAAGCCAGAGACAATATCACCAAGTCCCTCAACCTTATCCATCAGGCGAAGCATGGGAGGATCGAGGGCATTCTCCTGTCTACTGATGCGGAGAAGGCCTTCGACAGGGTCTCATGGGACTATATGATGGCGACCTGCTCTCATGTGGGTCTTGGTGATAATATGCTAAACTGGATTCAGGCCCTTTATGTCAATCCTCAGGCTAAAATCAAAATCAATAATGTTCTTTCTGACCCCATCAAAATACAAAATGGTACACATCAGGGATGTTCCCTCTCCCCCTTGCTCTTTATACTATCATTGGAACCCCTCATCAGGACCATAAATAACTCACGTGACATCAGAGGTTTTACAGTACTAGGGAAGGAATACAAAATTGCTGCATATGCAGATAACCTTCTCTTCTTTATCACGCAGCCACATATATCTATTCCTAACCTCACTGAGATATTTAAAACTTTTGGTTTTATTTCCAACTTCAAAGTCAACCAAACAAAATCTGAGGCTCTTAATTTTAATTAAGACTCCAAAAGTTAAGAGCTACTTAAGAGCAATCACAATTTTAAATGGGAATTGAACACCCTTAAATACTTAGGAATCAAACTGACCCCATCTATTGATAGTCCTTTTTCAGCCAACTTTATCCCCCTCCTACAATCCATCACTACAGACCTACAAAAATGGACCCCAAAGCTCTTTTCCTGGTTTGGAAGAGCGTCCATTCTTAAAATGACTATCCTTCCAAGGCTGCTTTACTTTTTTAATGCTTTACCAATCAAGATCCCCTCCTCCTTCTTTTCAAAATTACAGACCATCCAGAGGCGTTTCCTATGGGCCGGGAAAAAAACGAGAATCAGTTTGAATCTCCTTACATTACCAAAGAGCAGGGGGGGCATTGGCCTGCCTGACTATAAGAAATACCACATAGCTTCTCACATATCTAGATTGATAGACTGGCACTGCCATGGCAACCACAAAGATTGGGTACAGCTAGAACGAGATCACAACTCAAAACCCATTCTATATTTTCCTTGGTCGGCTTCTTCCAAATACACTAGAAAAATAACTAACCCATTTGTAGCATCCACACTCGATATTTGGCACAAAATAGCCACTCCATATAAACTGGCCACAATCCCGGGTCCATTGACTCCGATTGCAGACAACCCTGATTTCTCCCCGGGAGAAAACCAACCGAGACTCCCAATCCCTTCTACTACTGGTAAACTATTAGCCACTCACTGCGTGGCTGATAACAGGGTCAAAGCTTTGGATGACCTTAGAAAGGAATTTGGTGAGCTATCACTCAAACCCTGGTCTTATTTACAGCTGAAAGACTTCCTGATCAATAGCAAACATAAAAATGCATACTGCAAGAACCTGACCCAGCTAGAACATATTTGCCTTTCCAGATCACAGATCACTAAGACAACATCCTTAGCTTATTCATGGTTGGGTCATACACAAGCAGGCATGTGCAACAAACATAAAAATAAATGGGAAACTGATCTAGGTCTTACCTTCAGCGATAAGCAATGGGAAAAAGCATGCATCTTCGCTCACAAATGCTCTTCGAGTACGAGATACCAAGAAATCTCTTACAAACTGTTAACCCAGTGGTATATGACCCCAGTGAAAACCAAACAGTGGTCAAACCTCTCATCAGACATATGTTGGAGGTGCAATAGGGAACCGGGCTCCTTTTTGCACATTTGGTGGAGTTGTCCTCCTATCCTTGACTATTGGTCTCAAGTGAATTCATGGATAAAACACATCACAGACACTACGGTCGATCTAAATGCAGCTGCATGCCTTCTACATATCAATCACTTTAAGATTAGCAAATATAAAAATGCGTTAACAAGGCATCTATTAACAGCAGCTAAAACACTTATTCCTTTGCATTGGAGAACTACTAAAACGCCAACGGTCAAAGATTGGTTGGACAGGGTAATGTTTATATACAAAATGGACGAGATTGTGGCAATGAAGAGAGAGACAGCTGAAAGTTTTCACGCCCTTTGGCAACCTTGGGTTTTATTCCTGTATTCTGCTGAATTCAAAACTCTGATGAACTAAGATGCTTAATAGCCCTACATTACTGTCAACCTACTCAGTTATAAAATTACAGTTCTTTCTCTTTTCATGTCTGATGGCATAACCACATTGTATTCTGTAATAGATTACATACTAGATTGATGTTTTACTATCAATATAGTTAGAGGAGACCCAGATATTGAGATGATACTGTAACCACGCACTACTCTAAAATCCTCTAATCTAAAAGCTCTCTCCCTCCCCCTCTTCCCCCTCTTTATTTTTCCCTCACTCCCACCCTCTATTCCTCCTTTCTCCCTACATCCTCCCCCCCCTTCTATAATTAATGATCACTATGACAGAAATATTGCTCTTCTACGTATTCATAGTACTCTTTTTCTCTACAATATGTGCATTTTGAATATTAGACTCGAATGTTGAGTACAGATATTGACCAATGTGTCATCACTGTTAATATTTTGTAATAATTTTCTTTCAATAAAACTTTGATTGTGAAAAAAAAAAAGAAATGAAAGGGAATAGAAGGAAGAGAAATAAAAATAAGGAGAGATATTAAATGACAATTGCGCGGTCATGCTACACTGTACCCAAACATAATTTTTATCATTTTGTTCCCACAAATATAGCTTTCTTTTGGTGGTATTTGATCACCTCTGCGGTTTTTATTTTTTGTTAAACAAATAAAAAAAGACCTAAAATTTTGAAAAAAAATGTTTTCTTTTGTTTCTGTTATAAAATTTTGCAAATAATTACGTTTTTTCCTTCACTGATGGGCACTGATAAGGCGGCACAATGAGAAGCACCAATGAGATAACACTGACAATGGGTACTGGTAGGCGGCACTGATTGGTGGCACGGATGGGCATTGATAGGCGGCACTGATAGGCACTCATGGGTGGCACTGGTGGGCACTGATTGGCGACACTGGGCACTGAAAGGCTGCACTGATGGGTACTCATGGGTGGCACTGATAGGCGGAACTGATGTGCACTGATATGCAGCAATGATAGATAGCACTGATAGGCATCCCTGGTGGCACTGGCAGGCATTGTGGATGGGCACTGATTGGCAGCTGCCTGGGCACTGATTGGCATATCCCTGGTGGCCTAGGGTGGCATACCTGGTGGTTCATTGTGGGTGGCCATCCCTGGTGGTCCTGGGTGGGCATCCGAGGGGGGGCTGTGCTGATAAAAAATCAGCACAGACCCCCCCTGTCAGTAGAGCAGCCGATCGGCTCTTCTCTACTCGCGTCTGTCAGATGATTGGACACAGCTGATCATGTGGTAAAGAGCCTCTGTCAGAGGCTCTTTACCGAGATCGGTGTAGCCGTGTGTCAGACTGACGCTGCACCACTGATCGCCGCAATGCACGCCCCCACGGGCAGGCGGCGGCTGTTATCCTGCTGGACTTCATATGATGCCCAGTCAAGATAACTGAACCACCGCCTGGGTGTCATTTTGCTATAGGCCAGGCGGGAAGTGGGTAAATAGCTTTGCTGAGCTGTCAGGAAAAAGGGGGTGGAGAGCTGAAATTACACACTGCAGAGCTCAGTGAAGAGAGCCATGTGAGTTGATTGTAGAGCTTATGCTGTCAATCAGCTGGAGGTCCCTCCCCTGTCCCCTTTTTTTGGTGTCAGAAAAACTTGTCAGAAGTGAGTCATGCTGATAGCAGAGTTACAAAGCAGAAATGACGGGTAATTACGGTAATGCTCTTTATTTAAGTTAATGGGTAATTACGGTAATGCCCTTTTTTATAAGCTAGCGGGTAATTACGGTAATGCCCTTTTTTTAGGCTAGCGGGTAATGACCGTAGTGCCCTTTTTTTAGGCTGATGGGTAATTATGGTAGTGCCCTCAATTTAGGCTGACGGCTAATTACGGTAATGCCCCTTTTTTAGGCTGGCGGGTAATTACGGTAGTACCCTTTAAGATGATGGTTAATTATGATAGTGCTCTTTATTGAGGCTGACGGGTAATTACGGTAGTGCCCTTTATTTAAGATGATGGGTAATTACGGTAGTGCCCTTTAAGATGACGGGTAATTACGGTAGTGCCCTTTATTTAGGCTGACGGTAATTACGGTAGTGCCCTTTTTTTAGGCTGATGGGTAATTACGGTAGTGCTCTTTTTTTAGGCTGGCGGGTAATTACGGTAGTGCCCTCTATTTAGGCTGACGGGTAATTACGGTAATGCTCTTTATTTAGGCTGACGGTAATTACGGTAGTGCCCTTTATTTAGGCTAACGGGTAATTACGGTAATGCCCTTTATTTAGGCTGACGGGTAATTACGGTAGTGCCCTTTTTGTAGGCTGATGGGTATTTACGGTAGTGCTCTTTTTTAGGCTGACGGGTAATTACGGTAATGCCCTTTTTTTTAGGCTGGCGGGTAATTACGGTAATGCCCTTTTTTTAGGCTGCCGGGTAATTACGGTAGTGTCCTTTAAGATGATGGGTAATTTTGATAGTGCTCTTTATTTAGGCTGGCGGGTAATTACGGTAGTGCCCTTTTTTTAGGCTGGCGGGTAATTACGGTAGTGCTCTTTAAGATGATGGGTAATTATGATAGTGCTCTTTATTTAGGCTGGTGGGTAATTACGGAAGTGCTCTTTTTTCAGGCTGACAGGTAATTATGGTAATGCCCTTTTTTTAGGCTAGTGGGTAATTACGGTAGTGCCCTTTTTTTAGGCTGACGGGCAATTACGGTAGTGCCCTTTATTTAGGCTGACGGGTAATTACGGTAGTGCCCTTTATTTAAGCTAATGGGTAATTACGGTAGTGCCCTTTATTTAGGCTGACGGGTAATTACGGTAGTGCCCTTTATTTAGGCTAACGGGTAATTACGGTAGTGCCCTTTATTTAAGATGATGGGTAATTACGGTAGTGCCCTTTATTTAGGCTGGTGGGTAATTACGGTAATGCCCTTTTTATAGGCTGGCGGGTAATTACGGTAATGCCCTTTTTTAGGCTAGCGGGTAATTACGGTAGTGCCCTTTTTTAGGCTGACGGGTAATTACGGTAGTGCCCTTTTTTAATGCTGACGTGTAATTACGGTAGTGCCCTTTAAGATGATGGGTAATTATGATAGTGCTCTTTATTGAGGCTGACGGGTAATTACGGTAGTGCCCTTTATTTAAGATGATGGGTAATTACGGTAGTGCCCTTTATTTAGGCTGAAGGGTAATTACGGTAGTGCCCTTTTTAAGGCTGATGGGTATTTACGGTAGTGCACTTTTTTTAGGCTGACGGGTAATTACGGTAATGCCCTTTTTTTAGGCTGACAGGTAATTACGGTAGTGTCTTTTTTTAGGCTGACGGGTAATTACGGTAATGCCCTTTTTTTAGGCTGGCGGGTAATTACGGTAGTGCCCTTTAAGATGATGGGTAATTTTGATAGTGCTCTTTATTTAGGCTGGTGGTTAATTACGGTAGTGCCCTTTATTTAGGCTGGTGGGTAATTACGGTAGTGCCCTCTATTTAGGCTGGCGGGTAATTACGGTAGTGCCCTTTATTTAAGATGATGGGTAATTACGGTAGTGCCCTTTAAGTTAATGGGTAATTACGGTAGTGCCCTTTATTTAGGCTAACGGGTAATTACGGCAGTGCCCTTTATTTAGGCTGCTGGGTAATTACGGTAGTGCCCTCTATTTAGGCTGACGGGTAATTACGGTAATGCCCTCTTTTTAGGCTGGCGGGTAATTACGGTAGTGCTCTTTTTTTAGGCTGACGGGTAATTACGGTAATGCCCTTTTTTAGGCTGGCGGGTAATTACGGTAGTGCCCTTTTTTAAGGCTGCCGGGTAATTACGGTAGTGCCCTTTTTTAAGGCTGCCGGGTAATTACGGTAGTGCCCTTTTTTTAGGCTGCCGGGTAATTACGATAGTGCCCTTTATTTAGGCTGACGGGTAATTACGGTAGTGCCCTTTATTTAGGCTAACGGGTAATTACGGTAGTGCCCTTTATTTAGGCTGGCGGGTAATTACGGTAGTGCCCCCTATTTAGGCTGACGGGTAATTACAGTAATGCCCTTTTTTTAGGCTGGCGGGTAATTACGGTAGTGCCCTTTAAGATGATGGGTAATTATGATAGAGCTCTTTATTTAGGCTGACGGGTAATTACGGTAGTGCCCTTTATTTAAGATGACGGGTAATTACGGTAGTGCTCTTTTTTAAGGCTGACGGGTAATTACGGTAATGATCTTTTTTTAGGCTGGCGGGTAATTACGGTAATGCCCTTTTTTAGGCTGGCGGGTAATTACGGTAGTGCCATTTTTTAAGGCTGATGGGTAATTACGGTAGTTCCCTCTATTTAGGCTGACGGGTAATTACGGTAGTGCCCTTTATTTAACCACTTCAATACAGGGCTTTTATACACCCTTCCTTACCAGACCAATTTGTAGCTTTCAGCGCTCTCACACTTTGAATGACAATTACTCAGTCATGCTACACTGTACCCAAACCAAATTTTTATCATTTTTTTCTCACAAACAGAGCTTTCTTTTGGTGGTATTTAATCACCGCTAGGTTTTATATTTTTTGCAATATAAGCGAAAAAAGTTAGATTTTTTAAAAAAAAAAACACTTTTTTTTTGTTTTTATTGTAAAATTTTGCAAATAAGTAATTTTTCTTCATAAAATTGGGCCAAAATGTATACTGCTACATATCTTTAGTAAAAATAACCAAAAAAGTGTATATTATTTGGTCTCTGTGAAAGTTATAGAGTCTACAAGCTATGGTGCAAATCATTGAAAAATTATCACATCTGATCACACCTGATGTACTGAAGGCCTATTTCATTTCTTGAGACCCTAACAAGCCAGGAAAGTACAAATACCCCCCAAATTACCCCTTTTTGGAAAGCAGACATTACAATGTATTTAGTAAGAGTCATTGTGAGTTTTTTGAAGTTGTACTTTTTTCCCACAATTCTTGGGAAATTTAAAAAAAAAAAAAATTTTTATTTTTTTGCACAAAATTGTCATAATAACAAGTTATTTCTCTCACACAGCACATGCATACTTGCAATGACACCCCAAAATACATTCTGCTACTCCTCCTGAGTATGGCGATACCAAATGTGTGAGACTTTTACACAGCCTGGCCAAATACACAGGCACAACATTGAAATAGCACCTTCAGGCATTCTAGGAGCATAAATTACACATCTCATTTCTCAACCACCTATTACAGTTTTGAAGACCCTGGAGCACCAGGACAATAGAAACGCCCATAAAATGACCCCATTTTGGAAAGCTAACACTCCAACGTATAATCTATGAGGCATAATGAGTCTTTTGAACGGTTCATTTTTTTCCAGAAGTTTTTGGAACATGTGGGAAAAAAATGAAAATGCATTTTTTTTATACAAAGTTGTCCATTTATAAGATATTACCAACACATAGCATGTACATAGCAAAAATGACACCCCAAAATACATTCTGCTACTCCTCCTGAGTATGGCAATACCAAATGTGTGGGACTTTTACACAGCCTGTCCAAATACAGAGGCCCAACATTGAAATAGCCCCTTTAGGCATTCTAGGAGCATAAATTGCACATCTCATTTCTCAACCACCTATTACAGTTTTGAAGACCCTGGAGCACCAGGACAATGGAAATGCCCATAAAATGACCCCATTTTGGAAAGCTAACACCCCAACGTATAATCTATGAGGCATAATGAGTCTTTTGAACGGTTCATTTTTTTCCAGAAGTTTTTGGAATATGTGGGAAAAAAATGAAAACGCATTTTTTTTATACAAAGTTGTCCATTTATAAGATATTACCAACACATAGCATGTACATAGCAAAAACTACACCCAAAAATACATTCTGCTACTCCTCCTGAGTATGGCGATACCAAATGTGTGAGACTTTTACACAGCCTGGCCAAATACAGAGGCCCAACATTGAAATAGCCCCTTTAGGCATTCTAGGAGCATAAATTACACATCTCATTTCTCAACCACCTATTACAGTTTTGAAGACCCTGGAGCACCAGGACAATGGAAACGCCCATAAAATGACCCCATTTTGGAAAGCTAACACCCCAACGTATAATCTATGAGGCATAATGAGTCTTTTGAACGGTTCATTTTTTTCCAGACGTTTTTGGAATATGTGGGAAAAAAATGAAACCGCATTTTTTTTATACAAAGCTGTCCATTTATAAGATATTACCAACACATAGCATGTACATAGCAAAAATGACACCCCAAAATACATTCTTCTACTCCTCCTGAGTATGGCGATACCAAATGTGTGAGACTTTTACACATCCTGGCCAAATACAGAGGCCCAACATTGAAATAGCACCTTCAGGCATTCTAGGAGCATAAATTACAAATCTCATTTCTCAACCACCTATTACAGTTTTGAAGGCCCTGGAGCACCAGGACAATGGAAACGCCCATAAAATGACCCCATTTTGGAAAGCTAACACCCCAACGTATAATCTATGAGGCATAATGAGTCTTTTGAACGGTTCATTTTTTTCCAGAAGTTTTTGGAATATGTGGGAAAAAAATGAAACCGCATTTTTTTTATACAAAGTTGTCCATTTATAAGATATTACCAACACATAGCATGTACATAGCAAAAATGACACCCCAAAATACATTCTGCTACTCCTCCTGAGTATGGCGATACCAAATGTGTGAGACTTTTACACAGCCTGGCCAAATACAGAGGCCCAACATTGAAATAGCACCTTCAGGCATTCTAGGAGCATAAATTACACATCTCATTTCTCAACCACCTATTACAGTTTTGAAGACCCTGGAGCACCAGGACAATGGAAACTCCCATAAAATGACCCCATTTTGGAAAGCTAACACCCCAACGTATAATCTATGAGGCATAATGAGTCTTTTGAACGGTTCATTTTTTTCCAGAAGTTTTTGGAATATGTGGGGAAAAAATGAAAACGCATTTTTTTATACAAAGTTGTCCATTTATAAGATATTACCAACACATAGCATGTACATAGCAAAAGTGACACCCCAAAATACATTCTGCTACTCCTCCTGAGTATGGCGATACCAAATGTGTGAGACTTTTACACAGCCTGGCCAAATACAGAGGCCTAACATCTAAGTAGCACCGTCATGTGTTCTAGGAGCATAAATTACACACATAAATTCCTGACAACCTATCACATTGTTGAAGGCCCTTCATATTTCTAAAACATAGCATGTACTGTACATACCAATTATAAACCAAAATACATTCTTCTGAGAAAAAGGGTAAAGAAAAGATTACCTGCGGTTTTAGTAGTGCAGTGGTCCAAAGAGGAGAGCATCGGTCCAGGCAGCAGGCAGGAACGTGGACAGCGACAGCAAAACAGGCAGCAGGCAGGAATAGTCAGTACAGGTAGAGATGATGTCAGCACAGCCAAAGCATTGGTCCAGATAGCAGGCAGAGATGTGGTCAGCAGTAGCAAAAGGAACAAAGGATCGTCCATGCAGCAGGCAGGAATACTGTCCATAGTTAGTACATGCAGCAGGCAGAGGTATGGTCAGCACAGCCAGAGTATTTGTCCAGGGAGCAGGCAGGACCTCAAGCTTAGGGCAACGGTCAGGAAAGAATGGGGACAGGGGTAGAGGCTTCTCCCACCCAAATCGCTTTGAAGCCTCCGGACAACCAGACCCTGTTCTGGGAACACAGAAAACCAAAAACTGGTTTTCTGAACTCAGAACACTATTCTGGAGTCCCTCACATATGTGAGACCCCTGTGTAGCAGGGTGAAAGATCAGTCCAAGGGGGCAGGCAAAAACATGGTCAACAGGCCGAGGTCAGTGCAGGTAAAAGGCAGAAATAAACGGTAGGCAGAGGCATAATCCATACAGTCCAGGGTCAGTTCACGTGAAAGGCAGAAACATGGCGGATAAACAATGCAGACGGTAGGCAGAGACATAGTCGAGAAACAGGCCAGGGTCAGTTCACATGGAAGACAATGATATGGTTGGTTGAGGCAGGGAAATATTCAGGACATATTGAAAACGGGGAAATGGCAGTATTAGAAATATGGGCTAATAGTTTTCGAGAGTGTGATATCGCTTGAAGCATTTTCCGATGCAAAGGCCAGGTTGGGAGGGACAGTCGGGACAATGGAAGCTGGTGTCTTTCCTAATTCCTCTTCTGGTGCACACCCGACATTTTTTTTGGCGTCGTCTTCCGGATCGTGATGGTGGAATATGATCTGAAAAATGGCGCTCATGTAGTCTGCTGACACAATCTGAGTGAATGCTTTCTGGGGGGGATGTTTGTTGGTAGATCAGGGCAGTGACAATGTCTTCAATAAATCTCATGAAGGTGGTGGGTCTATGTGTGGATTTTTGGTAGACTATGAAAGAATTTAACAGGGCCAAATGAAAAAAGTAAATTGCGATTTTTTTATACCAGAAGAGGGATTTTCGGGTTGAAAGATAGGGCTGCAACATTTGATCATTTAAATCCACACCCCCCATGAATTTATTGTACTCATTGATGCAGGAAGGCTTGCAAACGGTACTGCGTCTTCTGTGAAGTTCCACCGAGGTGTCATCGTGGATGGTGGACATGATGTACACATCTTTCCTATCCCTCCACTTCACAGCCAACACTTCCTCGTTCCTCAAGCTTGCCGATTCCCCCTTTTGAATGGTTGTGGTGACAAGACGCTGTGGGAAGCCCTTTCTGTTTATTCTTGTTGTACCACACGCCAGAGTTTTTTTTAGGTAGAGGTGGCGGAGAAGGGGCAGGCTGGTATAATAGTTGTCCATATAAATATGATACCCCTTTTGGAGGAGTGGAAATACCAACTCCCAAACAATTTTTCCACTTATTCCCATGTACGATGGACACTCAGGGGGCTCGAGCTGGGAATCTTTGCCTTCGTACATGCGGAATGAGTGCACATAACCAGTGGCGCTTTCACAGAGCTTGTTGAGCTTCAAGCCATACCTCGCCCGCTTACTGGGGATATATTGCTTGATTCCCAGCCGGCCTGTGAAATGCACCAGGGATTCGTCCACAGAAATGTTTTGGTCAGGGACATAAAGTTCGGCAAACTTCTTGGAAAAAAAATTAATTAGGGGGCGAATTTTATATAATTTGTCAAAGTTTGGGTGATCTCGGGGGGGGGGGGGGGGGCACTGTGAGTTGTCACTGAAATGCAGGAACCGCATTATAAGTTCGTATCAGGACCTGGACATGGCCGATGTAAAAATTGGCATATGGTGGATGGGTTTCTTCGACCAATACCTATTCATTTCATTTTTTTTGTAAGCCCCGTGTTAAACGTTAGGCCTAAAAACAATCTAAGCTCCACCACTGTTAGGGGTCTCCATTCAAAAGGGCGGGCATAGCTGGAGCTGGGGTTGTTTTCAATGAATTGTTGAGCAAAAAGATTAGTTTGCTCCACAATGCCTTGAACCAATTCATCAGGGAAAAATAAATTAAAAAAATCAAGTTTGGAAAAACCCTCAGTGTTGACCTGCACACCTGGCTGTGCTGTAAAAGGGGGGATCGTGGCTGACCCTGAGGTAGAAGGCAGCCACAATGGGTTTGCCAAGCCATCTGGAAGCTGGGTTCGGGTCCTACTTCTTTGGCGTGTACTTGCACTGGGCCTTTCCTCCTGGGGTCTAGCAGCGCTTGCACTGGGCCTTTCCTCCTGGGGTCTAGCAACGCTTGCACTGGACCTCGCCTCCTGGGGTCTACCGCCGTTGGCACTGCTGGTCGCTGCCTGGTGTTCAGACCGTCTTCTTTTTGGACGGACTGTGTCCTCCTCTAATTCGGATCCGGATGTGCTGCCTTCGGGGGGTTCATATTCCGAACCAGAATCGGAATCAGAACTGAGCGGTGAGAGCTCCCCGTTGCTCTCATCGGTCAGACTGAGTATTTGATATGCTTCTTCTGGGGTGTACACCTTTCTGGACATAGTGGGTACGCTGGTGAGGTGGCAGGTACTCTGGTGGGAAGGTTCTCTGGTGAGGTGGCGGGTACTCTAATGGACAGGTACTCCTGATGGATTGGTGGTGGGTACTCTGGTGAGGTGGCGGGTACTCTGGTGAGGTGGTGGGTACTCCTGATGGACAGGTACTCCTGATGGACTGGTGGCGGGTACTCCTGGTGAGGTGGCGGGTACTCCTGGTGAGGTGGCTGGTACACCTGATGGACAGGTACTCCTGATGGACAGGTACTTCTGATGGACTGGTGGCGGGTAATCTGAGGTGGCGGATACTCAGGTGAGGTGGCGGGTACTGCTGATGGACAGGTACTCCTGATGGACTGGTGGCGGGTACTCAGGTGAGGTGGCGGGTACTCCTGATGGACAGGTACTCCTGATGGACTGGTGGCGGGTACTCTGAGGTGGCGGGTACTGCTGATGGACAGGTACTCCTGATGGACAGGTACTCCTGATGGACTGGTGGCGGGTACTCTGAGGTGGCGGGTACTCAGGTGAGGTGGCGGGTACTCCTGATGGACAGGTACTCCTGATGGACTGGTGGCGGGTACTCTGAGGTGGCGGGTACTCAGGTGAGGTGGCGGGTACTGCTGATGGACAGGTACTCCTGATGGACAGGTACTCCTGATGGACTGGTGGCGGGTACTCTGAGGTGGCGGGTACTCAGGTGAGGTGGCGGGTACTCCTGATGGACAGGTACTCCTGATGGACTGGTGGCGGGTACTCTGAGGTGGCGGGTACTCAGGTGAGGTGGCGGGTACTGCTGATGGACAGGTACTCCTGATGGACAGGTACTCCTGATGGACTGGTGGCGGGTACTCTGAGGTGGCGGGTACTCAGGTGAGGTGGCGGGTACTGCTGATGGACAGTTACTCCTGATGGACTGGTGGCGGGTACTCAGGTGAGGTGGCGGGTACTCCTGATGGACAGGTACTCCTGATGGACAGGTACTCCTGATGGACTGGTGGCGGGTACTCTGAGGTGGCGGGTACTCAGGTGAGGTGGCGGGTACTGCTGATGGACAGGTACTCCTGATGGACAGGTACTCCTGATGGACTGGTGGCGGGTACTCTGAGGTGGCGGGTACTCAGGTGAGGTGGCGGGTACTTCTGATGGACAGGTACTCCTGATGGACTGGTGGCGGGTACTCTGAGGTGGCGGGTACTCTGAGGTGGCGGGTACTCCTGATGGACAGGTACTCCTGATGGACAGGTGGGTGGCGGGTGATCTGGTGGCAGGTACTAGATGACAGGTACTCTTTATTTAGGGGGGCAATCTGGGCACAGTAGTACATATGTATATGTGTATAACATATGTGTAACTCACTGTTAGCTGATCTCCTCCTCACAGGTGTGTGAAGAGGAGAACCAGGCAACAGTGAGTTACACACAATTGTGTGTTTTGTTTACATTTAGTGACCTGCTGTGATTGGACACAGCCGGTCACGTGGTAAAGAGCCAATTTCATTGGCTCTTTACCCTGATCGAGGCTGGGCTGTATCCAAGGGAAAAACCTCAGCCCCGATCGCCGCGCTGCGCAGCTCTGCATCATCAATTCCGGTAAGTTTATACCGGAATCTCCGCCACCCGCCGCCACATTACTTGAATCGGTGTGTCCAGAGGGACACACCGGATCCCAGATCGCCGCGCTGCGCGCCCCCGGGGGCGCGCGCGGGCGCCGTGCACGCCGCTGCTGCAGCTCTGCATATGGGAGCCGGTAAGCCACTCCGCTGCCCGCCGCGCCGCACAGAAAGCTCCGCTGCCCGCCGCTGCTGCTCCGCCGCCACTCATTTACCCCCATCAGGGAACTGCTGTGTCCTAAGGAACACAACGGTACCTGGGAGAGCCGGCGAAGCACTGGATGGCGGCGGGAGGGGGGGTGCCCCATCCCGCCGCCTATAAGAACGATCAAGCGGCGGAACCGCCGCTATGATCGTTCTTATGGTGCAGAGAATCGCTGGCAGAACAAAAGGATATCTGAATGATGCCTCTAGCTGCAGGCATCATTCAGATATTCCCCTACAAAGCAGAGGACGTCATATGACGTCCACCCAGGATGGGAGATCCCATCTGTGGACGTCATATTACTATGGCTGGGTAGGGAAGTGGTTAAGATGCCGGGTAATTACCTTTTTTAAGGCTGGCAGGTAATTACGGTAATGGCCTTTTTTTAGGCTGGCGGGTAATTACGGTAGTGCCCTTTATTTAAGTTGATGGGTAATTACGGTAATGCCCTTTTTATAGGCTAGCGGGTAATTACGGTAATGCCCTTTTTTTAGGCTGGCGGGTAATTACGGTAGTGCCCTTTAAGATGATGGTTAATTATGATAGTGCTCTTTATTGAGGCTGATGGGTAATTACGGTAGTGATCTTTATTTAAGATGATGGGTAATTACGGTAGTGCCCTTTAAGATGATGGGTAATTACGGCAGTGCCCTTTTTTAGGATGATGGGTAATTACGGTAGTGCTCTTTTTTATGACTGACGAGTAATTACGGTAATGCTCTTTTTTAGGCTGGCGGGTAATTACGGTAGTGCTCTTTATTTAGGCTGACCGGTTATTACGGTTGTGCCCTTTTTTTAGGCTGGTGGGTAATTACGGTAGTGCTCTTTTTTAGGCTGACGGGTAATTACGGTAATGCCCTTTTTTTAGGCTGGTGGGTAATTACGGTAGTGCCTTTTTTTAGGCTGACGGGTAATTACGATAGTGCGCTTTATTTAGGCTGACAGGTAATTACGGTAGTGCCCTTTATTTAGGCTAACGGGTAATTACGGTAGTGCCCTTTATTTAGACTGGCGGGTAATTACGGTAGTGCCCCCTATTTAGGCTGACGGGTAATTACAGTAATGCCCTTTTTTAGGCTGGTGGGTAATTACGGTAGTGCCCATTAAGATGATGGGTAATTATGATAGAGCTCTTTATTTAGGCTGACGGGTAATTATGGTAGTGCCCTATATTTAAGATGACGGGTAATTACGGTAGTGCTCTTTTTTAAGGCTGACGCGTAATTACGGTAATGATCTTTTTTTAGGCTGGCGGGTAATTACGGTAATGCCCTTTTTTAGGCTGGCGGGTAATTACGGTAGTGCCCTTTTTTAAGGCTGATGGGTAATTACGGTAGTGCCCTCTATTTAGGCTGACGGGTAATTACGGTAGTGCCCTTTAAGATGATGGGTAATTATGATAGTGCTCTTTATTGAGGCTGACAGGTAATTACGGTAGTGCCCTTTATTTAAGATGATGGGTAATTACGGTAGTGCCCTTTTTAAGGCCGATGGGTATTTATGGTAGTGCGCTATTTTTAGGCTGACGGGTAATTACGGTAGTGCCCTTTTTTTAGGCTGGCGGATAATTACGGTAGTGCCCTTTTTTTAGGCTGCCGGGTAATTACAGCAGTGCCCTTTTTTTAGGCTGACGGGTAATTACGGTAGTGCGCTTTTTTTAGGCTGACGGGTAATTACGGTAATGCCTTTTTTTTAGGCTGGCGGGTAATTACGGTAGTGCCCTTTTTTAGGCTGCCGGGTAATTACGGTAGTGCCCCCTATTTAAGCTGACGGGTAATTACAGTAATGCCCTTTTTTTAGGCTGGCGGGTAATTAGGGTAGTGCCCTTTAAGATGATGGGTAATTATGATAGAGCTCTTTATTTAGGCTGACGGGTAATTACGGTAGTGCCCTTTATTTAAGATGACGGGTAATTACGGTAGTGCTCTTTTTTAAGGCTGACGGGTAATTACGGTAATGATCTTTTTTTAGGCTGGCGGGTAATTACGGTAATGCCCTTTTTTTAGGCTGGCGGGTAATTACGGTAGTGCCCTTTTTTAAGGCTGATGGGTAATTACGGTAGTGCCCTCTATTTAGGCTGACGGGTAATTACGGTAGTGCCCTTTAAGATGATGGGTAATTATGATAGTGCTCTTTATTGAGGCTGACAGGTAATTACGGTAGTGCCCTTTATTTAAGATGATGGGTAATTACGATAGTGCCCTTTTTAAGGCTGATGGGTATTTACGGTAGTGTGCTTTTTTAGGCTGGCGGGTAATTACGGTAGTGCCCTTTTTTTATACTGCCGGGTAATTACAGTAGTGCCCTTTTTTTAGGCTGACGGGTAATTACGGTAGTGCACTTTTTTTAGGCTGACGGGTAATTACGGTAATGCCCTTTTTTTAGGCTGACGGGTAATTACGGTAGTGCCCTTTTTTTAGGCTGGCGGGTAATTACGGTAGTGCCCTTTTTTTAGGCTGGCGGGTAATTACGGTAGTGCCCTTTAAGATGATGGGTAATTATGATAGAGCTCTTTATTTAGGCTGACGGGTAATTACGGTAGTGCCCTTTATTTAAGATGACGGGTAATTACGGTAGTGCCCTTTTTAAGGCTGATGGGTATTTACGGTAGTGCGCTTTTTTTAGGCTGACAGGTAATTACGGTAGTGCCCTTTTTTAAGGCTGATGGGTAATTACGGTAGTGCCCTCTTATTAGGCTGACGGGTAATTACGGTAGTGCCCTTTAAGATGATGGGTAATTATGATAGTGCTCTTTATTGAGGCTGACAGGTAATTACGGTAGTGCCCTTTATTTAAGATGATGGGTAATTAAGGTAGTGTCCTTTTTAAGGCTGACGGGTATTTACGGTAGTGCGCTTTTTTTAGGCTGACGGGTAATTACGGTATTGCCCTTTTTTTAGGCTGGCGGGTAATTACGGTAGTGCCCTTTTGTTAGGCTGCCGGGTAATTACAGTAGTGCCCTTTTTTTAGGCTGACGGGTAATTACGGTAGTGCGCTTTTTTTAGGCTGACGGGTAATTATGGTAATGCCCTTTTTTTAGGCTGGCGGGTAATTACGGTAGTGCCCTTTTTTTAGGCTGACGGGTAATTACAGTAGTGCCCTTTTTTTAGGCTGACAGGTAATTACGGTAGTGCGCTTTTTTTAGGCTGACGGGTAATTATGGTAATGCCCTTTTTTTAGGCTGGTGGGTAATTACGGTAGTGCCCTTTTTTTAGGCTGACGGGTAATTACGGTAGTGCCCTTTAAGATGATGGGTAATTATGATAGTGCTCTTTATTGAGGCTGACATGTAATTACGGTAGTGCCCTTTATTTAAGATGATGGGTAATTACGGTAGTGCCCTTTTTAAGGCTGATGGGTATTTACGGTAGTGCGCTTTTTTAGGCTGACGGGTAATTACGGTATTGCCCTTTTTTTAGGCTGGCGGGTAATTACGGTAGTGCCCTTTTGTTAGGCTGCCGGGTAATTACAGTAGTGCCCTTTTTTTAGGCTGACAGGTAATTACGGTAGTGCGCTTTTTTTAGGCTGACGGGTAATTATGGTAATGCCCTTTTTTTAGGCTGGCGGGTCATTACGGTAGTGCCCTTTTTTTAGGCTGACGGGTAATTCCGGTAATGCCCTTTTTTTAGGCTGGCGGGTAATTACGGTAGTGCCCTTTTTTAGGCTGCCGGGTAATTACGGTAGTGCCCTTTTTTTAGGCTGGCGGATAATAACGGTAGTGCCCTTTTTTTAGGCTGCCGGGTAATTACAGCAGTGCCCTTTTTTTAGGCTGACGGGTAATTACGGTAGTGCGCTTTTTTTAGGCTGACGTGTAATTACGGTAATGCCTTTTTTTAGGCTGCCGGGTAATTACGGTAGTGCCCTTTTTTAGGCTGCCGGGTAATTACGGTAGTGCCCCCTATTTAAGCTGACGGGTAATTACAGTAATGCCCTTTTTTTAGGCTGGCGGGTAATTAGGGTAGTGCCCTTTAAGATGATGGGTAATTATGATAGAGCTCTTTATTTAGGCTGACGGGTAATTACGGTAGTGCCCTTTATTTAAGATGACGGGTAATTACGGTAGTGCTCTTTTTTAAGGCTGACGGGTAATTACGGTAATGATCTTTTTTTAGGCTGGCGGGTAATTACGGTAATGCCCTTTTTTTAGGCTGGCGGGTAATTACGGTAGTGCCCTTTTTTAAGGCTGATGGGTAATTACGGTAGTGCCCTCTATTTAGGCTGACGGGTAATTACGGTAGTGCCCTTTAAGATGATGGGTAATTATGATAGTGCTCTTTATTGAGGCTGACAGGTAATTACGGTAGTGCCCTTTATTTAAGATGATGGGTAATTACGATAGTGCCCTTTTTAAGGCTGATGGGTATTTACGGTAGTGTGCTTTTTTTAGGCTGGCGGGTAATTACGGTAGTGCCCTTTTTCTATACTGCCGGGTAATTACAGTAGTGCCCTTTTTTTAGGCTGACGGGTAATTACGGTAGTGCACTTTTTTTAGGCTGACGGGTAATTACGGTAATGCCCTTTTTTTAGGCTGGCGGGTAATTACGGTAGTGCCCTTTAAGATGATGGGTAATTATGATAGAGCTCTTTATTTAGGCTGACGGGTAATTACGGTAGTGCCCTTTATTTAAGATGACGGGTAATTACGGTAGTGCCCTTTTTAAGGCTGATGGGTATTTACGGTAGTGCGCTTTTTTTAGGCTGACGGGTAATTACGGTAGTGCCCTTTTTTAAGGCTGATGGGTAATTACGGTAGTGCCCTCTTATTAGGCTGACGGGTAATTACGGTAGTGCCCTTTAAGATGATGGGTAATTATGATAGTGCTCTTTATTGAGGCTGACAGGTAATTACGGTAGTGCCCTTTATTTAAGATGATGGGTAATTAAGGTAGTGTCCTTTTTAAGGCTGACGGGTATTTACGGTAGTGCGCTTTTTTTAGGCTGACGGGTAATTACGGTATTGCCCTTTTTTTAGGCTGGCGGGTAATTACGGTAGTGCCCTTTTGTTAGGCTGCCGGGTAATTACAGTAGTGCCCTTTTTTTAGGCTGACGGGTAATTACGGTAGTGCGCTTTTTTTAGGCTGACGGGTAATTATGGTAATGCCCTTTTTTTAGGCTGGCGGGTAATTACGGTAGTGCCCTTTTTTTAGGCTGACGGGTAATTACAGTAGTGCCCTTTTTTTAGGCTGACAGGTAATTACGGTAGTGCGCTTTTTTTAGGCTGACGGGTAATTATGGTAATGCCCTTTTTTTAGGCTGGTGGGTAATTACGGTAGTGCCCTTTTTTTAGGCTGACGGGTAATTACGGTAGTGCCCTTTAAGATGATGGGTAATTATGATAGTGCTCTTTATTGAGGCTGACATGTAATTACGGTAGTGCCCTTTATTTAAGATGATGGGTAATTACGGTAGTGCCCTTTTTAAGGCTGATGGGTATTTACGGTAGTGCGCTTTTTTAGGCTGACGGGTAATTACGGTATTGCCCTTTTTTTAGGCTGGCGGGTAATTACGGTAGTGCCCTTTTGTTAGGCTGCCGGGTAATTACAGTAGTGCCCTTTTTTTAGGCTGACAGGTAATTACGGTAGTGTGCTTTTTTTAGGCTGACGGGTAATTATGGTAATGCCCTTTTTTTAGGCTGGCGGGTCATTACGGTAGTGCCCTTTTTTTAGGCTGACGGGTAATTCCGGTAATGCCCTTTTTTTAGGCTGGTGGGTAATTACGGTAGTGCCTTTTTTAGGCTGACGGGTAATTACGATAGTGCGCTTTATTTAGGCTGACAGGTAATTACGGTAGTGCCCTTTATTTAGGCTAACGGGTAATTACGGTAGTGCCCTTTATTTAGACTGGCGGGTAATTACGGTAGTGCCCCCTATTTAGGCTGACGGGTAATTACAGTAATGCCCTTTTTTAGGCTGGTGGGTAATTACGGTAGTGCCCATTAAGATGATGGGTAATTATGATAGAGCTCTTTATTTAGGCTGACGGGTAATTATGGTAGTGCCCTATATTTAAGATGACGGGTAATTACGGTAGTGCTCTTTTTTAAGGCTGACGCGTAATTACGGTAATGATCTTTTTTTAGGCTGGCGGGTAATTACGGTAATGCCCTTTTTTAGGCTGGCGGGTAATTACGGTAGTGCCCTTTTTTAAGGCTGATGGGTAATTACGGTAGTGCCCTCTATTTAGGCTGACGGGTAATTACGGTAGTGCCCTTTAAGATGATGGGTAATTATGATAGTGCTCTTTATTGAGGCTGACAGGTAATTACGGTAGTGCCCTTTATTTAAGATGATGGGTAATTACGGTAGTGCCCTTTTTAAGGCCGATGGGTATTTATGGTAGTGCGCTATTTTTAGGCTGACGGGTAATTACGGTAGTGCCCTTTTTTTAGGCTGGCGGATAATTACGGTAGTGCCCTTTTTTTAGGCTGCCGGGTAATTACAGCAGTGCCCTTTTTTTAGGCTGACGGGTAATTACGGTAGTGCGCTTTTTTTAGGCTGACGGGTAATTACGGTAATGCCTTTTTTTTAGGCTGGCGGGTAATTACGGTAGTGCCCTTTTTTAGGCTGCCGGGTAATTACGGTAGTGCCCCCTATTTAAGCTGACGGGTAATTACAGTAATGCCCTTTTTTTAGGCTGGCGGGTAATTAGGGTAGTGCCCTTTAAGATGATGGGTAATTATGATAGAGCTCTTTATTTAGGCTGACGGGTAATTACGGTAGTGCCCTTTATTTAAGATGACGGGTAATTACGGTAGTGCTCTTTTTTAAGGCTGACGGGTAATTACGGTAATGATCTTTTTTTAGGCTGGCGGGTAATTACGGTAATGCCCTTTTTTTAGGCTGGCGGGTAATTACGGTAGTGCCCTTTTTTAAGGCTGATGGGTAATTACGGTAGTGCCCTCTATTTAGGCTGACCGGTAATTACGGTAGTGCCCTTTAAGATGATGGGTAATTATGATAGTGCTCTTTATTGAGGCTGACAGGTAATTACGGTAGTGCCCTTTATTTAAGATGATGGGTAATTACGATAGTGCCCTTTTTAAGGCTGATGGGTATTTACGGTAGTGTGCTTTTTTAGGCTGGCGGGTAATTACGGTAGTGCCCTTTTTTTATACTGCCGGGTAATTACGGTAGTGCACTTTTTTTAGGCTGATGGGTAATTACGGTAATGCCCTTTTTTTAGGCTGACGGGTAATTACGGTAGTGCCCTTTTTTTAGGCTGGCGGGTAATTACGGTAGTGCCCTTTTTTTAGGCTGGCGGGTAATTACGGTAGTGCCCTTTAAGATGATGGGTAATTATGATAGAGCTCTTTATTTAGGCTGACGGGTAATTACGGTAGTGCCCTTTATTTAAGATGACGGGTAATTACGGTAGTGCCCTTTTTAAGGCTGATGGGTATTTACGGTAGTGCGCTTTTTTTAGGCTGACGGGTAATTACGGTAGTGCCCTTTTTTAAGGCTGATGGGTAATTACGGTAGTGCCCTCTTATTAGGCTGACGGGTAATTACGGTAGTGCCCTTTAAGATGATGGGTAATTATGATAGTGCTCTTTATTGAGGCTGACAGGTAATTACGGTAGTGCCCTTTATTTAAGATGATGGGTAATTAAGGTAGTGTCCTTTTTAAGGCTGACGGGTATTTACGGTAGTGCGCTTTTTTTAGGCTGACGGGTAATTACGGTATTGCCCTTTTTTTAGGCTGGCGGGTAATTACGGTAGTGCCCTTTTGTTAGGCTGCCGGGTAATTACAGTAGTGCCCTTTTTTTAGGCTGACGGGTAATTACGGTAGTGCGCTTTTTTTAGGCTGACGGGTAATTATGGTAATGCCCTTTTTTTAGGCTGGCGGGTAATTACGGTAGTGCCCTTTTTTTAGGCTGACGGGTAATTACAGTAGTGCCCTTTTTTTAGGCTGACAGGTAATTACGGTAGTGCGCTTTTTTTAGGCTGACGGGTAATTATGGTAATGCCCTTTTTTTAGGCTGGTGGGTAATTACGGTAGTGCCCTTTTTTTAGGCTGACGGGTAATTACGGTAGTGCCCTTTAAGATGATGGGTAATTATGATAGTGCTCTTTATTGAGGCTGACATGTAATTACGGTAGTGCCCTTTATTTAAGATGATGGGTAATTACGGTAGTGCCCTTTTTAAGGCTGATGGGTATTTACGGTAGTGCGCTTTTTTAGGCTGACGGGTAATTACGGTATTGCCCTTTTTTTAGGCTGGCGGGTAATTACGGTAGTGCCCTTTTGTTAGGCTGCCGGGTAATTACAGTAGTGCCCTTTTTTTAGGCTGACAGGTAATTACGGTAGTGCGCTTTTTTTAGGCTGACGGGTAATTATGGTAATGCCCTTTTTTTAGGCTGGCGGGTCATTACGGTAGTGCCCTTTTTTTAGGCTGACGGGTAATTCCGGTAATGCCCTTTTTTTAGGCTGGCGGGTAATTACGGTAGTGCCCTTTTTTAGGCTGCCGGGTAATTACGGTAGTGCCCTTTTTTTAGGCTGGCGGATAATAACGGTAGTGCCCTTTTTTTAGGCTGCCGGGTAATTACAGCAGTGCCCTTTTTTTAGGCTGACGGGTAATTACGGTAGTGCGCTTTTTTTAGGCTGACGTGTAATTACGGTAATGCCTTTTTTTTAGGCTGCCGGGTAATTACGGTAGTGCCCTTTTTTAGGCTGCCGGGTAATTACGGTAGTGCCCTTTATTTAAGATGATGGGTAATTACGATAGTGCCCTTTTTAAGGCTGATGGGTATTTACGGTAGTGTGCTTTTTTTAGGCTGGCGGGTAATTACGGTAGTGCCCTTTTTCTATACTGCCGGGTAATTACAGTAGTGCCCTTTTTTTAGGCTGACGGGTAATTACGGTAGTGCACTTTTTTTAGGCTGACGGGTAATTACGGTAATGCCCTTTTTTTAGGCTGGCGGGTAATTACGGTAGTGCCCTTTAAGATGATGGGTAATTATGATAGAGCTCTTTATTTAGGCTGACGGGTAATTACGGTAGTGCCCTTTATTTAAGATGACGGGTAATTACGGTAGTGCCCTTTTTAAGGCTGATGGGTATTTACGGTAGTGCGCTTTTTTTAGGCTGACGGGTAATTACGGTAGTGCCCTTTTTTAAGGCTGATGGGTAATTACGGTAGTGCCCTCTTATTAGGCTGACGGGTAATTACGGTAGTGCCCTTTAAGATGATGGGTAATTATGATAGTGCTCTTTATTGAGGCTGACAGGTAATTACGGTAGTGCCCTTTATTTAAGATGATGGGTAATTAAGGTAGTGTCCTTTTTAAGGCTGACGGGTATTTACGGTAGTGCACTTTTTTTAGGCTGACGGGTAATTACGGTATTGCCCTTTTTTTAGGCTGGCGGGTAATTACGGTAGTGCCCTTTTGTTAGGCTGCCGGGTAATTACAGTAGTGCCCTTTTTTTAGGCTGACGGGTAATTACGGTAGTGCGCTTTTTTTAGGCTGACGGGTAATTATGGTAATGCCCTTTTTTTAGGCTGGCGGGTAATTACGGTAGTGCCCTTTTTTTAGGCTGACGGGTAATTACAGTAGTGCCCTTTTTTTAGGCTGACAGGTAATTACGGTAGTGCGCTTTTTTTAGGCTGACGGGTAATTATGGTAATGCCCTTTTTTTAGGCTGGTGGGTAATTACGGTAGTGCCCTTTTTTTAGGCTGACGGGTAATTACGGTAGTGCCCTTTAAGATGATGGGTAATTATGATAGTGCTCTTTATTGAGGCTGACATGTAATTACGGTAGTGCCCTTTATTTAAGATGATGGGTAATTACGGTAGTGCCCTTTTTAAGGCTGATGGGTATTTACGGTAGTGCGCTTTTTTAGGCTGACGGGTAATTACGGTATTGCCCTTTTTTTAGGCTGGCGGGTAATTACGGTAGTGCCCTTTTGTTAGGCTGCCGGGTAATTACAGTAGTGCCCTTTTTTTAGGCTGACAGGTAATTACGGTAGTGTGCTTTTTTTAGGCTGACGGGTAATTATGGTAATGCCCTTTTTTTAGGCTGGCGGGTCATTACGGTAGTGCCCTTTTTTTAGGCTGACGGGTAATTCCGGTAATGCCCTTTTTTTAGGCTGGTGGGTAATTACGGTAGTGCCTTTTTTAGGCTGACGGGTAATTACGATAGTGCGCTTTATTTAGGCTGACAGGTAATTACGGTAGTGCCCTTTATTTAGGCTAACGGGTAATTACGGTAGTGCCCTTTATTTAGACTGGCGGGTAATTACGGTAGTGCCCCCTATTTAGGCTGACGGGTAATTACAGTAATGCCCTTTTTTAGGCTGGTGGGTAATTACGGTAGTGCCCATTAAGATGATGGGTAATTATGATAGAGCTCTTTATTTAGGCTGACGGGTAATTATGGTAGTGCCCTATATTTAAGATGACGGGTAATTACGGTAGTGCTCTTTTTTAAGGCTGACGCGTAATTACGGTAATGATCTTTTTTTAGGCTGGCGGGTAATTACGGTAATGCCCTTTTTTAGGCTGGCGGGTAATTACGGTAGTGCCCTTTTTTAAGGCTGATGGGTAATTACGGTAGTGCCCTCTATTTAGGCTGACGGGTAATTACGGTAGTGCCCTTTAAGATGATGGGTAATTATGATAGTGCTCTTTATTGAGGCTGACAGGTAATTACGGTAGTGCCCTTTATTTAAGATGATGGGTAATTACGGTAGTGCCCTTTTTAAGGCCGATGGGTATTTATGGTAGTGCGCTATTTTTAGGCTGACGGGTAATTACGGTAGTGCCCTTTTTTTAGGCTGGCGGATAATTACGGTAGTGCCCTTTTTTTAGGCTGCCGGGTAATTACAGCAGTGCCCTTTTTTTAGGCTGACGGGTAATTACGGTAGTGCGCTTTTTTTAGGCTGACGGGTAATTACGGTAATGCCTTTTTTTTAGGCTGGCGGGTAATTACGGTAGTGCCCTTTTTTAGGCTGCCGGGTAATTACGGTAGTGCCCCCTATTTAAGCTGACGGGTAATTACAGTAATGCCCTTTTTTTAGGCTGGCGGGTAATTAGGGTAGTGCCCTTTAAGATGATGGGTAATTATGATAGAGCTCTTTATTTAGGCTGACGGGTAATTACGGTAGTGCCCTTTATTTAAGATGACGGGTAATTACGGTAGTGCTCTTTTTTAAGGCTGGCGGGTCATTACGGTAGTGCCCTTTTTTTAGGCTGACGGGTAATTCCGGTAATGCCCTTTTTTTAGGCTGGCGGGTAATTACGGTAGTGCCCTTTTTTAGGCTGCCGGGTAATTACGGTAGTGCCCTTTTTTTAGGCTGGCGGATAATAACGGTAGTGCCCTTTTTTTAGGCTGCCGGGTAATTACAGCAGTGCCCTTTTTTTAGGCTGACGGGTAATTACGGTAGTGCGCTTTTTTTAGGCTGACGTGTAATTACGGTAATGCCTTTTTTTAGGCTGCCGGGTAATTACGGTAGTGCCCTTTTTTAGGCTGCCGGGTAATTACGGTAGTGCCCCCTATTTAAGCTGACGGGTAATTACAGTAATGCCCTTTTTTTAGGCTGGCGGGTAATTAGGGTAGTGCCCTTTAAGATGATGGGTAATTATGATAGAGCTCTTTATTTAGGCTGACGGGTAATTACGGTAGTGCCCTTTATTTAAGATGACGGGTAATTACGGTAGTGCTCTTTTTTAAGGCTGACGGGTAATTACGGTAATGATCTTTTTTTAGGCTGGCGGGTAATTACGGTAATGCCCTTTTTTTAGGCTGGCGGGTAATTACGGTAGTGCCCTTTTTTAAGGCTGATGGGTAATTACGGTAGTGCCCTCTATTTAGGCTGACAGGTAATTACGGTAGTGCCCTTTATTTAAGATGATGGGTAATTACGATAGTGCCCTTTTTAAGGCTGATGGGTATTTACGGTAGTGTGCTTTTTTTAGGCTGGCGGGTAATTATGGTAGTGCCCTTTTTCTATACTGCCGGGTAATTACAGTAGTGCCCTTTTTTTAGGCTGACGGGTAATTACGGTAGTGCACTTTTTTTAGGCTGACGGGTAATTACGGTAATGCCCTTTTTTTAGGCTGGCGGGTAATTACGGTAGTGCCCTTTAAGATGATGGGTAATTATGATAGAGCTCTTTATTTAGGCTGACGGGTAATTACGGTAGTGCCCTTTATTTAAGATGACGGGTAATTACGGTAGTGCCCTTTTTAAGGCTGATGGGTATTTACGGTAGTGCGCTTTTTTTAGGCTGACGGGTAATTACGGTAGTGCCCTTTTTTAAGGCTGATGGGTAATTACGGTAGTGCCCTCTTATTAGGCTGACGGGTAATTACGGTAGTGCCCTTTAAGATGATGGGTAATTATGATAGTGCTCTTTATTGAGGCTGACAGGTAATTACGGTAGTGCCCTTTATTTAAGATGATGGGTAATTAAGGTAGTGTCCTTTTTAAGGCTGACAGGTATTTACGGTAGTGCGCTTTTTTTAGGCTGACGGGTAATTACGGTATTGCCCTTTTTTTAGGCTGGCGGGTAATTACGGTAGTGCCCTTTTGTTAGGCTGCCGGGTAATTACAGTAGTGCCCTTTTTTTAGGCTGACGGGTAATTACGGTAGTGCGCTTTTTTTAGGCTGACGGGTAATTATGGTAATGCCCTTTTTTTAGGCTGGCGGGTAATTACGGTAGTGCCCTTTTTTAGGCTGACGGGTAATTACAGTAGTGCCCTTTTTTTAGGCTGACAGGTAATTACGGTAGTGCGCTTTTTTTAGGCTGACGGGTAATTATGGTAATGCCCTTTTTTTAGGCTGGTGGGTAATTACGGTAGTGCCCTTTTTTTAGGCTGACGGGTAATTACGGTAGTGCCCTTTAAGATGATGGGTAATTATGATAGTGCTCTTTATTGAGGCTGACATGTAATTACGGTAGTGCCCTTTATTTAAGATGATGGGTAATTACGGTAGTGCCCTTTTTAAGGCTGATGGGTATTTACGGTAGTGCGCTTTTTTAGGCTGACGGGTAATTACGGTATTGCCCTTTTTTTAGGCTGGCGGGTAATTACGGTAGTGCCCTTTTGTTAGGCTGCCGGGTAATTACAGTAGTGCCCTTTTTTTAGGCTGACAGGTAATTACGGTAGTGTGCTTTTTTTAGGCTGACGGGTAATTATGGTAATGCCCTTTTTTTAGGCTGGCGGGTCATTACGGTAGTGCCCTTTTTTTAGGCTGACGGGTAATTCCGGTAATGCCCTTTTTTTAGGCTGGCGGGTAATTACGGTAGTGCCCTTTTTTAGGCTGCCGGGTAATTACGGTAGTGCCCTTTTTTTAGGCTGGCGGATAATAACGGTAGTGCCCTTTTTTTAGGCTGCCGGGTAATTACAGCAGTGCCCTTTTTTTAGGCTGACGGGTAATTACGGTAGTGCGCTTTTTTTAGGCTGACGTGTAATTACGGTAATGCCTTTTTTTAGGCTGCCGGGTAATTACGGTAGTGCCCTTTTTTAGGCTGCCGGGTAATTACGGTAGTGCCCCCTATTTAAGCTGACGGGTAATTACAGTAATGCCCTTTTTTTAGGCTGGCGGGTAATTAGGGTAGTGCCCTTTAAGATGATGGGTAATTATGATAGAGCTCTTTATTTAGGCTGACGGGTAATTACGGTAGTGCCCTTTATTTAAGATGACGGGTAATTACGGTAGTGCTCTTTTTTAAGGCTGACGGGTAATTACGGTAATGATCTTTTTTTAGGCTGCCAGGTAATTACGGTAGTGCCCTTTTTTAGGCTGCCGGGTAATTACGGTAGTGCCCTTTTTTAGGCTGACGGGTAATTACGGTAGTGCCCTTTTTTAGGCTGGCGGGTAATTACGGTAGTGCCCTTTTTAAGGCTGATGGGTATTTACGGTAGTGCACTTTTTTTAGGCTGACGGGTAATTACGGTAATGCCCTTTTTTTAGGCTGACAGGTAATTACGGTAGTGTCTTTTTTTAGGCTGACGGGTAATTACGGTAATGCCCTTTTTTTAGGCTGGCGGGTAATTACGGTAGTGCCCTTTAAGATGATGGGTAATTTTGATAGTGCTCTTTATTTAGGCTGGTGGTTAATTACGGTAGTGCCCTTTATTTAGGCTGGTGGGTAATTACGGTAGTGCCCTCTATTTAGGCTGGCGGGTAATTACGGTAGTGCCCTTTATTTAAGATGATGGGTAATTACGGTAGTGCCCTTTAAGTTAATGGGTAATTACGGTAGTGCCCTTTATTTAGGCTAACGGGTAATTACGGCAGTGCCCTTTATTTAGGCTGCTGGGTAATTACGGTAGTGCCCTCTATTTAGGCTGACGGGTAATTACGGTAATGCCCTCTTTTTAGGCTGGCGGGTAATTACGGTAGTGCTCTTTTTTTAGGCTGACGGGTAATTACGGTAATGCCCTTTTTTAGGCTGGCGGGTAATTACGGTAGTGCCCTTTTTTAAGGCTGCCGGGTAATTACGGTAGTGCCCTTTTTTAAGGCTGCCGGGTAATTACGGTAGTGCCCTTTTTTTAGGCTGCCGGGTAATTACGATAGTGCCCTTTATTTAGGCTGACGGGTAATTACGGTAGTGCCCTTTATTTAGGCTAACGGGTAATTACGGTAGTGCCCTTTATTTAGGCTGGCGGGTAATTACGGTAGTGCCCCCTATTTAGGCTGACGGGTAATTACAGTAATGCCCTTTTTTTAGGCTGGCGGGTAATTACGGTAGTGCCCTTTAAGATGATGGGTAATTATGATAGAGCTCTTTATTTAGGCTGACGGGTAATTACGGTAGTGCCCTTTATTTAAGATGACGGGTAATTACGGTAGTGCTCTTTTTTAAGGCTGACGGGTAATTACGGTAATGATCTTTTTTTAGGCTGGCGGGTAATTACGGTAATGCCCTTTTTTAGGCTGGCGGGTAATTACGGTAGTGCCATTTTTTAAGGCTGATGGGTAATTACGGTAGTTCCCTCTATTTAGGCTGACGGGTAATTACGGTAGTGCCCTTTATTTAACCACTTCAATACAGGGCTTTTATACACCCTTCCTTACCAGACCAATTTGTAGCTTTCAGCGCTCTCACACTTTGAATGACAATTACTCAGTCATGCTACACTGTACCCAAACCAAATTTTTATCATTTTTTTCTCACAAACAGAGCTTTCTTTTGGTGGTATTTAATCACCGCTAGGTTTTATATTTTTTGCAATATAAGCGAAAAAAGTTAGATTTTTTAAAAAAAAAAACACTTTTTTTTTGTTTTTATTGTAAAATTTTGCAAATAAGTAATTTTTCTTCATAAAATTGGGCCAAAATGTATACTGCTACATATCTTTAGTAAAAATAACCAAAAAAGTGTATATTATTTGGTCTCTGTGAAAGTTATAGAGTCTACAAGCTATGGTGCAAATCATTGAAAAATTATCACATCTGATCACACCTGATGTACTGAAGGCCTATTTCATTTCTTGAGACCCTAACAAGCCAGGAAAGTACAAATACCCCCCAAATTACCCCTTTTTGGAAAGCAGACATTACAATGTATTTAGTAAGAGTCATTGTGAGTTTTTTGAAGTTGTACTTTTTTCCCACAATTCTTGGGAAATTTAAAAAAAAAAAAAATTTTTATTTTTTTGCACAAAATTGTCATAATAACAAGTTATTTCTCTCACACAGCACATGCATACTTGCAATGACACCCCAAAATACATTCTGCTACTCCTCCTGAGTATGGCGATACCAAATGTGTGAGACTTTTACACAGCCTGGCCAAATACACAGGCACAACATTGAAATAGCACCTTCAGGCATTCTAGGAGCATAAATTACACATCTCATTTCTCAACCACCTATTACAGTTTTGAAGACCCTGGAGCACCAGGACAATAGAAACGCCCATAAAATGACCCCATTTTGGAAAGCTAACACTCCAACGTATAATCTATGAGGCATAATGAGTCTTTTGAACGGTTCATTTTTTTCCAGAAGTTTTTGGAACATGTGGGAAAAAAATGAAAATGCATTTTTTTTATACAAAGTTGTCCATTTATAAGATATTACCAACACATAGCATGTACATAGCAAAAATGACACCCCAAAATACATTCTGCTACTCCTCCTGAGTATGGCAATACCAAATGTGTGGGACTTTTACACAGCCTGTCCAAATACAGAGGCCCAACATTGAAATAGCCCCTTTAGGCATTCTAGGAGCATAAATTGCACATCTCATTTCTCAACCACCTATTACAGTTTTGAAGACCCTGGAGCACCAGGACAATGGAAATGCCCATAAAATGACCCCATTTTGGAAAGCTAACACCCCAACGTATAATCTATGAGGCATAATGAGTCTTTTGAACGGTTCATTTTTTTCCAGAAGTTTTTGGAATATGTGGGAAAAAAATGAAAACGCATTTTTTTTATACAAAGTTGTCCATTTATAAGATATTACCAACACATAGCATGTACATAGCAAAAACTACACCCAAAAATACATTCTGCTACTCCTCCTGAGTATGGCGATACCAAATGTGTGAGACTTTTACACAGCCTGGCCAAATACAGAGGCCCAACATTGAAATAGCCCCTTTAGGCATTCTAGGAGCATAAATTACACATCTCATTTCTCAACCACCTATTACAGTTTTGAAGACCCTGGAGCACCAGGACAATGGAAACGCCCATAAAATGACCCCATTTTGGAAAGCTAACACCCCAACGTATAATCTATGAGGCATAATGAGTCTTTTGAACGGTTCATTTTTTTCCAGACGTTTTTGGAATATGTGGGAAAAAAATGAAACCGCATTTTTTTTATACAAAGCTGTCCATTTATAAGATATTACCAACACATAGCATGTACATAGCAAAAATGACACCCCAAAATACATTCTTCTACTCCTCCTGAGTATGGCGATACCAAATGTGTGAGACTTTTACACATCCTGGCCAAATACAGAGGCCCAACATTGAAATAGCACCTTCAGGCATTCTAGGAGCATAAATTACAAATCTCATTTCTCAACCACCTATTACAGTTTTGAAGGCCCTGGAGCACCAGGACAATGGAAACGCCCATAAAATGACCCCATTTTGGAAAGCTAACACCCCAACGTATAATCTATGAGGCATAATGAGTCTTTTGAACGGTTCATTTTTTTCCAGAAGTTTTTGGAATATGTGGGAAAAAAATGAAACCGCATTTTTTTTATACAAAGTTGTCCATTTATAAGATATTACCAACACATAGCATGTACATAGCAAAAATGACACCCCAAAATACATTCTGCTACTCCTCCTGAGTATGGCGATACCAAATGTGTGAGACTTTTACACAGCCTGGCCAAATACAGAGGCCCAACATTGAAATAGCACCTTCAGGCATTCTAGGAGCATAAATTACACATCTCATTTCTCAACCACCTATTACAGTTTTGAAGACCCTGGAGCACCAGGACAATGGAAACTCCCATAAAATGACCCCATTTTGGAAAGCTAACACCCCAACGTATAATCTATGAGGCATAATGAGTCTTTTGAACGGTTCATTTTTTTCCAGAAGTTTTTGGAATATGTGGGGAAAAAATGAAAACGCATTTTTTTATACAAAGTTGTCCATTTATAAGATATTACCAACACATAGCATGTACATAGCAAAAGTGACACCCCAAAATACATTCTGCTACTCCTCCTGAGTATGGCGATACCAAATGTGTGAGACTTTTACACAGCCTGGCCAAATACAGAGGCCTAACATCTAAGTAGCACCGTCATGTGTTCTAGGAGCATAAATTACACACATAAATTCCTGACAACCTATCACATTGTTGAAGGCCCTTCATATTTCTAAAACATAGCATGTACTGTACATACCAATTATAAACCAAAATACATTCTTCTGAGAAAAAGGGTAAAGAAAAGATTACCTGCGGTTTTAGTAGTGCAGTGGTCCAAAGAGGAGAGCATCGGTCCAGGCAGCAGGCAGGAACGTGGACAGCGACAGCAAAACAGGCAGCAGGCAGGAATAGTCAGTACAGGTAGAGATGATGTCAGCACAGCCAAAGCATTGGTCCAGATAGCAGGCAGAGATGTGGTCAGCAGTAGCAAAAGGAACAAAGGATCGTCCATGCAGCAGGCAGGAATACTGTCCATAGTTAGTACATGCAGCAGGCAGAGGTATGGTCAGCACAGCCAGAGTATTTGTCCAGGGAGCAGGCAGGACCTCAAGCTTAGGGCAACGGTCAGGAAAGAATGGGGACAGGGGTAGAGGCTTCTCCCACCCAAATCGCTTTGAAGCCTCCGGACAACCAGACCCTGTTCTGGGAACACAGAAAACCAAAAACTGGTTTTCTGAACTCAGAACACTATTCTGGAGTCCCTCACATATGTGAGACCCCTGTGTAGCAGGGTGAAAGATCAGTCCAAGGGGGCAGGCAAAAACATGGTCAACAGGCCGAGGTCAGTGCAGGTAAAAGGCAGAAATAAACGGTAGGCAGAGGCATAATCCATACAGTCCAGGGTCAGTTCACGTGAAAGGCAGAAACATGGCGGATAAACAATGCAGACGGTAGGCAGAGACATAGTCGAGAAACAGGCCAGGGTCAGTTCACATGGAAGACAATGATATGGTTGGTTGAGGCAGGGAAATATTCAGGACATATTGAAAACGGGGAAATGGCAGTATTAGAAATATGGGCTAATAGTTTTCGAGAGTGTGATATCGCTTGAAGCATTTTCCGATGCAAAGGCCAGGTTGGGAGGGACAGTCGGGACAATGGAAGCTGGTGTCTTTCCTAATTCCTCTTCTGGTGCACACCCGACATTTTTTTTGGCGTCGTCTTCCGGATCGTGATGGTGGAATATGATCTGAAAAATGGCGCTCATGTAGTCTGCTGACACAATCTGAGTGAATGCTTTCTGGGGGGGATGTTTGTTGGTAGATCAGGGCAGTGACAATGTCTTCAATAAATCTCATGAAGGTGGTGGGTCTATGTGTGGATTTTTGGTAGACTATGAAAGAATTTAACAGGGCCAAATGAAAAAAGTAAATTGCGATTTTTTTATACCAGAAGAGGGATTTTCGGGTTGAAAGATAGGGCTGCAACATTTGATCATTTAAATCCACACCCCCCATGAATTTATTGTACTCATTGATGCAGGAAGGCTTGCAAACGGTACTGCGTCTTCTGTGAAGTTCCACCGAGGTGTCATCGTGGATGGTGGACATGATGTACACATCTTTCCTATCCCTCCACTTCACAGCCAACACTTCCTCGTTCCTCAAGCTTGCCGATTCCCCCTTTTGAATGGTTGTGGTGACAAGACGCTGTGGGAAGCCCTTTCTGTTTATTCTTGTTGTACCACACGCCAGAGTTTTTTTTAGGTAGAGGTGGCGGAGAAGGGGCAGGCTGGTATAATAGTTGTCCATATAAATATGATACCCCTTTTGGAGGAGTGGAAATACCAACTCCCAAACAATTTTTCCACTTATTCCCATGTACGATGGACACTCAGGGGGCTCGAGCTGGGAATCTTTGCCTTCGTACATGCGGAATGAGTGCACATAACCAGTGGCGCTTTCACAGAGCTTGTTGAGCTTCAAGCCATACCTCGCCCGCTTACTGGGGATATATTGCTTGATTCCCAGCCGGCCTGTGAAATGCACCAGGGATTCGTCCACAGAAATGTTTTGGTCAGGGACATAAAGTTCGGCAAACTTCTTGGAAAAAAAATTAATTAGGGGGCGAATTTTATATAATTTGTCAAAGTTTGGGTGATCTCGGGGGGGGGGGGGGGGGCACTGTGAGTTGTCACTGAAATGCAGGAACCGCATTATAAGTTCGTATCAGGACCTGGACATGGCCGATGTAAAAATTGGCATATGGTGGATGGGTTTCTTCGACCAATACCTATTCATTTCATTTTTTTTGTAAGCCCCGTGTTAAACGTTAGGCCTAAAAACAATCTAAGCTCCACCACTGTTAGGGGTCTCCATTCAAAAGGGCGGGCATAGCTGGAGCTGGGGTTGTTTTCAATGAATTGTTGAGCAAAAAGATTAGTTTGCTCCACAATGCCTTGAACCAATTCATCAGGGAAAAATAAATTAAAAAAATCAAGTTTGGAAAAACCCTCAGTGTTGACCTGCACACCTGGCTGTGCTGTAAAAGGGGGGATCGTGGCTGACCCTGAGGTAGAAGGCAGCCACAATGGGTTTGCCAAGCCATCTGGAAGCTGGGTTCGGGTCCTACTTCTTTGGCGTGTACTTGCACTGGGCCTTTCCTCCTGGGGTCTAGCAGCGCTTGCACTGGGCCTTTCCTCCTGGGGTCTAGCAACGCTTGCACTGGACCTCGCCTCCTGGGGTCTACCGCCGTTGGCACTGCTGGTCGCTGCCTGGTGTTCAGACCGTCTTCTTTTTGGACGGACTGTGTCCTCCTCTAATTCGGATCCGGATGTGCTGCCTTCGGGGGGTTCATATTCCGAACCAGAATCGGAATCAGAACTGAGCGGTGAGAGCTCCCCGTTGCTCTCATCGGTCAGACTGAGTATTTGATATGCTTCTTCTGGGGTGTACACCTTTCTGGACATAGTGGGTACGCTGGTGAGGTGGCAGGTACTCTGGTGGGAAGGTTCTCTGGTGAGGTGGCGGGTACTCTAATGGACAGGTACTCCTGATGGATTGGTGGTGGGTACTCTGGTGAGGTGGCGGGTACTCTGGTGAGGTGGTGGGTACTCCTGATGGACAGGTACTCCTGATGGACTGGTGGCGGGTACTCCTGGTGAGGTGGCGGGTACTCCTGGTGAGGTGGCTGGTACACCTGATGGACAGGTACTCCTGATGGACAGGTACTTCTGATGGACTGGTGGCGGGTAATCTGAGGTGGCGGATACTCAGGTGAGGTGGCGGGTACTGCTGATGGACAGGTACTCCTGATGGACTGGTGGCGGGTACTCAGGTGAGGTGGCGGGTACTCCTGATGGACAGGTACTCCTGATGGACTGGTGGCGGGTACTCTGAGGTGGCGGGTACTGCTGATGGACAGGTACTCCTGATGGACAGGTACTCCTGATGGACTGGTGGCGGGTACTCTGAGGTGGCGGGTACTCAGGTGAGGTGGCGGGTACTCCTGATGGACAGGTACTCCTGATGGACTGGTGGCGGGTACTCTGAGGTGGCGGGTACTCAGGTGAGGTGGCGGGTACTGCTGATGGACAGGTACTCCTGATGGACAGGTACTCCTGATGGACTGGTGGCGGGTACTCTGAGGTGGCGGGTACTCAGGTGAGGTGGCGGGTACTCCTGATGGACAGGTACTCCTGATGGACTGGTGGCGGGTACTCTGAGGTGGCGGGTACTCAGGTGAGGTGGCGGGTACTGCTGATGGACAGGTACTCCTGATGGACAGGTACTCCTGATGGACTGGTGGCGGGTACTCTGAGGTGGCGGGTACTCAGGTGAGGTGGCGGGTACTGCTGATGGACAGTTACTCCTGATGGACTGGTGGCGGGTACTCAGGTGAGGTGGCGGGTACTCCTGATGGACAGGTACTCCTGATGGACAGGTACTCCTGATGGACTGGTGGCGGGTACTCTGAGGTGGCGGGTACTCAGGTGAGGTGGCGGGTACTGCTGATGGACAGGTACTCCTGATGGACAGGTACTCCTGATGGACTGGTGGCGGGTACTCTGAGGTGGCGGGTACTCAGGTGAGGTGGCGGGTACTTCTGATGGACAGGTACTCCTGATGGACTGGTGGCGGGTACTCTGAGGTGGCGGGTACTCTGAGGTGGCGGGTACTCCTGATGGACAGGTACTCCTGATGGACAGGTGGGTGGCGGGTGATCTGGTGGCAGGTACTAGATGACAGGTACTCTTTATTTAGGGGGGCAATCTGGGCACAGTAGTACATATGTATATGTGTATAACATATGTGTAACTCACTGTTAGCTGATCTCCTCCTCACAGGTGTGTGAAGAGGAGAACCAGGCAACAGTGAGTTACACACAATTGTGTGTTTTGTTTACATTTAGTGACCTGCTGTGATTGGACACAGCCGGTCACGTGGTAAAGAGCCAATTTCATTGGCTCTTTACCCTGATCGAGGCTGGGCTGTATCCAAGGGAAAAACCTCAGCCCCGATCGCCGCGCTGCGCAGCTCTGCATCATCAATTCCGGTAAGTTTATACCGGAATCTCCGCCACCCGCCGCCACATTACTTGAATCGGTGTGTCCAGAGGGACACACCGGATCCCAGATCGCCGCGCTGCGCGCCCCCGGGGGCGCGCGCGGGCGCCGTGCACGCCGCTGCTGCAGCTCTGCATATGGGAGCCGGTAAGCCACTCCGCTGCCCGCCGCGCCGCACAGAAAGCTCCGCTGCCCGCCGCTGCTGCTCCGCCGCCACTCATTTACCCCCATCAGGGAACTGCTGTGTCCTAAGGAACACAACGGTACCTGGGAGAGCCGGCGAAGCACTGGATGGCGGCGGGAGGGGGGGTGCCCCATCCCGCCGCCTATAAGAACGATCAAGCGGCGGAACCGCCGCTATGATCGTTCTTATGGTGCAGAGAATCGCTGGCAGAACAAAAGGATATCTGAATGATGCCTCTAGCTGCAGGCATCATTCAGATATTCCCCTACAAAGCAGAGGACGTCATATGACGTCCACCCAGGATGGGAGATCCCATCTGTGGACGTCATATTACTATGGCTGGGTAGGGAAGTGGTTAAGATGCCGGGTAATTACCTTTTTTAAGGCTGGCAGGTAATTACGGTAATGGCCTTTTTTTAGGCTGGCGGGTAATTACGGTAGTGCCCTTTATTTAAGTTGATGGGTAATTACGGTAATGCCCTTTTTATAGGCTAGCGGGTAATTACGGTAATGCCCTTTTTTTAGGCTGGCGGGTAATTACGGTAGTGCCCTTTAAGATGATGGTTAATTATGATAGTGCTCTTTATTGAGGCTGATGGGTAATTACGGTAGTGATCTTTATTTAAGATGATGGGTAATTACGGTAGTGCCCTTTAAGATGATGGGTAATTACGGCAGTGCCCTTTTTTAGGATGATGGGTAATTACGGTAGTGCTCTTTTTTATGACTGACGAGTAATTACGGTAATGCTCTTTTTTAGGCTGGCGGGTAATTACGGTAGTGCTCTTTATTTAGGCTGACCGGTTATTACGGTTGTGCCCTTTTTTTAGGCTGGTGGGTAATTACGGTAGTGCTCTTTTTTAGGCTGACGGGTAATTACGGTAATGCCCTTTTTTTAGGCTGGTGGGTAATTACGGTAGTGCCTTTTTTTAGGCTGACGGGTAATTACGATAGTGCGCTTTATTTAGGCTGACAGGTAATTACGGTAGTGCCCTTTATTTAGGCTAACGGGTAATTACGGTAGTGCCCTTTATTTAGACTGGCGGGTAATTACGGTAGTGCCCCCTATTTAGGCTGACGGGTAATTACAGTAATGCCCTTTTTTAGGCTGGTGGGTAATTACGGTAGTGCCCATTAAGATGATGGGTAATTATGATAGAGCTCTTTATTTAGGCTGACGGGTAATTATGGTAGTGCCCTATATTTAAGATGACGGGTAATTACGGTAGTGCTCTTTTTTAAGGCTGACGCGTAATTACGGTAATGATCTTTTTTTAGGCTGGCGGGTAATTACGGTAATGCCCTTTTTTAGGCTGGCGGGTAATTACGGTAGTGCCCTTTTTTAAGGCTGATGGGTAATTACGGTAGTGCCCTCTATTTAGGCTGACGGGTAATTACGGTAGTGCCCTTTAAGATGATGGGTAATTATGATAGTGCTCTTTATTGAGGCTGACAGGTAATTACGGTAGTGCCCTTTATTTAAGATGATGGGTAATTACGGTAGTGCCCTTTTTAAGGCCGATGGGTATTTATGGTAGTGCGCTATTTTTAGGCTGACGGGTAATTACGGTAGTGCCCTTTTTTTAGGCTGGCGGATAATTACGGTAGTGCCCTTTTTTTAGGCTGCCGGGTAATTACAGCAGTGCCCTTTTTTTAGGCTGACGGGTAATTACGGTAGTGCGCTTTTTTTAGGCTGACGGGTAATTACGGTAATGCCTTTTTTTTAGGCTGGCGGGTAATTACGGTAGTGCCCTTTTTTAGGCTGCCGGGTAATTACGGTAGTGCCCCCTATTTAAGCTGACGGGTAATTACAGTAATGCCCTTTTTTTAGGCTGGCGGGTAATTAGGGTAGTGCCCTTTAAGATGATGGGTAATTATGATAGAGCTCTTTATTTAGGCTGACGGGTAATTACGGTAGTGCCCTTTATTTAAGATGACGGGTAATTACGGTAGTGCTCTTTTTTAAGGCTGACGGGTAATTACGGTAATGATCTTTTTTTAGGCTGGCGGGTAATTACGGTAATGCCCTTTTTTTAGGCTGGCGGGTAATTACGGTAGTGCCCTTTTTTAAGGCTGATGGGTAATTACGGTAGTGCCCTCTATTTAGGCTGACGGGTAATTACGGTAGTGCCCTTTAAGATGATGGGTAATTATGATAGTGCTCTTTATTGAGGCTGACAGGTAATTACGGTAGTGCCCTTTATTTAAGATGATGGGTAATTACGATAGTGCCCTTTTTAAGGCTGATGGGTATTTACGGTAGTGTGCTTTTTTAGGCTGGCGGGTAATTACGGTAGTGCCCTTTTTTTATACTGCCGGGTAATTACAGTAGTGCCCTTTTTTTAGGCTGACGGGTAATTACGGTAGTGCACTTTTTTTAGGCTGACGGGTAATTACGGTAATGCCCTTTTTTTAGGCTGACGGGTAATTACGGTAGTGCCCTTTTTTTAGGCTGGCGGGTAATTACGGTAGTGCCCTTTTTTTAGGCTGGCGGGTAATTACGGTAGTGCCCTTTAAGATGATGGGTAATTATGATAGAGCTCTTTATTTAGGCTGACGGGTAATTACGGTAGTGCCCTTTATTTAAGATGACGGGTAATTACGGTAGTGCCCTTTTTAAGGCTGATGGGTATTTACGGTAGTGCGCTTTTTTTAGGCTGACAGGTAATTACGGTAGTGCCCTTTTTTAAGGCTGATGGGTAATTACGGTAGTGCCCTCTTATTAGGCTGACGGGTAATTACGGTAGTGCCCTTTAAGATGATGGGTAATTATGATAGTGCTCTTTATTGAGGCTGACAGGTAATTACGGTAGTGCCCTTTATTTAAGATGATGGGTAATTAAGGTAGTGTCCTTTTTAAGGCTGACGGGTATTTACGGTAGTGCGCTTTTTTTAGGCTGACGGGTAATTACGGTATTGCCCTTTTTTTAGGCTGGCGGGTAATTACGGTAGTGCCCTTTTGTTAGGCTGCCGGGTAATTACAGTAGTGCCCTTTTTTTAGGCTGACGGGTAATTACGGTAGTGCGCTTTTTTTAGGCTGACGGGTAATTATGGTAATGCCCTTTTTTTAGGCTGGCGGGTAATTACGGTAGTGCCCTTTTTTTAGGCTGACGGGTAATTACAGTAGTGCCCTTTTTTTAGGCTGACAGGTAATTACGGTAGTGCGCTTTTTTTAGGCTGACGGGTAATTATGGTAATGCCCTTTTTTTAGGCTGGTGGGTAATTACGGTAGTGCCCTTTTTTTAGGCTGACGGGTAATTACGGTAGTGCCCTTTAAGATGATGGGTAATTATGATAGTGCTCTTTATTGAGGCTGACATGTAATTACGGTAGTGCCCTTTATTTAAGATGATGGGTAATTACGGTAGTGCCCTTTTTAAGGCTGATGGGTATTTACGGTAGTGCGCTTTTTTAGGCTGACGGGTAATTACGGTATTGCCCTTTTTTTAGGCTGGCGGGTAATTACGGTAGTGCCCTTTTGTTAGGCTGCCGGGTAATTACAGTAGTGCCCTTTTTTTAGGCTGACAGGTAATTACGGTAGTGCGCTTTTTTTAGGCTGACGGGTAATTATGGTAATGCCCTTTTTTTAGGCTGGCGGGTCATTACGGTAGTGCCCTTTTTTTAGGCTGACGGGTAATTCCGGTAATGCCCTTTTTTTAGGCTGGCGGGTAATTACGGTAGTGCCCTTTTTTAGGCTGCCGGGTAATTACGGTAGTGCCCTTTTTTTAGGCTGGCGGATAATAACGGTAGTGCCCTTTTTTTAGGCTGCCGGGTAATTACAGCAGTGCCCTTTTTTTAGGCTGACGGGTAATTACGGTAGTGCGCTTTTTTTAGGCTGACGTGTAATTACGGTAATGCCTTTTTTTAGGCTGCCGGGTAATTACGGTAGTGCCCTTTTTTAGGCTGCCGGGTAATTACGGTAGTGCCCCCTATTTAAGCTGACGGGTAATTACAGTAATGCCCTTTTTTTAGGCTGGCGGGTAATTAGGGTAGTGCCCTTTAAGATGATGGGTAATTATGATAGAGCTCTTTATTTAGGCTGACGGGTAATTACGGTAGTGCCCTTTATTTAAGATGACGGGTAATTACGGTAGTGCTCTTTTTTAAGGCTGACGGGTAATTACGGTAATGATCTTTTTTTAGGCTGGCGGGTAATTACGGTAATGCCCTTTTTTTAGGCTGGCGGGTAATTACGGTAGTGCCCTTTTTTAAGGCTGATGGGTAATTACGGTAGTGCCCTCTATTTAGGCTGACGGGTAATTACGGTAGTGCCCTTTAAGATGATGGGTAATTATGATAGTGCTCTTTATTGAGGCTGACAGGTAATTACGGTAGTGCCCTTTATTTAAGATGATGGGTAATTACGATAGTGCCCTTTTTAAGGCTGATGGGTATTTACGGTAGTGTGCTTTTTTTAGGCTGGCGGGTAATTACGGTAGTGCCCTTTTTCTATACTGCCGGGTAATTACAGTAGTGCCCTTTTTTTAGGCTGACGGGTAATTACGGTAGTGCACTTTTTTTAGGCTGACGGGTAATTACGGTAATGCCCTTTTTTTAGGCTGGCGGGTAATTACGGTAGTGCCCTTTAAGATGATGGGTAATTATGATAGAGCTCTTTATTTAGGCTGACGGGTAATTACGGTAGTGCCCTTTATTTAAGATGACGGGTAATTACGGTAGTGCCCTTTTTAAGGCTGATGGGTATTTACGGTAGTGCGCTTTTTTTAGGCTGACGGGTAATTACGGTAGTGCCCTTTTTTAAGGCTGATGGGTAATTACGGTAGTGCCCTCTTATTAGGCTGACGGGTAATTACGGTAGTGCCCTTTAAGATGATGGGTAATTATGATAGTGCTCTTTATTGAGGCTGACAGGTAATTACGGTAGTGCCCTTTATTTAAGATGATGGGTAATTAAGGTAGTGTCCTTTTTAAGGCTGACGGGTATTTACGGTAGTGCGCTTTTTTTAGGCTGACGGGTAATTACGGTATTGCCCTTTTTTTAGGCTGGCGGGTAATTACGGTAGTGCCCTTTTGTTAGGCTGCCGGGTAATTACAGTAGTGCCCTTTTTTTAGGCTGACGGGTAATTACGGTAGTGCGCTTTTTTTAGGCTGACGGGTAATTATGGTAATGCCCTTTTTTTAGGCTGGCGGGTAATTACGGTAGTGCCCTTTTTTTAGGCTGACGGGTAATTACAGTAGTGCCCTTTTTTTAGGCTGACAGGTAATTACGGTAGTGCGCTTTTTTTAGGCTGACGGGTAATTATGGTAATGCCCTTTTTTTAGGCTGGTGGGTAATTACGGTAGTGCCCTTTTTTTAGGCTGACGGGTAATTACGGTAGTGCCCTTTAAGATGATGGGTAATTATGATAGTGCTCTTTATTGAGGCTGACATGTAATTACGGTAGTGCCCTTTATTTAAGATGATGGGTAATTACGGTAGTGCCCTTTTTAAGGCTGATGGGTATTTACGGTAGTGCGCTTTTTTAGGCTGACGGGTAATTACGGTATTGCCCTTTTTTTAGGCTGGCGGGTAATTACGGTAGTGCCCTTTTGTTAGGCTGCCGGGTAATTACAGTAGTGCCCTTTTTTTAGGCTGACAGGTAATTACGGTAGTGTGCTTTTTTTAGGCTGACGGGTAATTATGGTAATGCCCTTTTTTTAGGCTGGCGGGTCATTACGGTAGTGCCCTTTTTTTAGGCTGACGGGTAATTCCGGTAATGCCCTTTTTTTAGGCTGGTGGGTAATTACGGTAGTGCCTTTTTTAGGCTGACGGGTAATTACGATAGTGCGCTTTATTTAGGCTGACAGGTAATTACGGTAGTGCCCTTTATTTAGGCTAACGGGTAATTACGGTAGTGCCCTTTATTTAGACTGGCGGGTAATTACGGTAGTGCCCCCTATTTAGGCTGACGGGTAATTACAGTAATGCCCTTTTTTAGGCTGGTGGGTAATTACGGTAGTGCCCATTAAGATGATGGGTAATTATGATAGAGCTCTTTATTTAGGCTGACGGGTAATTATGGTAGTGCCCTATATTTAAGATGACGGGTAATTACGGTAGTGCTCTTTTTTAAGGCTGACGCGTAATTACGGTAATGATCTTTTTTTAGGCTGGCGGGTAATTACGGTAATGCCCTTTTTTAGGCTGGCGGGTAATTACGGTAGTGCCCTTTTTTAAGGCTGATGGGTAATTACGGTAGTGCCCTCTATTTAGGCTGACGGGTAATTACGGTAGTGCCCTTTAAGATGATGGGTAATTATGATAGTGCTCTTTATTGAGGCTGACAGGTAATTACGGTAGTGCCCTTTATTTAAGATGATGGGTAATTACGGTAGTGCCCTTTTTAAGGCCGATGGGTATTTATGGTAGTGCGCTATTTTTAGGCTGACGGGTAATTACGGTAGTGCCCTTTTTTTAGGCTGGCGGATAATTACGGTAGTGCCCTTTTTTTAGGCTGCCGGGTAATTACAGCAGTGCCCTTTTTTTAGGCTGACGGGTAATTACGGTAGTGCGCTTTTTTTAGGCTGACGGGTAATTACGGTAATGCCTTTTTTTTAGGCTGGCGGGTAATTACGGTAGTGCCCTTTTTTAGGCTGCCGGGTAATTACGGTAGTGCCCCCTATTTAAGCTGACGGGTAATTACAGTAATGCCCTTTTTTTAGGCTGGCGGGTAATTAGGGTAGTGCCCTTTAAGATGATGGGTAATTATGATAGAGCTCTTTATTTAGGCTGACGGGTAATTACGGTAGTGCCCTTTATTTAAGATGACGGGTAATTACGGTAGTGCTCTTTTTTAAGGCTGACGGGTAATTACGGTAATGATCTTTTTTTAGGCTGGCGGGTAATTACGGTAATGCCCTTTTTTTAGGCTGGCGGGTAATTACGGTAGTGCCCTTTTTTAAGGCTGATGGGTAATTACGGTAGTGCCCTCTATTTAGGCTGACCGGTAATTACGGTAGTGCCCTTTAAGATGATGGGTAATTATGATAGTGCTCTTTATTGAGGCTGACAGGTAATTACGGTAGTGCCCTTTATTTAAGATGATGGGTAATTACGATAGTGCCCTTTTTAAGGCTGATGGGTATTTACGGTAGTGTGCTTTTTTAGGCTGGCGGGTAATTACGGTAGTGCCCTTTTTTTATACTGCCGGGTAATTACGGTAGTGCACTTTTTTTAGGCTGATGGGTAATTACGGTAATGCCCTTTTTTTAGGCTGACGGGTAATTACGGTAGTGCCCTTTTTTTAGGCTGGCGGGTAATTACGGTAGTGCCCTTTTTTTAGGCTGGCGGGTAATTACGGTAGTGCCCTTTAAGATGATGGGTAATTATGATAGAGCTCTTTATTTAGGCTGACGGGTAATTACGGTAGTGCCCTTTATTTAAGATGACGGGTAATTACGGTAGTGCCCTTTTTAAGGCTGATGGGTATTTACGGTAGTGCGCTTTTTTTAGGCTGACGGGTAATTACGGTAGTGCCCTTTTTTAAGGCTGATGGGTAATTACGGTAGTGCCCTCTTATTAGGCTGACGGGTAATTACGGTAGTGCCCTTTAAGATGATGGGTAATTATGATAGTGCTCTTTATTGAGGCTGACAGGTAATTACGGTAGTGCCCTTTATTTAAGATGATGGGTAATTAAGGTAGTGTCCTTTTTAAGGCTGACGGGTATTTACGGTAGTGCGCTTTTTTTAGGCTGACGGGTAATTACGGTATTGCCCTTTTTTTAGGCTGGCGGGTAATTACGGTAGTGCCCTTTTGTTAGGCTGCCGGGTAATTACAGTAGTGCCCTTTTTTTAGGCTGACGGGTAATTACGGTAGTGCGCTTTTTTTAGGCTGACGGGTAATTATGGTAATGCCCTTTTTTTAGGCTGGCGGGTAATTACGGTAGTGCCCTTTTTTTAGGCTGACGGGTAATTACAGTAGTGCCCTTTTTTTAGGCTGACAGGTAATTACGGTAGTGCGCTTTTTTTAGGCTGACGGGTAATTATGGTAATGCCCTTTTTTTAGGCTGGTGGGTAATTACGGTAGTGCCCTTTTTTTAGGCTGACGGGTAATTACGGTAGTGCCCTTTAAGATGATGGGTAATTATGATAGTGCTCTTTATTGAGGCTGACATGTAATTACGGTAGTGCCCTTTATTTAAGATGATGGGTAATTACGGTAGTGCCCTTTTTAAGGCTGATGGGTATTTACGGTAGTGCGCTTTTTTAGGCTGACGGGTAATTACGGTATTGCCCTTTTTTTAGGCTGGCGGGTAATTACGGTAGTGCCCTTTTGTTAGGCTGCCGGGTAATTACAGTAGTGCCCTTTTTTTAGGCTGACAGGTAATTACGGTAGTGCGCTTTTTTTAGGCTGACGGGTAATTATGGTAATGCCCTTTTTTTAGGCTGGCGGGTCATTACGGTAGTGCCCTTTTTTTAGGCTGACGGGTAATTCCGGTAATGCCCTTTTTTTAGGCTGGCGGGTAATTACGGTAGTGCCCTTTTTTAGGCTGCCGGGTAATTACGGTAGTGCCCTTTTTTTAGGCTGGCGGATAATAACGGTAGTGCCCTTTTTTTAGGCTGCCGGGTAATTACAGCAGTGCCCTTTTTTTAGGCTGACGGGTAATTACGGTAGTGCGCTTTTTTTAGGCTGACGTGTAATTACGGTAATGCCTTTTTTTTAGGCTGCCGGGTAATTACGGTAGTGCCCTTTTTTAGGCTGCCGGGTAATTACGGTAGTGCCCTTTATTTAAGATGATGGGTAATTACGATAGTGCCCTTTTTAAGGCTGATGGGTATTTACGGTAGTGTGCTTTTTTTAGGCTGGCGGGTAATTACGGTAGTGCCCTTTTTCTATACTGCCGGGTAATTACAGTAGTGCCCTTTTTTTAGGCTGACGGGTAATTACGGTAGTGCACTTTTTTTAGGCTGACGGGTAATTACGGTAATGCCCTTTTTTTAGGCTGGCGGGTAATTACGGTAGTGCCCTTTAAGATGATGGGTAATTATGATAGAGCTCTTTATTTAGGCTGACGGGTAATTACGGTAGTGCCCTTTATTTAAGATGACGGGTAATTACGGTAGTGCCCTTTTTAAGGCTGATGGGTATTTACGGTAGTGCGCTTTTTTTAGGCTGACGGGTAATTACGGTAGTGCCCTTTTTTAAGGCTGATGGGTAATTACGGTAGTGCCCTCTTATTAGGCTGACGGGTAATTACGGTAGTGCCCTTTAAGATGATGGGTAATTATGATAGTGCTCTTTATTGAGGCTGACAGGTAATTACGGTAGTGCCCTTTATTTAAGATGATGGGTAATTAAGGTAGTGTCCTTTTTAAGGCTGACGGGTATTTACGGTAGTGCACTTTTTTTAGGCTGACGGGTAATTACGGTATTGCCCTTTTTTTAGGCTGGCGGGTAATTACGGTAGTGCCCTTTTGTTAGGCTGCCGGGTAATTACAGTAGTGCCCTTTTTTTAGGCTGACGGGTAATTACGGTAGTGCGCTTTTTTTAGGCTGACGGGTAATTATGGTAATGCCCTTTTTTTAGGCTGGCGGGTAATTACGGTAGTGCCCTTTTTTTAGGCTGACGGGTAATTACAGTAGTGCCCTTTTTTTAGGCTGACAGGTAATTACGGTAGTGCGCTTTTTTTAGGCTGACGGGTAATTATGGTAATGCCCTTTTTTTAGGCTGGTGGGTAATTACGGTAGTGCCCTTTTTTTAGGCTGACGGGTAATTACGGTAGTGCCCTTTAAGATGATGGGTAATTATGATAGTGCTCTTTATTGAGGCTGACATGTAATTACGGTAGTGCCCTTTATTTAAGATGATGGGTAATTACGGTAGTGCCCTTTTTAAGGCTGATGGGTATTTACGGTAGTGCGCTTTTTTAGGCTGACGGGTAATTACGGTATTGCCCTTTTTTTAGGCTGGCGGGTAATTACGGTAGTGCCCTTTTGTTAGGCTGCCGGGTAATTACAGTAGTGCCCTTTTTTTAGGCTGACAGGTAATTACGGTAGTGTGCTTTTTTTAGGCTGACGGGTAATTATGGTAATGCCCTTTTTTTAGGCTGGCGGGTCATTACGGTAGTGCCCTTTTTTTAGGCTGACGGGTAATTCCGGTAATGCCCTTTTTTTAGGCTGGTGGGTAATTACGGTAGTGCCTTTTTTAGGCTGACGGGTAATTACGATAGTGCGCTTTATTTAGGCTGACAGGTAATTACGGTAGTGCCCTTTATTTAGGCTAACGGGTAATTACGGTAGTGCCCTTTATTTAGACTGGCGGGTAATTACGGTAGTGCCCCCTATTTAGGCTGACGGGTAATTACAGTAATGCCCTTTTTTAGGCTGGTGGGTAATTACGGTAGTGCCCATTAAGATGATGGGTAATTATGATAGAGCTCTTTATTTAGGCTGACGGGTAATTATGGTAGTGCCCTATATTTAAGATGACGGGTAATTACGGTAGTGCTCTTTTTTAAGGCTGACGCGTAATTACGGTAATGATCTTTTTTTAGGCTGGCGGGTAATTACGGTAATGCCCTTTTTTAGGCTGGCGGGTAATTACGGTAGTGCCCTTTTTTAAGGCTGATGGGTAATTACGGTAGTGCCCTCTATTTAGGCTGACGGGTAATTACGGTAGTGCCCTTTAAGATGATGGGTAATTATGATAGTGCTCTTTATTGAGGCTGACAGGTAATTACGGTAGTGCCCTTTATTTAAGATGATGGGTAATTACGGTAGTGCCCTTTTTAAGGCCGATGGGTATTTATGGTAGTGCGCTATTTTTAGGCTGACGGGTAATTACGGTAGTGCCCTTTTTTTAGGCTGGCGGATAATTACGGTAGTGCCCTTTTTTTAGGCTGCCGGGTAATTACAGCAGTGCCCTTTTTTTAGGCTGACGGGTAATTACGGTAGTGCGCTTTTTTTAGGCTGACGGGTAATTACGGTAATGCCTTTTTTTTAGGCTGGCGGGTAATTACGGTAGTGCCCTTTTTTAGGCTGCCGGGTAATTACGGTAGTGCCCCCTATTTAAGCTGACGGGTAATTACAGTAATGCCCTTTTTTTAGGCTGGCGGGTAATTAGGGTAGTGCCCTTTAAGATGATGGGTAATTATGATAGAGCTCTTTATTTAGGCTGACGGGTAATTACGGTAGTGCCCTTTATTTAAGATGACGGGTAATTACGGTAGTGCTCTTTTTTAAGGCTGGCGGGTCATTACGGTAGTGCCCTTTTTTTAGGCTGACGGGTAATTCCGGTAATGCCCTTTTTTTAGGCTGGCGGGTAATTACGGTAGTGCCCTTTTTTAGGCTGCCGGGTAATTACGGTAGTGCCCTTTTTTTAGGCTGGCGGATAATAACGGTAGTGCCCTTTTTTTAGGCTGCCGGGTAATTACAGCAGTGCCCTTTTTTTAGGCTGACGGGTAATTACGGTAGTGCGCTTTTTTTAGGCTGACGTGTAATTACGGTAATGCCTTTTTTTAGGCTGCCGGGTAATTACGGTAGTGCCCTTTTTTAGGCTGCCGGGTAATTACGGTAGTGCCCCCTATTTAAGCTGACGGGTAATTACAGTAATGCCCTTTTTTTAGGCTGGCGGGTAATTAGGGTAGTGCCCTTTAAGATGATGGGTAATTATGATAGAGCTCTTTATTTAGGCTGACGGGTAATTACGGTAGTGCCCTTTATTTAAGATGACGGGTAATTACGGTAGTGCTCTTTTTTAAGGCTGACGGGTAATTACGGTAATGATCTTTTTTTAGGCTGGCGGGTAATTACGGTAATGCCCTTTTTTTAGGCTGGCGGGTAATTACGGTAGTGCCCTTTTTTAAGGCTGATGGGTAATTACGGTAGTGCCCTCTATTTAGGCTGACAGGTAATTACGGTAGTGCCCTTTATTTAAGATGATGGGTAATTACGATAGTGCCCTTTTTAAGGCTGATGGGTATTTACGGTAGTGTGCTTTTTTTAGGCTGGCGGGTAATTACGGTAGTGCCCTTTTTCTATACTGCCGGGTAATTACAGTAGTGCCCTTTTTTTAGGCTGACGGGTAATTACGGTAGTGCACTTTTTTTAGGCTGACGGGTAATTACGGTAATGCCCTTTTTTTAGGCTGGCGGGTAATTACGGTAGTGCCCTTTAAGATGATGGGTAATTATGATAGAGCTCTTTATTTAGGCTGACGGGTAATTACGGTAGTGCCCTTTATTTAAGATGACGGGTAATTACGGTAGTGCCCTTTTTAAGGCTGATGGGTATTTACGGTAGTGCGCTTTTTTTAGGCTGACGGGTAATTACGGTAGTGCCCTTTTTTAAGGCTGATGGGTAATTACGGTAGTGCCCTCTTATTAGGCTGACGGGTAATTACGGTAGTGCCCTTTAAGATGATGGGTAATTATGATAGTGCTCTTTATTGAGGCTGACAGGTAATTACGGTAGTGCCCTTTATTTAAGATGATGGGTAATTAAGGTAGTGTCCTTTTTAAGGCTGACAGGTATTTACGGTAGTGCGCTTTTTTTAGGCTGACGGGTAATTACGGTATTGCCCTTTTTTTAGGCTGGCGGGTAATTACGGTAGTGCCCTTTTGTTAGGCTGCCGGGTAATTACAGTAGTGCCCTTTTTTTAGGCTGACGGGTAATTACGGTAGTGCGCTTTTTTTAGGCTGACGGGTAATTATGGTAATGCCCTTTTTTTAGGCTGGCGGGTAATTACGGTAGTGCCCTTTTTTAGGCTGACGGGTAATTACAGTAGTGCCCTTTTTTTAGGCTGACAGGTAATTACGGTAGTGCGCTTTTTTTAGGCTGACGGGTAATTATGGTAATGCCCTTTTTTTAGGCTGGTGGGTAATTACGGTAGTGCCCTTTTTTTAGGCTGACGGGTAATTACGGTAGTGCCCTTTAAGATGATGGGTAATTATGATAGTGCTCTTTATTGAGGCTGACATGTAATTACGGTAGTGCCCTTTATTTAAGATGATGGGTAATTACGGTAGTGCCCTTTTTAAGGCTGATGGGTATTTACGGTAGTGCGCTTTTTTAGGCTGACGGGTAATTACGGTATTGCCCTTTTTTTAGGCTGGCGGGTAATTACGGTAGTGCCCTTTTGTTAGGCTGCCGGGTAATTACAGTAGTGCCCTTTTTTTAGGCTGACAGGTAATTACGGTAGTGTGCTTTTTTTAGGCTGACGGGTAATTATGGTAATGCCCTTTTTTTAGGCTGGCGGGTCATTACGGTAGTGCCCTTTTTTTAGGCTGACGGGTAATTCCGGTAATGCCCTTTTTTTAGGCTGGCGGGTAATTACGGTAGTGCCCTTTTTTAGGCTGCCGGGTAATTACGGTAGTGCCCTTTTTTTAGGCTGGCGGATAATAACGGTAGTGCCCTTTTTTTAGGCTGCCGGGTAATTACAGCAGTGCCCTTTTTTTAGGCTGACGGGTAATTACGGTAGTGCGCTTTTTTTAGGCTGACGTGTAATTACGGTAATGCCTTTTTTTAGGCTGCCGGGTAATTACGGTAGTGCCCTTTTTTAGGCTGCCGGGTAATTACGGTAGTGCCCCCTATTTAAGCTGACGGGTAATTACAGGAATGCCCTTTTTTTAGGCTGGCGGGTAATTAGGGTAGTGCCCTTTAAGATGATGGGTAATTATGATAGAGCTCTTTATTTAGGCTGACGGGTAATTACGGTAGTGCCCTTTATTTAAGATGACGGGTAATTACGGTAGTGCTCTTTTTTAAGGCTGACGGGTAATTACGGTAATGATCTTTTTTTAGGCTGGCGGGTAATTACGGTAATGCCCTTTTTTTAGGCTGGCGGGTAATTACGGTAGTGCCCTTTTTTAAGGCTGATGGGTAATTACGGTAGTGCCCTCTATTTAGGCTGACGGGTAATTACGGTAGTGCCCTTTAAGATGATGGGTAATTATGATAGTGCTCTTTATTGAGGCTGACAGGTAATTACGGTAGTGCCCTTTATTTAAGATGATGGGTAATTACGATAGTGCCCTTTTTAAGGCTGATGGGTATTTACGGTAGTGTGCTTTTTTTAGGCTGGCGGGTAATTACGGTAGTGCCCTTTTTCTATACTGCCGGGTAATTACAGTAGTGCCCTTTTTTTAGGCTGACGGGTAATTACGGTAGTGCACTTTTTTTAGGCTGACGGGTAATTACGGTAATGCCCTTTTTTTAGGCTGGCGGGTAATTACGGTAGTGCCCTTTTTTAGGCTGCCGGGTAATTACGGTAGTGCCCTTTTTTTAGGCTGGCGGGTAATTACGGTAGTGCCCTTTAAGATGATGGGTAATTATGATAGAGCTCTTTATTTAGGCTGACGGGTAATTACGGTAGTGCCCTTTTTAAGGCTGACGGGTATTTACGGTAGTGCGCTTTTTTTAGGCTGACGGGTGATTACGGTATTGCCCTTTTTTTAGGCTGGCGGGTAATTACGGTAGTGCCCTTTTGTTAGGCTGCCGGGTAATTACAGTAGTGCCCTTTTTTTAGGCTGACGGGTAATTACGGTAGTGCGCTTTTTTTAGGCTGACGGGTAATTATGGTAATGCCCTTTTTTTAGGCTGACGGGTAATTACGGTAGTGCTCTTTTTTTAGGCTGACGGGTAATTACGGTAATTGCCTTTTTTTAGGTTGGCGGGTAATTACGGTAGTGCCCTTTTTTTAGGCTGCCGGGTAATTACGGTAATGCCCTTTTTTAAGGCTGGCGGGTAATTACGGTAGTGCCCTTTAAGATGATGGGTAATTTTGATAGTGCTCTTTATTTAGGCTGGTGGTTAATTACGGTAGTTCCCTTTATTTAGGCTGGCGGGTAATTACGGTAGTGCCCTTTATTTAAGATGATGGGTAATTACGGTAGTGCCCTTTAAAATAATGGGTAATTACGGTAGTGCCCTTTATTTAGGCTAACGGGTAATTACGGTAGTGCCCTTTATTTAGGCTGGCGGGTAATTACGGTAGTGCCCTCTTTTTAGGCTGGCGGGTAATTACGGTAGTGCCCTTTTAGATGATGGGTAATTATTATAGTGCTCTTTATTTAGGCTGACGGGTAATTACGGTAGTGCCCTTTATTTAAGATGACTGGTAATTACCTTTTTTAAGGCTGGCAGGTAATTACGGTAATGGCCTTTTTTTAGGCTGGCGGGTAATTATGGTAGGGCCCTTTATTTAAGTTGATGGGTAATTACGGTAATGCCCTTTTTATAGGCTAGCGGGTAATTACGGTAATGCCCTTTTTTTAGGCTGGCGGGTAATTACGGTAGTGCCCTTTAAGATGATGGGTAATTATGATAGAGCTCTTTATTTAGGCTGACGGGTAATTACGGTAGTGCCCTTTATTTAAGATGACGGGTAATTACCTTTTTTAAGGCTGGCAGGTAATTACGGTAATGGCCTTTTTTTAGGCTGGCGGATAATTACGGTAGTGCCCTTTATTTAAGTTGATGGGTAATTACGGTAATGCCCTTTTTATAGGCTAGCGGGTAATTACGGTAATGCCCTTTTTTAGGCTAGAGGGTAATTACGGTAGTGCCCTTTTTTAAGGCTAGATGGTAATTACGGTAGTGCCCTTTAAGATGATGGGTAATTTTGATAGTGCTCTTTATTTAGGCTGACCGGTTATTACGGTAGTGCCCTTTTTTTAGGCTGGCGGGTAATTACGGTAGTGCTCTTTTTTAGGCTGACGGGTAATTACGGTAATGCCCTTTTTTAGGCTGGTGGGTAATTACGGTAGTGCCTTTTTTTAGGCTGACGGGTAATTACGATAGTGCCCTTTATTTAGGCTGACGGGTAATTACGGTAGTGCCCTTTATTTAGGCTAATGGGTAATTGCGGTAGTGCCCTTTATTTAGGCTGGCGGGTAATTACGGTAGTGCCCCCTATTTGGGCTGACGGGTAATTACAGTAATGCCCTTTATTTAAGTTGATGGGTAATTACGGTAATGCCCTTTTTATAGGCTAGCGGGTAATTACGGTAATGCCCTTTTTTTAGGCTGGCGGGTAATTACGGTAGTGCCCTTTAAGATGATGGGTAATTATGATAGAGCTCTTTATTTAGGCTGACGGGTAATTACGGTAGTGCCCTTTATTTAAGATGACGGGTAATTACCTTTTTTAAGGCTGGCAGGTAATTACGGTAATGGCCTTTTTTTAGGCTGGCGGGTAATTACGGTAGTGCCCTTTATTTAAGTTGATGGGTAATTACGGTAATGCCCTTTTTATAGGCTAGCGGGTAATTACGGTAATGCCCTTTTTTAGGCTAGAGGGTAATTACGGTAGTGCCCTTTTTTAAGGCTAGAGGGTAATTACGGTAGTGCCCTTTAAGATGATGGGTAATTTTGATAGTGCTCTTTATTTAAGCTGACCGGTTATTACGGTAGTGCCCTTTTTTTAGGCTGGCGGGTAATTACGGTAGTGCTCTTTTTTAGGCTGACGGGTAATTACGGTAATGCCCTTTTTTAGGCTGGTGGGTAATTACGGTAGTGCCTTTTTTTAGGCTGACGGGTAATTACGATAGTGCCCTTTATTTAGGCTGACGGGTAATTACGGTAGTGCCCTTTATTTAGGCTAATGGGTAATTGCGGTAGTGCCCTTTATTTAGGCTGGCGGGTAATTACCTTTTTTAAGGCTGGCAGGTAATTAC